>PDGT01000007.1:2191573-2466692 GCA_003671415.1 Megathymus violae
AACAACGCCACGGACTTACTACTAGTTCAAGAAACTTTCTTAAAACCCGCCCACACCAAGGGCCTATCAATTCCCTCGTACAATCTCATACGTAACGACAGACAAGACAAAACCGACAGACGCCCCGGCGGCCACAAACCGCGTAAGCGGTGGCACCGCTATTTACTTTAGAAAGTCGCTCCACTGTTCCCCTATTGAGACTCCAACACTCACCAACTTAGAAGCCACTATTTGCAAGCTAGGTATGACTGGGCATCCGTCCCTGATCATAGCGTCAGTATATAAACCGGCGGGAGCTCCGCTTTTAAACACGGACTTAGAGGCCCTACTCTCACTAGGAGACTCGGTCATTTTATTCGGAGATCTCAACTCCAAACACACGGACTGGAAGTGCCGATCGACCAACGCGAACGGAGTCAAACTTAGACAATTCGTAGAAACAGGGGACGTCGATGTCCTTTGTCCTTCCTCCCCTACTCATTACCCAGATCACGCGCTCAACTCTCCGGATATCATCGATCTCGCGTTAGTTAAAGGAGTCGCGCTTAATTTAAGAGCGATCGAAACGCTTAACGACTTAGGTTCTGACCACCGGCCGGTCTCTTTCAAATTCGGGCCTTATGCCACCGATGCCTCCCTCACACATAGAATCAGTAGAGGATGAGGTCCGTAAAAAGAACTCACTCCCTGTCACCGCTGAGCCCATCGTCGTCTCCGTTGACGAAGTCCAAGATATCATCCGGGGTCTTAAACCCCGCAAAGCACCAGGAGCTAACGGCATCTCTAACGTCGCGCTTAAACACTTCCCCGAGCAGGTTCTCTCTCTCTTAGTTCTCATTTTTAATGCCTGCTTACATCACTGCTTCTTTCCAACCGCTTGGAAGGAAGCAATCGTTATAGGAATTCCCAAGTCCGGTAAACCTCTTAACATACCGTCAAACCACCGCCCCATCAGTCTCCTCAAGGCTATGGGGAAAGTATTCGAACGAATCATACTGACAAGACTAAGGAACCTTATTTTCCCAGTAGGCGGTCAACCTTTAATCATCCCACAACAGTTCGGTTTTCGTGCCAAGCACTCGTGCCCTCAGCAAATCCATCGTATAGTGGAATATATTCTAAGCGGTTTTTATCCCAAACGCAAACGTACAGTCGCGGTTTTCTTCGACGTTGCCAAAGCTTTCGACAAAGTTGGGCACGAAGGACTCCTTCTCAAACTCCATTACTTAGGTCTGCCAGATCGCGTTGTTCGATTGGTCGCTTCCTACCTACAAAACCGCTCCTTTCGTTTCAGACACGAAGGAGTACTTTCTTCCCCACGCCCGCTAGCGGCTGGGGTACCACAGGGCTCGGTACTAGCTCCCTTGTTATTTTTAACGTACGTGAACGACATTCCCATCCCGAAAAACGGCGTACAACTATCATTATTCGCAGACGACACCGCCCTATATTATCAATCACAGAAATTAGATTCGGTCCTCTTCAGACTCCAACACTCAGTTGACGAGTTAGGAAAATGGTTCGCCAAATGGCGAATCGAAGTCAACGCGGAGAAAAGCTCCGCGGTTTGTTTTCACCACAAAACCATACACAGACAAGACGAACCTAACATCCGGTTGCTAGGCACCCCTGTCCCGTGGAAAACCACAACCAAGTACCTAGGAGTAACACTCGACTCCAGACTGACATTCAGACCGCACATTCGTAAAGTCACCAACTCCGCCAGATTTTATATTGGCCGACTCAACAGTCTGTTGGGAAGGCATAGTAAGATGTCTCTCAGAAGCAAGCGAACGCTCTATAAGGTTTGCATACGGTCGGTGATGTCATACGCCGCCCCTGTTTTCGCACACGCTGATCCCAAAGTCCTCTATCCCATCCCAGTCGTCCAAAACATTTTTTGCAGGAAAGCAACCAACGCTCACTGGCGCGTGAGGAACGCCGACCTGCACTTCGATCTTCAACTTCCGACCATCCAAAAATCTTTTAAAGACTATTGTACAGCATTCTTTAAATCCTCAGAGGAACATACCAATCCACTTATCAGACAGGCAGCGGACTACACCGCCCCTAGTCTTACAGGCCACCAAATCCGGAGGCCAAGAAACGTTCTCACAGATCCCCCCGACAAGATATCTTCTGACTTGGACCGCCGCCTGGCAGCCATAGTCAAGAACTCAAATAGTAATAGTTAGTAGCGTCCTTAAGATGCCACATAGTCTCACCATTCGACAACACCTTCAGTGTTAACAACAAGCGTATGCTCCCTCGGGAGTGCCGCTAGCACCCTTTCCTTCTTCCTTCCAAAGCCAACTCGGGTGGTGTTTAATGGGTAGGCCCCTAGGTTTCTCGGGAGTCCCACATAACCAGCGCAGCCGGCTGCGTTGGTATGCTATGACCATTCATCACCCCCTTCCCGCGCTTTTCCGGAGAGTAGCCCATATTCCATCTTCTGGGCTCAAAAAAAAAAAAAAAAGTAATAAAACAAATATTTTATAAATACTTGCTATATATGTTATTCAAAGTTATGAATATCATATGTTCCGTATTGTATTGTACTTAATTAATTTAAATTTTTATAACGAAATAAATGTTTCTTTCTTTCTAATTGATCACATGATACACTTTAACCAGCTCTCAAAATTTGACAACGCTATCACTGTAAGTATCATTTATGACTTAATAGCTTTAAAATACAAATATTAATATAACTAAAACAGTTATAATTATTCTGAAGGGTTTCAACTTTTTATTATTTCAATTTTAGGATCTGTTTTGTTTAAAATTCATCAAAACGCTCAAATCCACTTGAAACATTTTTAATTGAATAAATTTGTTTAACTCCAGTAAATTACTTGTTTTATTATAGGGTTAGAAGACATCCGAAACATTTTTATTTTTTCTTTAATTTTCTTCAATTAGGAGTAACACTCATTATATATCTATAACGTTTTAAACTACCTGGAATGTTTCTAATATCAGGAATTTACCTGAAGTAAGTAGAAATCATGATTCCTACCATGATGGTCCATTTACCAGGATGGTACAAGGAATTTAAAGAAGTGAATGGTGATGGTAGAAAGTTTTTATGTTTAAAATCCTAAGAAAAATACATATGCAGCAAAACTAGTTTGCGAATGATTTGCCGATAAACATGAATTATGCTTATTGAAAAATGTTGGCATTTAAAGTTAACTAAATCCTTTAGAAGTTAAACAAACAGTCAGATTAAGAGAGCAAAACAATCGATTGTATAACACTTAACATGGCAAAAATTTTGCTAATACCACGAATTCTGACAAATGTAGCGTTTTTTTTAAAAACTAGTTGTGATTTTATGCAGGCGTCCAGGTCTCTTATATCAATCACGGGTATTGGATTGCTTGAATCGAGGGTGATACAGGCAAGAGTGCCAAAGAAGTCGGTTCCTGTTTCCCAGAATTTATAAAGCAATCAGAGCAACCTGTTGAACGCCTTTTACTAGAGCGGTAGTTACGATATAACTAAACAGTTAAACGGTATAGACAGGTTGATAGACGATATAGAAGGGTTTGGTGATGAACCAGATTTTAATACGGAAATAGAAGATGAAATTGTCAATTAGGAAAGAAGTTTTGTTTAAAAATATTTAATTAATTTAATTTTTTAAAGTTATACTTCTTTTGACACATTTCGAAAAAAAGATGAGAGTGAATTTTTTAGATGCGCGGCGCACACCGTTACCTAAAATCGACACCACGAAGTCAGCTACACAGAAACATTTACTATATTTACTTACATTTATTTTGTTGTCTTTTTCCATTATGTTTTTTTTTTAATTTGAGTTATATTATTTTTGTTATTAATCAATGTTATTTACAACATTTTTCCTAATTTAAAATTTGAAATCAATATTATAATAACTTAAAAATGTTTCACAGTTATATTTTACAATAAAACTTAATACAAACAACGGTAATTTTATAAATATTGAATTTAAAAGTCAATTTTCTCAAAACATATTCATGGATTGGCACGGTTATCAAAAACTACGTCCAATTAAGCTGTTAAAAACAATTTCGACCAAGAGAATTTTGCAAGTTTCTGCGTCAGTCTTTCTCACAAAAATATGATGATAAAAACAGTGTGTTATTGGGTATCGGTTTTGTTTTACAGCAAACAAACAGTATCCTTTTACAAAATGGAACGGAAATGCAGTGAAAATATAAAAATATCGCCCTAGTGAGATGCAACTCGCATCGGTTCCCTGAGGCATGGTTTGCTCGGCTAATTTTGTACTAATTTTGTACTAATTTTGCACTAATTTTGTAACACGTAACGCGTATTATCGGAAAAACCACGTAAAAGAAAATTTCAATCATAGATCTTATAACACTGTTTATTACATATACTCGGAAAGTCATCTGACAGATGACTCATTATAAAATTATGTGACAAAATAATTTTCTACATTGGCTCGAAATCCAAATCCAAATTTTCCATAAGGCAACAAAATTTCGCTTGGTGTTAGGGTTTCGCGGAAGGATAATATTATGAATATTATACTATTAAGCCATTAATATTAATACTGGTATTATTATCTTTCCGAGAAGCCTGCCTGGCTAGCTACCACGCTCCTGCTTGAGTCAGCCGCCGAACAACTCGTCATGTTCCGGCTGAAGGCTTGAGAGCCAGTACTTTCTTTCTGTCTTTCTTTTTCATTCTTAGCCAACTCGGCATTAGTAATGCCTTTGGTGTTACTTATGTCCATATATACCATACATGTCCATACATAAATAAATCAAGATAATAGACGTGAAGCTTTAATATTCAAAAATTAACCTTGAACACCACAAGTTTCTTCATTGCTTCCTTTTATTATTTAGATTTTATAAAGTTGTCCTCATAACCGTCGTTTTCACGACTTCCCGAACTAATATATTCTTTGAACCGTTAAAACTAAGCTACATCCGATAAACCTATATAATCTTGTATAATTTCACCATAGAATTATTGTGGAACAAATACCGCGGCGTGCGATCAGCACAGTGCGTGACTTGGCCGACAGGCGGCCCGGTGCGGCCGTAACTTCACGCGCGGCCGCCGCCGGTAACGAGCAGCCACATAAAACAAAATGCCAGCAGAGAAAGGATCCTCTAAATTTACTTAAATGCCAAATAAACTGTGAATTGCTTTGCCATTTATGAAAAAAATGCGAATCAACTTGTTACATTTTTACGCAATTTTGAACACGTTAAAACTGCCATTGCTTTTTAAAAATGCTTATGTTTAGTCTTCGAAACTCTAACGCTTAGCTTGCGCAATTTTACTTTCACGTGAAGCCGCTTTTCTGTCTGGAATGTCTAAGTGCGCAAACGAGCAGACACGTGAAACGTCCGGTACCGACTGCATAATACGGTATTTATTAATTACCTTAATCATCAATGACTTCATTTATATTAGTAAATGGGATTTTCTGTTAAGATAAATTATTAACTTTTGCTTAAAGGTATTTTTTACGATGTTGATTTTTTAAAACATATTTTGTACGACGGATCCCGAGTTCGATTTCCAGCCGGGGTAGACATTTGTATGGCAGATAAATGTGTGTTCTCGGGTCATAGGTGTTTATGATGACATATTTTTGTACGTCCATGCTTCTCGAAAAATAGGGAATTCTAGTGCAGGAGTGTGCGTGTGTGATCATATGTGATCATTTATTTACACCTTTTTAATACAACTTAAACAGTTAAATTGTTTATCATTTAGCATATTTATATCGTTTAATATATTCTCGCTTAGGCTTCAAAACAAAAAAAAGAATTACCCTATTGTGTCCTTTATGGAGACACCTGGGGAGTCTCAAAGAAATCGATGAGTATACATAAAAATACTGATCAAAAATATAACGTCCCCATTTTATGAAGTCGCTTATTGACAGCTGATAAGATTGTAACTTAAAATAAGTCTGTGTCGCTAACACCTTTTTTCTTTTCGTCTTGTCTATTGCAATTCTTGGGCTACAGCTCAACCATCTTAAATTAAATGAACAGCAGAAACCCGTAATTTGTATTTCCATGTTTTTAAGTACGTACGTTTTTACGTACATAGAGCTAGGTGGTTTATTTGGACATTGTGTTTATAAGAAAAATAGATAATAGGTATGAACAATTGGGAGCCCTTTTGAAATTTTCTATTATTTAGTTTTAAACGTTCAAGGCCCGCCCAATTTTTTATACACAAACCAACATAAAATCAATCAAATAAAAAGCCTAGACCTCTCTACTTATTTTAACTTTAAAGATACCTAATCAAAGTGAAGTTGGGTTGCAGTTTCTCACAAATATTCATTACCATCGTTATTTTCAGAAGAAATGATTAACTACAAAGAATTCCACAACCACTAATACCAGTGAAACGATATCATTGACTATTGAGCATGATCACAAAGGGATTAATTAAGCTTATACACTAGTTAGCAAACATTTCAATGAATGTTGTTCATTCGACCAGAACGCTTTAGTAGGTCCCGGAGCACACAATAATTTCTGGATCTAACAACAATATCATTACAGCGGAACTAGACACTGAAAAAAATCTCATAAAGTATTGGCAGTTGTTGTTTGCGAGTTGTGTATAAGATATTCAGACTTTTTTTTTAATCTATTGTCATTTTATTTTTGCAAGAAAGATTGCACCCAATTTTATACAACTTTTCGTTCAATAGCTTAGACCGTACATAACATAAGTAAAATTTAAATTGACATGAAACTTGTATAGCTTAAATTAAATTATTTCCTCATTTAAAATATTTTCAAACACAATTGCTATATACAGTTTTTATAATATTAATAAATATACATTTAATGCTGTAGGTATCAAGATTTAAATTCTAACATAATTTTTAATCATTACGTAGAAATGAAACAATCCAATGTATATTAGTACATACTCGTATATATAACAGCATTTATTTACCGCGTTTGTCGCAGTTAATATTTTTATGAAAAATATAAATTGTTAACATGTGATGTAACTACTTATGATGACTCACAAAACTCTATTCACATAACATAATGTACTGTCCATTGTAATACCTACATATGTGTTTTGGATATTCATGCGACATTTCAACAAAGACCATCTTTATAAATCACCGAGAAGGGACAAATACGTGAAGTTTGGAGCACCTTCACAGGCTTATGTCTCGACAATCGTAAAATATTTCACGGGACTCGCACTTCTTTGCCCTGAATTAGAAAGTAACACTTCTAGACCTAACCATCTAGAATGAATGTTATTACTCATAAAATAATAGCAGTTAATATAAATAATAATAAAATTAGCTTAAACAATATACAAACGCTCCAATGGAATTATATTTTTATACAAAGAAAAGTATAAAGCCACATAGCACACAAAATACACATACAAACATACGTATACATTTTCATAATATAAACTTTTTTTCGCGTATCCAAAAAAAGGACCCAAAATCGAGCCCTGTAGTATAACTACCACAGCTAGTAATTCCGATGATTTAGTATAATTTATACTAATCCTCAATAACTTATCACATACATACGATGCCATTAAGCTGTGTACCGTTATTTTACGCCATAGTGACTAAGTTTAAAGAGTAATGTTTCATTCTCAACACATATAAACGATTTAGATAAGTTACAAAGTACATTTATAGCGTACTACGATACTTCCGAAGCTGTAAATATGTGTTTCAAACACATAAAGCTATTGTCATTGCGACTTTTAATAAAGCCATAATGCTCAGTGCGCAGTAATTTGACATTGAAAGGATTGATTTGTTTAATAAGTTCTTTTTGAAAATCTTACTAAGCAATTATCAGATTTTTCATGAATATATTGATTTATCATTAATTTATGATTAGTTCATAATAAATAGAACAATAGTAGTTAAGTGGTTTAACTCTCAGATCCAAAGGTTATATTGTTTTTATTAAAATTAGCTTTCTAATTAACACTCACTTTCTAATTAAATTATTACGACAGCGAGTTTTTCTAGTTTTCAAAACTATCAAGTTAAACCTTGATTAAATATAACAATAATAATAAATTGACGCAATTACGTCATAAAGTTATTCATAAAAGAATATGAGACACATCTAGTTATTATATATCTCAAAATTACCCAGAACTCCATAGGAACGACGGTAGCGGCCAATTTGGTCGGTAACTGCATCTGAATGTTACTATATCCGAGGAACAAGTGGAGATTGAGCTACGAATGGGCTGCTCGTCGTAAACTGTGTGCCCCGTTATATTTCAGCGCGCACAAAACAAAATTTATGAAAGCATCTTACGTTTATATATTTACGTGAGAAAATAAATTTCTACAAAAAAACTATTTTCCATCTTATGCGCAATGTTTACAATCCTTATTGATCATTTGATCCACAACTTTACTGAAAGTACTAATATGGGTGTTTAAAACGTTAACTGTTATTCCGATCGCAATTAATTATTTATTTCATCGCTATAAACCAAAATCAGTTAATGTCGAATCGAACTCATATGGCCATGGACACACCACGAACGCTTTCCTTTTCTGAACTTTTTATTTTCATAATTCATGCAATGAAGTTAAATTTATATATCATGTACTAAATAGTAAATCGCTTCAAATTTTACTAATCCCCTAAAAATTAATCGCCACAGTCATAATTCATTTACTTACCATATACAGTATACACCCATGATAAGGTCATCTAAATTGTAAACTTAAATTCATTACATCCAGTATATTCAGAGAAAATAAACCATAAGACAAGCAGGCGAATATTATTATAAGCGTCTGTTTTTAACCTGTTTACATATAAATACTAAATATAAATGTTTAAAAATTATACTTACCTTCTTCTTAGATTTTAATTAAAACAAACGTCAACACTTAACTGTATTTTTGTTTGTAGGTACAAAAGCCAGTTTCAAAGTGACATGCCGCAGTCAATATCCTAGAACTCAAATAAGGGGCCGGCAGTTTTATCTCCGCATTCCGGAAGAAGGTAAGGCCCCGTCCATTCTACTCCCCTTTCCGTGGTATCCTGTGAAAAATACTCCCAACGGGGGGATTCAAACGATAATATTGTAAAGTACAATTTGTGTAGAAAAGAACATATCAAATCGCAGATTTTTTTAATTCCGGGCTTTTCTTGCCAAATTTTTTTTGAAAAAGAAAATAACCCACATTTATATGACAAAAGCTCGCATTCAATTATTCGTAGAATGCTATAGAGGAAGATATATTCTTAACTAACTTGAGCGTTTCACAAATATATCACATTAAGTATTTTTATGTTATTTAAAAGTACATCTAATTGGTGTTTCTTTTCACAAAAATCTCAAATGGCTACTTTTTGCATTCACTGCATAGACACTATTTCATGTTTAGCTTTTATTATCTTTAAATTCCTAAAACCCATATTTATTTCCTTTTTCATTCATAACTCTCTATTAAAATCACCTATTACCCTCCTTTAAAATTAATTCTCGTAGAAGCTTATTTCTAAACGTATTTTAGTAGCAGTCGAAACAGATCTTAAAGAATATATCAATTATTTAAGAACGTACAAATACAAAGGTACTTTTAATTATCGTAACTCTTCGTTAATTACAGATATTCACGAGTTGATATAGCCATCTTACTCCAGTTTAACTATATGCTACGTATATAAAAATATAAAAGCTCTTGACGATATTTTATCAAATAAAAAAAAATTGAATAGGTAGACATTATTCTAATGATGTTATAACTGTATCATTCCAGATTCTACTATTTTTTAGATTACTTAATAGTGAAAGACACTATATAATATTAGTATATGTACATGTAAATCACAAACCGTGTAGTTGCTGCTCGTCAAATGTTTCTAAGATTATTTTTACATACAGCTACATGTATTAGTTTATCTCAAACCTATCTATAAAGAGTTCATTAAATACGTAATTTTATAAAAAAATTAGGCAAGACCGTCCTCTATAAAAGTCTTATTTCTCCATAACCATTGCATTTTAGCCACGATCATAATACATGATTTTTTTATGTTAATAGCCGACAAACAAGCAGACGAGCCACTTGATGGTAAGTGTTCACCGTCGCGCATGGACATCAGCAAGACCAAAGGTATCATTGATGCGTTGTCGGCCAGGAAATAAGAAGAAGATAAGAAAGAAAGTTTTGGATTTCGTACCCCCAGCCGGAACACGACGAGTCTTTTGCCGACTGACTCAAGCAGGAGGTTGATAGCTAGCCAGGCAGGTTTCACAGAAAAATAATCGTGCCATTAATAATATTAATGACTTCATAATAATACTGATAATATAATCTATATATATAAAGATATATTTACGTACAGCACGTCGTGTATCATAAAAATATAATTCAGCTTTATCAAAGTGAACTTTATTGCCCGTTGTCACACGCGAGAATAATCTTTGTACGTCAAAAATTGTATACGTTAAAACTAGTTGAAATAAATCATTTCTTTAGTATAATTAGCTAAGTATACGAGCGGCGGCCAGCAAAATGTCGATAGCGTGGGGTCAACAACTGAAAAACAATAAGAAATAGAAGAAAACTCATTAGTCACGCAACCAACTTACTACAGCACTCTCATTACTGACCTGAAATACGACTCCAGTAATAAATTTTTTACCGCTATCCGTAGAATATCTTTGTTTGATATTCAGAATAAAATAAGAAAATAAAAAAACATTTGTAACAAATATCGAAAAAAATCGCAATCCTAATCTAATTTAGAATGAAAGTAAACTGTCATGATTCACTGATGATTATTTGAAACAGTCTTAATCGCTTAATTTTAAATTGATTTACAAAACACTCACTCATCAATTAATAAAAAAGATTGTTATTTAAATATCGAATACTTCATACATAACTAGAACACATCTCTGCTAGGGAAAATATTAAAGTTGGGTAAATCTGGGGTTGACTTATTATATAAATATGACCCTTATTTATAGCCAAAACTCAAGAGTTTTTCGTGATAAGGTCAAACTTATTCCCTTAGTTAATAAAATTAGAAAATTTATTATAATAATTAGCTTATTACATTTAATTAGCTTACGCTTATGACACTAAAATAATTTTATTTAATTACTAACTCATTTAAATAATCCTTTACTTCCCTTCGGAAAATAATCTATGTATCAAAGTAAAACCTGATTCTAAGACATCACATCTTTTTGGAGGGATAAACGGGCCATCCGCTTTTATATTGGCCAGCAACGTATTGCTCTTACCTTTATATGTAATTGTGATTAGGTTTGCGATGCATCTGCTCGGTTATATGAGCATTAAGTAAGCAGTACCTCTAATAATAGTACTAGTTATTATACCTTCATAACTCATTAACTTGATCAAATGTTTAGATAACAAGTATCGTTCTTTTATGGGGCTTGGAGTTCGTTTTACAATAAGGTTCCAAAGTTGATACGTGAGTTGCCCATTGGAGCTTTTAAGCGACGCATTAAAATACAGGTTATAGGCAAAGGATATTATAGTATACATGAATATATTAATAACAAGGACGCCTGGAAATGATAGTGTCGAGTTCCGCTCAGGTTTAAACTTTTGTAATTACCATGTGTTGTTTAAAAGATGTGCTGAGAAGTTTCTTTCGCCGTTTCTTCTCCTCAATGTTAAAAGATTTTCGAAACGGTAGTAGAAGCAAAAAATGACGTGCATAAGTGTATTTACAGAACACTTACATGATTCAAAGATTTCGAATTTGAATATGGCCAAAATTTTAATACAATCAATCTCTGCTAGCACCCTATCCTTCTCTAAGGATGGGGTCGCATCCGATGAAGGCTTAGGGGCCACAAGGCCAAAGCCAACCGGGTGGTGTTTAGTGGGTAACCTTCGGGAGTCCCACATAACCAGAGCAGCCGGCTGCCTGGTATGCATAAAGCATTCACCACCCCCCTCCCCCGCTTCCGGAGGGTAGCCCACTACCATCTCTGGGCGCAAAAAAAAAAAAAAAATCAATCTCTGTATATTCCAATAAAATTAAGCTAGCCTTTTCAGCATCTATTAAGGACAAAAAAATGAACAGCTTAAAATGCATAAAAGTAATTTAAATATAATAATTATTTCACTTAGATATCTGAATAGGCAATATATTGATTTTGAAGTTATAGACAATCGCTTATTTCAGTGCACCTGGTAATTACAGTGCAAAATGTATTCCTTTGTTGTAGATTTCCTAGACTCGCTTATAAACTACTAAATTTAATTGTCTCAGTGACGGAAAAATACAATTTTGATAACCGGTGTTCTTATCTACTCAGGTGTCTGAGTTTAATACGACCTCTATTTCCATTGTTCAAATGATAAATTCTTTTCTTTTGCATATTATCTCTGTTTCTTCCATTTACCACCGAAATTATACTAACGTCCAAACTCAACAAAATCACGCTTGAGGTTAACGAGGTTTTAATGCAGAGAAAAGCTGCGAAATTCATTCGGTTTATCATTATCTTTCCAAGTATAACTCACACGATAGCGTTATAGAATGACTGGACGCCTCACTGCATATTATACTGTTGTTCGAGTGGAAAGACTTGTTCGCTTTATTATTTTTACTACCCATATATCTGTATTATTATTAGGAATATTATTAATATTAGTAGTTTACCGTTACTTAATATTTAACAAAGCTAAGTAATGTTTCAAGCAAATTTACAATGACATAATACATCAATACCCAATATAAATATATTATGCTTTGAATAGTTAGAGAATTGCTTTTAAAAGATGTCCTTCCAGAAGAAATGATCTAAGTTATAATAACCGCATCAATATCTATTGCATAGTTTTGTAAAAATAAAAGATTATTAAAAAGGCCCCCAAGTTCGCAATTTCTTTAACCAGGTGGTTAAATTCAAATTCAAAATCATTCAATCATATAGGTATTCTGTAAATACACTTATGCACGTTATTTTTTGCTTCTACTACTTATTACTTGACCTCGTTAGAGTGGAGCAGCTAGAACCTGGGGCACGAAGTGTCTAATGGTATTTTTTTACCTAATATAATTCACAAACCCATTTGATGGTAAGTGGTGTTGTAGACTTAAATGGTATAACGTATTAACTGAGAGACAATTATAGTGAGAACTCGCTAAACAGCAAGGTACCAAAATAATGAACACGATACTGCACCATTTTGATTCCACTTGCGCTATACAATTATCCCGTGAGATGGTAGTCATCAAGTATATTATTTTCCTTTTTATATGGTTGGTAACAACAATATAATAGAATAAGGCGCTGTCACGTGGTGGTTGGTGCACTAATATTTGCGGGGGTGTGAGTGTGTAAACGTGTATTTATTATTTATTTATCAGTGAACGTATCAAAATACCTTTAAGAGCATAACTACAGCTATATATAAAGACATTAACAGACAACTCAAGCAACAAAAATATACGTAAACGCGCGATAATCTATATCGTAAATATAAGACGGATAAATTTCATGCAAATTCATAAATATCAACTTAGAAAATTTCCCCCAAACTTCATCTTCACGAAAATATGAGGGTAATATCGCGTATTGATCATTTTACTGCAAATAAATAAAACGAAAGTGTGGTTTTATAGGCCAATAAGAAATTGTTACTGCTATAACTTAACATCCTCAATCTCTTTGGTATTGGAGTGGATGAGTTACGCCGAAAACATAGCCCGCTACATTTATGCGGGTAATCTTCACAAGCCGCGGTGAATACTAACTTGTTTTATACAGAACAAAATCAGTATATCACCCGGACGGAGTAAACTTATACCTAGTTTCAGTACTACAATTTTTGAAGGTGCTTATGTCGATTTTGCAAAATTACAATTTTTAGTCCGTGTAACAAATATTTTCAATGGAGTATCGTTATCGTCTCGACCCATATTGTCCCATTGCGTGGTTTGGTTTCCACTTCCGATTTAAAGGATTAAAGCCATCATTCTCCACAATACCTAAGTGTGGATTATCAGACTTTACACACCTTTGAAAGTCATTATGGAAAACTCTAAAGTATGCACGTTTCATCACAAAATTTTCTTTCAAAAATTAGAGGCCTGTGCAAGATTCGAACTTTAGTCTCCCGTGCGTAAGACCTACGTTCAAACTACTAGGTTACCACTGCTCTCAATGGAGTGTACTATTCTCAAATTTATAAATCTTCAATGTTGTATACAAAGGTTTAGGTATAGACAAAATGCAAGTATATGCATTGTCTTTATACCTAACGCAATTACCTACATAAACTTTATAAACAAACAAGCGGTAAACGAAAACCTCGCAAATCCTCTAAATCCTAAAGGTGAGTCTCTGCAAAGACTGTTAGGAAAAATTTGTTTAACTCAAGTTGAAAAGGGGCAGATACCCAGAACAAAAGTAAAAGATTTGAAAGACAGCTGCGGAAGAATACTACGTAGAAAATCCCACTTTGTACCAGTTATCTTACAATTATAATTTTCCTGTGTTTTACATTGGTCTTTTGTTATTTCATTATCAATAAACTGATTGCCATTTTAAGCAAATGTTTAATCTTTCAAATGTTAAGCCAATTACATTTTACACCATAAGCTAATATCCCATGTGTTGTCTAACATTTAGACAATCAGAAAAAATATCATGTCATGTGTAATTAATTCGATTTGCTACAAGCAAAACGAATTGAAGTTTACGGATTGATTCATCAAAAAGTACAATCTTTTATCACCACAATGATATTACAAACAAGGGGCTACGACTATTGACATTCTAAATGTGTAGAAACATTGCATAGGCATTTGAAAGTTTTTACTTACGTCACTTAGATACACCGCGTTCGTGCTTAAATTAAGATGCGCTTTAAGCTGGAGTGGATGAAACAAGTCTAGGAACCAGCTTTAAATGCACATAAAGTGGGTTAACCGACATCGCTCCACTAGCCAACGGATAATTCCAGATCGTGTTCTTTTTAACGAGTCTTCAGGCCACTATATTTTTATGTTAAAATAAAAACAGGTCGGCCACCGTTCTTCTACACGAGACAGGGCATTGTTTTAGAATTTAAATCAGTTTTAAAACTTATACCAACGTAATGTACAAAATATTTTATTAAGTAATACGAAATATTTTAAATAAGTTTAATTAATAACTCACATATTTTTGCAAACTGACCCTTATGTCGATATGATATGTACATCTGGATCTATGTTATACTTGATCGAAAAATTATCATGTATACTATTTGGTTAAAGGACGTTGATCTGCTCACATAGTACCAAATTATAGGCTGTAAAGTATAAATAGCACGTTCTAAGGCCCTGGATTATAAGGTTTAATTTCAAAAATTGAATTTCCGAGGTTATCCTGTATTATTATTTTGGTAAAACCTTTTTTCTTACTTCCCATTTGAAATCTTTAATCAAGCCTTGAAACAGTCCAAATAAGACAAAAGAATTTCTCCGTAGGTGCATTAGATTTTTCGCATCATGTATTACAAATGCCGGGAAAATAGCCTTATAATCTTCGTTGGTCTAAATGGTTCGGTTTGGCTCAATCCCAGAACAGTTCGTAGTCCAAAAGGTGAACAATATTATGCAAATTACAGCACTCTTTGTTATGTTACTTAAAGCCATTTACCTTATATCTATTTACAATGAACGAGTCATTTTGGGCAAGAATAGATTTGGATAATTTACCCATAAACAAAAAATCCAGGAAAAAGTTACTGAACAACAGCAGTGTACCCGGATTTATCTTGCCTAAATATTTCAAGAACATTTCTCTTAACTACTAATAATACTACAAGATACTGGCAAATTTTTTACAAAGAAAAACCAACTTTCAGATTATTTGAAAACGGATTTTCTTTTCAGATATTTCGGCACGACTAATTTGGTATTTTTTTTACTATTATTTATATTAAAAAAAAGGTTTTTGTGGAATAACATTTTTGAGGAGTCATCCAGAAGAATCGCAAACTTGAAAGATAATTTTGTAGATTAATCTCAATAAAAATATATTGTTCAGTCTGAGATTTCAGTTCAATGAAAAATACAATTGGCTCTTCTCAACGGTCTCACTGACTGAGAGACATCACTGCCTAAACTATTGGAGATCGAGACATATTATATATATTGGAGGGAGTGCAAGGAAGCTGAGTTGATTGCTGGTTATACGATGCGATATCAATTGTTTATTTAAAAATTATTTTGACAATTCTTTGTTTAACATCATCTGATTTGCTGCATCTTTATATTGTAAAAATTCTAATTAATTTGTGGAACAAGTATACGGAAATTTGTTAATTAGTCCCGGCAACCAAGTGTTGCAAAACACTTGTTAAATCCAAATTTTATTTCATTCAATTTGTGACTTTTTAATAGCTTGCAAAATAAAATTAATTAATTTAAAGTCACTATTATTTAACGTCATTATTTAACGTATTTTAGTAATATGTGGTCACAAATATTTTATAATTTTTATTCGTTAAAATCCGACAGAATTATATTCATAATGAAGAACAGATTTCCAATTAAAATATCCCCAACTATACAGAAAATATGCCAGAAATTATTAATAATTTCCAAAGTTAACGCGGACTAAAATAAAGGTAAATAAATAAAGCGCTCCTAGCGGATGGTGTGTGTCGATCGTAAATAATCGACCTAGTTAAGCGACTGCATGCCGGTAAACGGATGAGTGACCGATACTGGCAAAATTTTATTTGAGCGCTTCCTTGCTTTAGAAGTCCTCAATTACAAAAAGAAACCCGCAAGGTTCTGTAGCATGAATTTATGTTATAAAAGAAAATTACAATGGAAATACATTAAGTACTATCTTTATACTTATACTATAATGTTATCTTATACTTATAGTATAATGTTAAACATCACTACATCTACTCATGCATCAAACATGTTGTTTCAAGCTTTGTATAGGTTTAAAGGATGACCCCGTAGCCCAGTTGGTAGTGACCCTGCCTGCCGAGTGTGGGGTCCCGGGTTCGATTCCCGGCCGGGGCAGATATTTATGTGACAGATAAATGTTTGTTCTCGGGTCATGGGTGTTTGTGATGTCATATATGTTTATGTCCATGCCACCCGCAACACAGGGAATCCTAGTGCGGGGGTGTGAGTGTGTGAACGTTTTTTTTTTAAAAACGTTTTAAAAGGCTACCTACTTAACGATTATAGAGTCAGCATTAGTTACCACTACAGATGACTTACTCTACTACTTATTTGTTACATTAACGCGATTAAAGTAACGCGAGTTGCGATCTAAATAAAAATGTAGATAATTAACAAATATTTCGTCATCCGTCTTAATCGCTTCTACATACAAAGACAATTGATGTTCCTGAAGTTCAAGCCCCAGAGGATAGAGTTCCTACACTCAATCTTAAGGAAGGCGATCAATTCATCTCACCCCGTCTTCCGACATCTTAACACCGTACTTCGGTTTAACGACAATTCTGTTTGTTTACGTCCCCTTTTATGTTAGTTTTCTACGAATACATATCAAATATCGCTATTGATAAACATAACACACAAATACAGACAAAATTACTAAATACTTCATATAACCTATTTCAACAGTAATCGTTATTTATATACAGTATTATCTTTAAGTTTTAGATAATCTTAATTAATGTTGCGTATCTTATATTACGAAATCAGTTTCAACAAGAAATGAACCGACTCTCAGTTGATTTTATAACGTCGAGATGGAAATTGCACGCCCGCAAACACAACCGCAACTTTTATGACGAGTTAGTTCAACTTTACGTTTTAAATTATAAACCGGTATAGTGAAGTACATCAAAAATATATGAAATCTTCGGAAATGCATTTGTAAATAAATAGAGCGAGAAAAATGTGGAACGTGAACACTTCAATTCACAAACGAGTGAAGATCTGCGCGCCCCCACACGGTGCTCGAAACCTCCAATTGCATATAACAAAAACAAACACAAGTGTTGAAACGAGCATTTCCTTTGTGTGGAATCCGTCTTGCCAGGCGAAGAAACCTAAACAATGGGGTACAGTCTAACACTGCGGGCTCAAGCCCCTAAAGTCTACCGAGCGAGACAATGCCAACGCGAATATGGGCTCAAGAGAAACGTTCTTGTCTTGTTACCGCTAGCAATATTGTTAGTTTTATGACGAAACTTGAGCCACCTTTTGTGTCATATTTTTATACAACACCCAACTCAACCTTAAAACTACATTCGGGCCAGTGAGGTGACGACATTTAGAAAAATTATGTTTCTGGACCGTACACAACGAACTGACACTCTGAGATTATTTTTGGATTAACAACAGTTCCGCTTTAGTTAACAATAACATATTATTTGCTTTAAATTATTTACAACTTGCAAATCGTAATATCAACAGTATTACGGATTCGATAAGTCCGCGAAATAATGGGGACAATAATAGTTTATGTGTGCTACCTCATTTGTATTGCCGTTACTGAAGAGCGTGGGGACTGATCAAACCAAAGCTACACGATTAAAACGGAATGTATTCGGCCGCCCTGCAAACACGAGACTTGCGGACAATAGACTAACCGGACTGTTTACAAGGCCGTAGGTAACACACTTGTACTGTAATTAGAATCACAATAAAATTACACCAGACAAATCACTGTTGTTAGCCGGCTATTTCCATAAAAAAGATGTATTCTAAAACACCAAAGATGAATTTCTTTCAAAAACCTGCTGTGCGTACGAATATTACTTGAGCTAATTATAATATTTTTTTTATAACTAATATAAGAACCTAAAATTACATTAATTTAAGTAAATAACTGCCCGATTAATATTTTACCAGTAATTATTTTATATATTTTAACATCAAAAACTAGCGGACGCACAAACAACACACCAGGACAAACAATGACCACTGCTTATCATCCCTCTTATAAAGCTTTCTAGTGGATGGAATTGTATATAAAAAAATAAATTTTATTTCGTTCATTTAATTATAACGGGTAAAATTAAATGTTTATACTTTATATAACACAAGTTAACTGCCCACGCTTCGCTTCAGAAACCCCCGCCTTACAGTCAAGATTTATCTTCATCATTTTTAAATTTACAATTCATAATTGTTCCACTTCTGGCATCGGGTCTCCTCTTACAATGGAATGGGTTAGGACCATAGTGCAGATTGACCAGCTCCCATACCACCATTACCATTTGAACCACTGGGCTACCATTGCCCACCAGACGTTTAATTAATTTAATGCTTACTCCAGTTTATTGTTTTAGAAATCGATTTTCCTAGTTCTAAAAAAATAATGCTTATTCATTGCCGTAGCTGCACTGAAGCAATCTAAACTTTATTTACTAAATATTCTCTTGACAGAATGTCCATACTAAATTTAATGTCCTATTTCGCGGGTACAGATCTATTTCCGGGGCTGAAATAAATTCTAAATAATATGAGTTACAAATATGCTAAATGTAGTTTAAATTTGTATAGTGGTTTCCGCGTGATAAGTACACAGACTGGCAGACAGAAACGGCAAAAAACTTTGTACCGGCCTCTATTTCCCTAGCAGAGCCTAGCTATAATAAAATTTTACAAAAAATACTCAATATGCAATTTCGGCCTTCTAACAGCTTTATTATTAGCATAAATTGATTATAACGACACTAGTTCTTATTCTAACACTGTTTAGGCAATTAGTTTAATTTATTTGTAGTCTGATCCTTATATAGTAAATAAGGCATTTCTGTACTTTTACTAAATCTCTGTGTCATATATGAGCAGTCAAATCGGTGGAATGCACCCCGGCCGTGAACACAAATAATTTCCTGATATACCTACTCGTAGAGGTAGATATTACGGCGTGTTACTTATTACAGAAGTTGGTATTTATCAAACTAATAGATGGAGAGTAGAATGATGGTAACAATGCTGTACGAATAATTTCATAATTAAAGATCCACAACAATAACGAAAACCATGTTTGTCCATGAATGAAAACAACGTTTCCATCTGATATACTAAAACAATTTTCAAACTTTCAATTAAATCCTAAACGATGCCACGCCTAACCTATTGATGCTAAATAAGCTGTTAAAAGTTCGCTCGAACGTCGATCGTTAATACAAGCACGCGATTACTATCCTCGACAGAATAAAAAAACAAGTTTACGACAAATAACAAATACACATCAGTGACGAAATGCCGATGTAACATTCATGCAGTTTGCAGACAAAATGCAAAGTATAACAAGTATTGAATATTATAATCATAATCATTACGAATTACTGTAACGGATTATAAACAACATTGTAGAATAGGCTGTTTGAACAAGCTGTTGCTTAAAGTAGACAAGTGTTTGTTAAAGTAAACAAGTAAACAAAACCCAATAGAATTAACTTCAAATTTGATAATTAGTCATCGCGTCAGTTCTTGGTTCTAGATCTAGGTATTCTGATGCTAAATTATCTTAGTCAAAACCATCTACTAAAAAAAATATCCATCGTAGTTTTTTTTTTATTTCAATCAAAGTCATTAATATTATAATACATGCTTCGATAGAATAAATGTGTTACTTCGAAGCAAAAACCATTTTTCTATTTATAGCGTTCTGGATTTTACAATAATAGTTAAATAAATAAAAATATTACTATTTCATACACTGATTACACTGGAACCCATCGATTAATTAAAAGCATTATTAAAGGACAAGCGTTAGATTATTTATACTAATATTATAAGGAGAAGAGAGTGAATTTTATATTTAAATAAACATTTTACAATTTAAAAGGTACATTATTCAAAATGAACATTGGCTATATATCATATAAATAAATAAATAATAATGATATAATGTATAAATACACATACAATGTTATTCAACTAATAAACTACTACTACTACCAACTAAGTAATAATTATATAAACTTACATATTAAAATAATTATTAATCTGTAATTTTTGTCAGATTTACTGATGATCTATTTAGTAATTACACTATGCTGTATATACCGGCATTATATAAATAGCAATATGTAGATAACAATTGCAGCAATTAATTAGTTGAATGTTACGCTTAACTAACACAATGACGTAATTGAGCATGACTAATTGATTATGTCTTTCGCTCTATCTGTCTGGACAAATTTGCTCATCCTCGTTAGATAGTTAGCAGGTAATGAACACATCGATGAATTAGCCAATTTAGAAACTTCCTTTTTGGGGTGTAAAAGGTTTGTCCATCTTTGAATTCGAGTCCTATATTACAATGTCGGAGCTCCGGTGATAAAGCGTATTTCGCTACGGTCTCCACTATTATTCACATTGTGGTGGTTCTAAGCCGTTTGTGTTGGATTTGGGTAACAAAATACATATTTAGGTTTCACACCTGAGCACAGTCGCGACCTTGCTTGGTGTCTCCAATACGAATTAGCTCCCCGAGCAACGAGCATTCCGAACAAGATGGCGGTCAGTTATGACAGCTGTCATTTAATATGTTATTGTCAATACACCACAATCCCACTTCTTTGTTGGTAATGCGTCGATAATGCCTTTAATATTATGAACGTCCATTTAAAAAATGGACTACCATTTAAATGAACGACTTTTTAAAAAAAAAACCTGCATTGAGGCTACAATTAATACCTAAGTTTATTAATAGCAAAATACATATCAACTGTATTAAATCCTTATCTCGAAATTTAATCAAACCGTACACTATTATTGTGCGCAACATAACGACTCAGAAATAACAATCCGTGTAGTGGAAGAAAATAATACGACTCCGTTTTTGTATCGAAAAAAAAATACTAGCAATTAACCAATAAACGAGGTTTGACTATGGCCGTCAAAACAAACTCGTACAATAATCATGTTATTACAGCAAATTCACTTAATTATTTTAGGCATAAATCTTAAGATATTTGCTTATTATGGCTTTCTAATGCTAGGTTCGTTGTGCACAGCCGTCACGCCACAAGGGGAGCAAAAGTGGGCATAATAACCAAACTAAATTGCCAAGGAAACGAACACGGCCCTTTATAGGTAGTGTATATGTATGTAGTATCGGTTAGATGGTGTTTGATAGAAATCGCAAATCAGTGCTATTTAAAGTAAAGTTTATTGAGGAATTAAAGAAAATAATCTCAATAAAGTCTGCCCTTCGGACACATTAAACCTAAAACTTGCTTGATACTTTAGGCTTCATTGCTTATTTCTGCACTAGCCCATCAACATCTGTTTACACTGTGCTTTTACAACAACTGTGCGTTTACTCTAATCGTCCAAAGCACAGAAAACTTAAATACTTAAAGTACAAAACACAAATATTAAACTTAAGATATGTATATTTTATCTAAATACGGTAAATACTTTTGTAACCGGTGAATGTGATATTTTATCTATACTTACTAATGATAAAATTCTAACTGATAACTTTCTCTACATGAACGATATATAAGAAAAACATTATTACATGCCTTTATTAACTCAATAGAACCCAAAACAATAGTTGTTGGAATTTTTGTCTATCTATTTGTCTGCGCGTTTGTTCCCGCTAATCTCAGAGACAGCTTAATCGATTTCAATCTGGTTTTCATTAATGTATTGCAGTAAGTGTCACTTAAAATTTAAAGTTTGTTTCATTGCAATCAGTCCATAAATAAAAAAGTTATGAATTAATTTATGTATTTCTAATTCACAGAACGAGAAAAACTCTGAAAAATGTAGATGCTATCTTTAAACGTAAGATAATTTTTCCGAAGCGAAGCGAAGGCATTTGCCAGTCAGATATAAATACTTAAATGACTTTTGTCACTTAATAAATAATAATGCCGCTAAGTGATTCTAATAAATAGTGAAGGTATTGTTATAGTTAATTAGTGGATTCAAAAAAATTCGAAAGTTTTATATGCATATATTTTCTTCACAACTGTATAAATGTAATAAAAAGTTGTAACTGTGAGCTTACATCCTGTCATCTAAACTGTGTTTGCAATGATTCTAACGTCGCGCTTCCTTTTCTCGTGTCTCGAAGTATTGGGATTTATCTAAGTTATAAATTGTAAAAGCACTTACTGGAGTACTGGACAAGGGAAACAGTTAAATCAAAATAAATTGTAAATAGAACTGAAGTTATAATTATGGTAAAATAAACTTAGTTGTTCTAAACTAAGCCGTGAACGACATCGGTAGGGTTATCATTTTCCTAGTTCAATAGTTAACTATGACGAATGTCGCCTGAGACTGTAGGAGTGCGTGACACAAAAACATAATAATAACATGATTTAATAATAACCACATCTACTATTACGAGTCGAGGTTCCATACCGATTCCGGCAATCATGGAATAAAAAAGCTTGTTCGTTATTTTGTAAACCAAAACTTACTAAATTGGGTTTTTTTTGTTTTGTTGGCTATAATAAATAACATTAAACTGTATAGCTGTTATAACGTTTTTGTCAGGCATTCTTTTATAACAGAGGTTGTAAAGTTTCCTCATTCGTTATAACTTTATTACATACTAATAACGGGACCTAGCTTTGCTTTGGAAATTTTCATGGAAACAGATTCATTTTTTGGGATGATCTTCTTAGGGTTATGGCCTATAATGCAAGTTCCAAGTATGTCAAAATTTGTCGAAATTTGTTCTGTAGGTTTCGTATACCAGTACAGACAGGAAGACAAAAATCTCAAAAAAATATATTTAGGCCTCTATATTGATGATAAAGTCTACCTTAATAACGTTACAAAAACATGTTTGACATACTTACAGATGTGGCCCCACAACAGCTTTATCATTAGTATAGACGCTAGTCTACAGTAACAACTTAACCGTACTTTGGTTTTGGAAACATACATTGCATATTCTAGTACCTAGAGTAACGGTGCAGCAGCATTTATGTTAAAAATTATTAGCTCAATTAATATTCTTAGTACTAATTTAAAATTAGATTTTTGGGTATGATTAATATGAACCTTTGTATCACCAAAACCGAAAAGTTAGAGATCGGAATTTATTGACTCAGTGTTTCCTTGGTATTTATAATATTCATTTAAAATTTGCATATACTCAAAACTTCTGGTGTACGGAGAGTCTGAACTCAACCTACCCTCAACCATCGAAACCTATCGAAAACTTTGTCACCCCTTTTAGACATTGAGTTAAACATATTTAATATTTTATATAAGGTTTATACTCTTATTTCTTTCTCTAACTTATACTGATTAGTTTGTAGAACTACTATGACTATTGTTGCCACACCTATAGTTAATTTGATAAAATTATGCAACAGAAAATAGGCGTTTGTTTATTCTAGCTCAAATTTGATTCAAAGATGTTTCCGTAAATATTACCCAAATTATTAAAACTATATACGACTTTTTCATATCGTTGCTATAAAAAGTTAATGGTGCTGTCGACAAATCCCAATTTTTCACACCGAATACAAAACCTTTTATTTTATTGTTAATTTCATGTCAACAACTTTAAGGTTTTGAAAATTACTATCTTGAATCGGTTAAAATTTAGAATATTTACTAAATATTACAATTAAAGTACACCGACCGTTTTTTAATCGACTTTAAAATAGGGAGAGTTCCACAATTGGTTTTTGTTATATCGGATCTCCATCATTTATTACCCGATTTAAAAAAATCTTTTTTTATTTGTGATTGTATTTTTCCGTTTAGCCTCACTTAAATTGGATGTAAAAATGAACAGTGAAAAATTAGAGATGAAACAATGAAACTCACCTTCTTGAAATCGCAATTTTTTTTTGTTAAAATATATTTACACAAATTATATTATGCCAAAGCTCAAACAACAAAATGTTGCTTGTACAATATTTGAAATAATTAGTGAAATATGATTCTAAATTTTCTTATAATACGTGTCAATTTATATGGATTCGTGAAAATGCCAAAATAGTTCAGCAGATACTTTATTACGTTGTTAAAAACACATTTTAACATCAAAAACAGTCGCATACGTGGATCGCAGGTATAACGCATAATAGAGAGAACTGTTCGCTTTCCTATTTGAGATTCAAATAACCCTGAGTTATACGGAACTTTTTTGTTTTTCACGTCAATTGAACAGTCTTGGGAAAACAATGTAATAATAACTTATTGAGTTAACAAACAAACCTGTGTACGCGACGTTCGATAGTCGCCTGATGTGCTCGAGGTATTTTTTATCAATTTGTTTTTTTTCTGGCAGCTATATTTTTCAATCGAACTTTTAAAGTAGCAATATAAAAAAAACTTGTAGAATGAAATTTAAAAAATAAGCTTTTAATAATTAAATTGATAAAGTTAACAGGTTTTTCCACATAATAAAAAAAAAACAAAAATCTCCTCCAGTGATGACCGGATATGACCCAGTCATTGATCATCAGTGAAGAATAATACTCGGTCAGGTGAATTATATATGAAGGAATTCAAAATCCACTTGTCAGCCATGGTATAAATAAATAAACTTTATGAACGGTATGAATGGTAGGCGTGAGTAAATAACTTTACCCAGCAGCTCTGTTAATGTTTTGTTGATGATACACTTTTTAATCACTAATCGACAGGGACGCAATTCAGATTATACTTTCCGCCAAGCAGTACACGCAAGCATGACCTCAAGTAAAATAACCGTTATAAGTGCAGTCCCGCACTTTATATAAATCGTATCAATTGCTCAGCGTTTAACAACACATGGGAGTAATAATAATAAGTAATAATCAAAAATTCATACACTCACACCCCCGTATTAGCTTTCCTCACACGCACAGACATCACATCACAAACATCCATGTCCCGAGATCAAATATTTATCTGTCACATAAGCATCTACCCCAGCTGGGAATCGACCCCAAGCCTCCTTGGTTGGCAAGTAGGGCCAATCAACTACCAACTGTTTATTTTGTTTGTGCTTTAATTTAATAGATGGCGGTATTAGCCGAACGCCGTCATTAAACAGGTTGGCCATAATGATGTCCGATTTTCAAAACATTATTGTAGTCAAGCGGGATCGCGGAGGAGGGCGCAAATGGTAGGCATCAGTAACTTGGTTCACGGAAATTCAGTCGCAATGGAGCGCTTTACAGGCGAATAACATGCATTTTACATAAGGCATTATCACAAAAACAGTCATTCTGACGTAATCGTTCGGTGTTTTTTTCGCCTGAGTATGGATTGCATGGTTTAAGCCAGTTTCCCAGGAACGATTAATTCGTCAATTAACTAGAAAGTTCAACTCTAAATCAGAAGCCAACTCTAAGTCAATCAGTGTTTTTAACAGCTCCATAATGATCCTGGACTATCAAAGTGAAAAGATCTATTCACCTTGACGTAACATGCATCCCTACAAAATGCAATTAATTCAGAAATTTAAACCCAATGATAAATAATGATGAAAATTTAGCTTTTGTCATAAACACATCGGAACGTTTTCAAAATCTAAACAACATATTGTTTTCAGAAGATACCCACTCTGACGTATTCGGGCATGTGAATAAACAAATTTCTTGTTATGAGCAACAGATAATCTAAAATCAAACCAGGTAAGGCCCCCTAGATTTGCCAAAAGTAACAATTTGGGGAGAAATTTCATCTCACGGAATTATCGGACTTTATTTCTTTGAAAACCTTGTCAATTCAAAGCTGCAACGTGTCATACACCTAACGAGTCAATGGTAGTTGCGAATGAGATTTTTTTAAGAACAGTGACATCGCACCGAGAGATATTATATATGACGACCCCATAGCCCAGTTGATAGTCACCCTGCCTGCCGAGCGAGGGGGCCCGGGTTTGATTCCATTGAGGCATTTATGTGACAGATAAATGTTTGTTTTCGGGTCATGGGCGTTTGTAATGTCGTATTTGTGAATGTCCATGCCACCCACAACACGAAATCTTAGTGAGGGGGTGTGAATATGTTAAAGATTTATTTATTATTTTATATCCTCCCAGGAGTCTCGACTTAATTTCGCTTGCCTTTTTTCTATGTGCATACTTGAAAAATCGAGTATATATGGCGAAACCAATATCAATCGCCCAGTTAAACGAACCTATTATTAAAGATTTGGCTGCCATTCCATGCACAATGTACGCGAGAGTGTTTGCAAATTTGCGCTCCAGATTTGACGAGTGTTTGCGTCGACATATGTCTCGATGATGTAATTTTTAAACAATTTTTTATTCTAATAGATAATTTTTATATAAATTTGACTACTAGATGTTTCTTAAATCCGTACAATTTTTTTCCCCTCCGTTACATGATATTTTTTGATAACACTAATTTAAATTTGTATCCCTTAGTATAAGGTAAATGCAATGAAGAATAAATAAATAAATAAATAAGTTATTAAACGGGATGGTACAGAACCAAGAGCCCTGTTTCAACAGGGACGTGACCGTTCTCTTGCAATTGTTCTTCAGCAGGTGCATCATGAGCAAGGGATGTGGGCTTTACCTCAAGGATAGGTGCAGATAAGTACATCCCAAACATTACTTTGCTTAAAAATAATTAGTGAATAAAATTCTTAATGTAGAGGTATCATAATATTTAGTAATACTATTTTCAAAAAGTTTACAATGCTCTATACCGCCGTGTCTATGACACAGCCAACTGAAAATAATATTTTAGCTTCATATATAGAAAGAATATATAGACATAACTAAAACATAATGACGTCATAATCAATAGACTTAACTAAAACACAATTACGTCACAAGCAAACTGTACACGCTGTTTCATTCACGTTTATCATTGAATATACTTGCAGAAACTAATTATTTGCAGATGCTCCCTCTGGAAACTCGTACATACTTGGAATTTGAAAATTTATGTGAAAATCCAAGACATCGAGTAATTTTTTTATTAGTAACTTTGTTTTTAAAAGTTGGTCTATTTTTTTTCCTTCTATTGCATTTTTAAACCAACTTGCCGTAACTGTTTTTTATACATTGCTCCTACACAAAGACGAATGGCTAATAGATAAAAAATTGGAAGATTATAACCAACAACACGTAAATATAGCAATTTGATCACATTACTGGCCTTATAAATGTGATGATAATAATAATAACATGTGAAAAAATATTTTCTTAATACTCCCAAAAAAGGAAGGATTGTTTGTAATGTCAATTTTGTGTATCAATTGTATATCGACCTTCGATTTCAATATGATATTATCGACAAACGACTCATCGTGTTCCGGCTGGGAGCTTGAGAGCCAGTCCTTTCTATCTTACCTTCTCAATAATGTTAATATTTTTTTTGAGGGACTAAAGTAAACGAAACAATAAGTTACATAATAATTATCTGTTTTTTTACGCATTAAAACCATATGTTTTTTTCTAAAATCTGATTAATCCATTTTCATCTGTGTATTCGGCATTGGACAATATAAAACCTTTCTCTACTATGGAAATGCATAACATACATATACGAATTGTGTCATATATTAAAAGAGGAAGATTAATATGAAATGAAAATTGAATATCAGAAAATCTGTACAGATTGTCAGTATTTCGGGCTCTTTTCATATTTTAATAATTAAAGCGACGAATCCAGATCGGCATACAAATACATAAGCGAGTGCGACGGAATCGCATTACTTTCCAATCCCGTAATTCGATACCTCGATCATGCGAAGCTCTACTTTCACCCTCCCATTAATGATTGATGATATCACGCACAAAACTAAGCATACTTTATACTTTTTTGTGAACTTTCTCAATATTTTAAAAAGTTCTAGTGTTAAAACTGAATACTAATTTATGTTCACTGCATTTATGTTATGGCACATCATAGTGTATAAAAAATGCTTTGATAGCTATGAAATTAGATGTTGAAGTATTAAATTAATCTACTAACTACATATCTGGCATTACGAAATATCAGTATAAACATTTTTTTTTATATAATTAATTTAAAAAAAAATTATACATTTTCTCCGCACATTACATTTCGCTTTGCCACTTAGATATCCGCCATTTGCCGCCTTTTGCCGCTTAGATATCTTTACAATTATATATCAGTTAATAAGAGATACAAATAGATACTGAAAAATTAAATCAAAATCACTATTAGTAAAACAGGCATATAAATAGAAGGGTAAGCAATATACTCTAGTTACACTGCTTTACATCCATTTGAAGTCTTAAACATCAAATATTCTAAATAGAGTTGAATTACAAGCTACTTATATTTGTTATCTTATCTAAATATATGGGAATAGTATGTATACTAAGGAGTCCAACAAGAACCCCTGGGATTACCTTTCCCAAACAAATGTGCGGAATGGATTCCGAGAATTCTTTGAAATAATATCTCTGGCAGCTATAAACCAGTAAGTAAAGACGTACTCAAGATAAACGTGCCAATGTTTTTAAATCCCGCCGTAACTTTCAAAATAGTATGTATTTATAAAATTAGACGAACGTGTAATTCTTTCATGGAAGTTACTTTAAATTTACGTTTTTTATTTTCCATTTTAGTTAGGATATTTTTCACTCGCTGCCGAATGATTCACGTATTCTAACGAAATTTGCTAAGAGACACTCTTTTTAAGCATTTACAACATTAGACACTAACTGCGAATTATAATCATTACAATTATCTTAATCATCAAACGCGCAATGATTAATGATTGTTAATAGAAAAAATATTTTTTGCAACTTCTAAAGACGCGTGTATGACTCTCACATGCAGGTATGAGCACGTTTTGGAACACCTCTCGTGGCTTTAAACATAGACGTGTGGTGAATGCTATTTAAATTATGATAGAAGCGTGTTTTGACTCCTATACAATATGGCATGGAGGGAACGCGGTGATGCCTATTTAAGAATACGGAAAATATTGATCTAAAAACCATTTACTAACTGCAGTATTGCAGAAAATGCATTTAGCTGGTAGAAAAAACTATTATGTTACTGTATTAACAGTGTTTAAAAGTATAATACCTTATTTCATGACCATGTCGTATATTATCTTATATTTTTCATTATTTAAATTTCCGTAATTAATTCATTATCAGTGACAAAGATTTTATTGTGGTTACCGAATATCAATAATTAAAAGTAAAAGGGATTTGACTACGCGTTTCTGTAATCTGAATTCTTTAGTGCGTCCTTTATTAGAGAGAGTTATCTGTTATAATAATATAAATTGAAAAAGAAAATTCCTATACCACTGTAATACAATTTCCAAGCTTTGATAAAAAAAGCTCTTCTATTACATTAAAAAATCTCAAGCATTAACTGATTATACAACTGGAGCAATAATCCTCCTAAATCAGAATTTTTTTGTTTATAAACTTAGTTAAAGAATTTTTAACACTATGAAAATCGTGAATCTTTATGCAAAACCCTTTGAGTGGCACAGAAATATGTCGTATTTAAATGTCATGCAGTACATATGGACTTGAAATTACTCGTGACGTAATTTTTGAATAGTTTGTGCACGATTATGTAGTTTGACTATTATTGCATTGCATTATACTATTTATAACAAAACGCAGTTATTTAACGACCTAATATCCCAGTTGTTTGTGACCCTACTTGGCGAGCGACCGACCCCAAGTTCGATTCCCAGTCGGAGCAGACATTTATGTGATGAATAAAAGTTTGTTATCGGGTTACGGGTATTTAATGTAATAAAAAAAATTGAAATTACAAGATAGACTGTATTCAAATATCAGGAATATTAGGTGATTACATTACCAGATGATTACAATAAATTACTATAGCATAAAAAAGTTATAAGTCACTTGGTAAGTTAGTCTTGGCATTTAGTTAGGCCCGCCGCTTCTCTGGCGTGCAGCGCGCGGAGGCTTCGGAGACAGTAGCGTGCGTTAGGGCGCACGAGTTGTTCGGGAGTCTCCTCAAATTAAAAATAAATGTAACTATGATGACATAAGACGTTCACCAAATACTTGACAACAATAAAAATATTCATCACAATAAAATAATTAAAGAAATTGCAATACAACCGGATAAAAGATACAAAAAATTATAGAAGACGTTTAACAAGGCAATATTTTAAAAGTTACAAAGCATGTGAGTAGGTACCGAAATATTACATATAAAATCATGTAAGTACCTAAATAGTACAACATTTAAAACCCATGAAACACTTACTTCATTATCTTAATTGTAGCATATTAAATTATCTAAATTTGTACGCAAATCTAAAATAAATTTTAAAAAATCTTGACGCAATTTTACATCTTTTCACCAACCCCCTATTTCAACTAGCAGAGGTTAACATTTTAGCAATTATAAAATACACATTTGTTTGTTTTTTAACAAGGAAGCCAAATAAAAATACCATTAATTTAAATGCAGTTTATTGGCCTATCGTGGTAGCTCAGTAGCTCGAACACATCTCTTATTATGTATGCATTACAAATTAAATATCACTCGCTACAGTGAAAAAAACATCGTGAAGAAACCTGAATATCGGGGAGTTCTCCATGATGTTTTCAAAGGTAGGAAGTATGCCAACCCGCACATGACCAGCGTGGTGCACCATGGCCTGAACACCTCATATTGTGGGGCCATTGAAGAGTATAGAATATAATAATGATAATATAAAATAACAACGCCTATTCCTTTGAGGGCTTAAGGGTTTCCTTAAAGAACAAAGAAATCATGTCTACAAAAACAACATTCATGTCTACATTGTTAATGGTACTTTCTGTCACCATTTAAGCTTCTAGATTCAGCCGTTTTATCTGGAATTTGATTTATAAGAGACGAAGAAGTGTTATATTTATATATATTAGGATTAGAGTGTTTCTACGACTTATATTATACTGAGCAAGTCAAGTAAACATCTTCGTAAAAATTCCAATAGTCAAATACCAACACTAAAAGAAATAAATATAAGTCATAGAAACCAACGTATAGCAATTTATAAATGAGGAAACAACTAACCACCCGCTCTGTTGACAAATTGCGGTCGGTCCAACTGATATTCTACTCTACACCGTAGATTGGTGATAAGCGACCAATTTGAGGAGGCGCCACGACGGGGTACGGAAGTCGTTATTACAGTAGGCGGTGCGACCGAGCAAATTGCGCACGAACACGCCATCTGAACGTGACAGCGCTGTCGAACACATTCCTTATTTGAAACGTCTCAGTTTGACATTCAAACTGTATTCATATTACGGATAATGAAAATCGCTACAGAGATGTGACTGCAAATCACGAGCGTACAATAATGCCTCGTTTTAATAGTAGTGCGGCATAATATAAGCTTATTATAATCGTGCATGTGAACTTTATATCAAAACGAATAACTATGTCAATGTAATTTCAATTACTATTTCAATTTCAATTAGTTTTAATAAGACGTACACATTGTCAGTTTACACACAATTATTACGCAACTTTAATACACTATAATAATCTATACCAATAATAAAACCAAAACGAGACCGAATTTACACATCGAATATTTTTTGGAAATTTTAATATAAGTAGACTTTGTTTTGGAAATTTCCATGCGTCCGTCTCTCTGTCTGTCAAACCACTATACAGGTATACATTATACTGGGCATGTTTGGAACTTATAATTATACTTTCCAGCCCGGGAAATTGTTCTCGCCGAATTATCTATTGTCAGCTTCATCCTTTTATCTTGTTGATTTAAGTAGTAATTCTAACAAATATAATATTTTGGTAAGTGTTCATTATCGATATTACGGTACCGTAAACTTTATATTCATGTAAGTCCACTGGGTATTCTAAAGTAACGATATCTCTCTTCATTATTGTAGAAGCTTCGCCTCTTAGCGTTCTTTAAGATTATTAAATATTTAAAGCCCATTCTGACATGTATTTGTGTGTCTCTAAGGTTTATCACGTACTATATACTAATATTTTGCGATGCTCCAGGACAGTTTTATCCCACCTGTCGTATAAGGTTGAAGTGATTGTAAGAAATTAATAAAGTAAAAATGTACTAAACACAGCAATGAAAAGCGACCCATGGAATCGATTGGTCTTCATGGTATCTATTGTATGGCTAGCAATCCCATCTCGTGCTGCAATATAAGACAGTATCTATATAGCACTAGAATAATGGAATACTTAATCAAAATCAATTACCTTTTGTACCCGGGGTTTTGGTTCAGTCCCTCTGCATCATCGGGAGTAGGGTCTTAGAATTCTATTTAACTAAGTGATTAAGATGAAGTATCCGTTCGATACCTACAATTAATGAAGTCAATGTACTCCCAAGTTAAACCTTCATTACTTGTAATCTTTTGTCTTATTGAGATAAAAATGATTATCCTAATGTCCTCCATGACCATTTATCTTTCCTTCCTGACAAGCACTGCGTAACGCGCCTACAATACAATGTACTAAAATTGTTACAGTTGATATTCTAAAATACTTTTCGAAACCAAATATTTATATATTAGTTTTAATAAGACGTACACATTGTCAGTTTACACACAATTATTACGCAACTTTAATACACTATAATAATCTATACGAATAATAAAACCAAAACGAGACCGAATTTACACATCGAATATTTTTTGGAAATTTTAATGTAAGTAGACTTTGTTTTGGAAATTTGCACACGTAAATAGGCTATACTTATTAACTGATAATGTTACTCTCTAACCATTCGTATTGCCGAGAGTATGTGAGATTTTTGTGCGAAATATCAGATATATTAAGGGAGGAATAAAGCTAAAATTGATCTTTGGAATAAGTGGTTGATACGAATACATTAATTACCTCCAGCCCTCAGAGGACTGAAGTGCAACAGACAAGTTCGAAATAGACAGACGGCAGACGCATGATAAATACTCCAACGAGTATCCAAACCCCATGATAGCGACATGTACGACTGGGAACGAATGTCCTCGTCGATTTATGCATTTTCTAGCGGACCGTGATTGAACAGATCGATAGAATGATTTTCCTGTCAAGAATAGTTGAAAGATTTCTCGCAGAGAATAAGGAGCCCATGAGGCATTGCACAAAAATACATTCATGTAATAGATAGGTCGGATGAAAAATCTAACTCATGATGACGATATCACTATAAATAAATATTAATAATAACATGAATTAACAATGAAAATAAAAATAATAAAAAGAATAGAATAGTGCGTTGAGAAAAACAATTCAATTTTGTTATATATAGGAACAAAAAAGCTTAAACACACGACCTTGCAACTTGTGTATTGCAAGTGCTATGAAAATATTAAGACGTCGTAAGAGGCGACAGAAGTCAGCCTGTTTTTTGGTAGGGCTTCGCGTAAAGATTATATTATCAGTATTATTATTAAGTCATTAATATTATTACTGGTATTATTGTCTTTCCGTAAAGCCTGCCTGGCTAGCTACCACCATCCTCCTTGAGTCAGCCGCCAAACGACTCGTTGTATTCCAGCTGGGGGCTTGAGAGCCAGTTCTTTCTTTTTTACCTTGTAATGTCCTGGCCGACAACGCATCAGTGATACCATTGGTTTTGCTGATGTCCATGGGCGACGGTGACCACTTACCATCTGGTGGCTCGTCTGCTCGTTTGTCGGCTATTAACATAAAAAAAAAACTAAGACCTGAAATTAAATGTAAATATTCAAGTTCACTCAACTAATGATGCATTTCTTCTTTATATTCAAAATTAATACTATAATTCATAATTAATTCAAAATCATTATTCTTATTTAAGTATTCTGTTAATACACTATATTATCGTTTTGAAAAGGTGCTTTAACATCGAGGAGAAGAAATGGCGAAAATTACATACGGCAATTATAAAGTAAGTTTTAACCTGCGTGGAATCGGTTGCGTTACTCTTTTTCCAAACGTCCTTATCATTAATATATTAAACTACACCATAATGTTATCCCTACAAGCTGTGCTTTAAAGCGTAGCTTAAAAGTTGCAATAGGTAAATCACGTATTAACTTTGATACCTTATTATAAAAATAAACACTGAGCCCTATAAAAGAACACCAAGCTTTTTTAAACGCGATATGCAGATGTAACCAAATTATAGCTATTTCCACGATTATGTGTATCACCTTTCTGCTTGTACACATTTAAACTTTTTCGTTTACATACAAAATTACTATAAATATATTGACAGGCTTCGGTGAATACACGTATTAAATCAATGTCAGCTGATTTACACCTTATTAGGACACCATAAAACTTATGAAAATAGACAAAATCAACAAGTCGAGCTGTATCTACACTGTCTGTCTGTCAGTAAATACACTGTCTTATCTTTCTAGTAGCATAAACAAACCCACTTAGTTCACCTGCGAGAACCGATATATGAGCGCTCCTTTTAAATTTTCTAAGGTGACACCTAAGAAAACTATTGATTGTTTCGTAATTAACGTTTCATTATTTAACGATTTTGCCTACATTCTGCACATTTGGTAGCCTACACATCTCGTTTTATTGGCATTTAAAAGGAAATTATTTATAGTCGACCAATGGATACATGGGACAAAGTACTATTTACATAGCATTATATGTATTAGCTGATAAGGCGCTCAAAAATACAGTAACTCGCATTTTATTCCTCATAATAATATTAAAGAGCACCCAGAAGCCTGAGGCTGGTACGTTTCGCATTTTGCTGCCGCTTCGTAAATAAAACTTCCTGTAACCGCCACACGAAATAATATGTTAACTTTTTAGCGAACCTAATTTAAAACCATGCTACAAAACCATTCTATTCAGAGTAAACCGCTATTATCAACTTGTCCAACCTTGTTCAACAGAATAAATTCAGTATATATACGTTACATACACAGACATATTATATACAAATATGGTGCAATATAGTTTCTTGTTATGTTGTGTTAATTCAAAATATCACCAGGTCTTCGGATTAATGCTCCATAAACAAGTTTATGGTTTGTTGATTAACAAACTAATGTTTTTTTTTAGTTTGACATATACTTACTTACACATTGTCACTTACCGCATTATACAATCTTTCAATAAATATCTTTCAATAAAGACAATATTTAACCTTTAGCTATTAAATATTTCGTAATATTATTTGGCTAAAACATGAATCTAATATAAATAAATTTTCTTAGAAAGCTGTCAATGATTTAATCAGGTACGAACTTAAAATTAAATATTTCAAGATTAAAATTAAATATTAGGGAAGTTGAGGAATATATATTCCTCATCTATTATTCCAGATAAAGGAAAAAAAAAATAAAGAGACACGTTTTGACCCTAGGCTTTTCATGGATTATCTCAAAAAGTCAAGCAGCTTTCGGTTTATACTCCGATCAAATGTCCCAACGACAAAAATAATGTTTACTTAAACTACATCTTACAAAATTCGTAACATACAGACCCTTTAAAATTTTATAATTTTATTAATATCAATTTGCAAAAAATAAAAAAAAAATAACAACTACCTTCACTACCGGTATACATGTATCATGAATTAAATATATGGATAATCACCTAAATTAATTATTAAAAATCAACCCTTATTAACATAATGTACTGTATAAAAAAACTATTCAAGTTTTAATTATATTCAAAGAGCTTTTAGATCAGTGATACCTTTAGTGTTACTGATGTCCGTCGGCGACGGTAACAAGTTACCATCAGGTGGCTCATCTGCTCGTTAGTCAGCTATTCAAAAAAACAAAACAAAGCAACTTGATAAACCCAAAGCCCACCATAGAACTTATATTTTATGTTCCAATGTTTTACGACTTTATATCTTTCATTATGCTCGCGTCTATTGGGAATTCGGAAACAGAAACCTCAATATTTGCCTCGTTCTACATTCAATTTTACGAGATAATTATATTTTTGTCATAAGTGAAAACTACACAATATATCTGCTACAAATGAACACTTGTTATTTTTTTATAATCAGCTATACCCAGTGGAATAGTCAACGGAAATACTCATAATTCCTGGTACTGGTACCTGGAATTCGCTGATTTTAAATTTTCGCATTTTAGAGATTGACATCACAGCTAAAACTAATGTTCAACGCATATGAAAAGTTAAACACAAATATATTACCCACAATACGAAAACAAAATAAGTGGCTAATATGAAACAATCGATTGTACTGAAACGGAGTTAAATCATTGCCTGCACATTTCAGCCGAGCACTTAAGGGATTCATAGATAGATATGTGTATAGACATAGTCAGCTAGGGCATACTAGAGCCCTTCGCCTCAGTATCATCCACGGATGGACGGAGTCAGTAATGAGGGGTGAGTTGCGCAATTTACAACCGAGGGAAGTTCTAAACCGGGGTGCAACTGTTTGAAGTTTTTACGCGTGTTTGGTCCGTGCACGGCTATTTTCACAATACCTATAGTTGCGAGTATACCACCAAACTTTCAAGTCCAATAAAAGAAACAATTATAAAGCAATAAGACTTTCGTGGTACCGTAATAAACAAATTTTACTAGACTTCTCCCTTCGGTATTATAACACGAAGTCGTTATATTTGATGCAAATTTCCGGCCTCCAATTACAAAACATTAAATGAGAACTTACGAACACACGATCACACCTACGATGAAGATGTTATCACTATGAATTATTAGGCACCCAAAGCGTTTTTGAAAGCCCTCGCGTAAATCATAACTTTAGTATATCTTTCACATATATTTAGGTTATTAAATAACTTTGATAACACTCATAAAATGACATCTCGTGTCATTATGTATATGTATATACTTGGAATATATTTCCTTCCACAAAATGTGGGATTTCTTCATTGTTGTCTATCCCATATCAACAGAATCAAAGCTCACTTAAGTTCTTTTGCGTTTACCTCACTTGATATAGACGTGACTCGTTAAAGCTTTTAAGATAGATCCGCATCTCATGGACGCCACACCCTACTCATTTGTCAAATCAACAGAAATATATGCGTGAGAACTCACAGATTGATGGGGCGGCCTAGATTGAATTACATCTCGGTATAACCTGACGAGGGTCTAACATTCTATGCGGGTGTATCTCCGAACAAGAATAATACGAGAATGAAGCCCGGATATCCGAGTGAAGATGTTCCGATTTCCGTAAGTAGGTAGGAGATGCGCTCTATTGAAAAGTAATTACAAAGATCAGGTGAATTTTTTACTTTGACTAGAAGAACTAATACATTTATTTCAATATCTATGGATTTTATTACGAGATTTTTTTTATATTAATAGCCGACAAACGAGCTGACGAGCCGCTTGACGGTAAGTGGTCATCGTAGCCCATGACCTTTAGAAAAACCAACGGTATCACTGCTGCGCTGTCGGCCAGAAAATGAGAAGAAGGTAAGAAGATTTCAGCGAATCGTGTTTAATATATGACTTTAATCGATTGACCCTTCAAGTCGTATGGTTTCACAAACTATTTTTAATCCAATAAGTAAACTTAACATATTCCTTCTTTGGTATATCTCCTTACAGTTCATTCTTTTACATTATTCACACTACATCCTGAAAGGCTGCTTTGTTAGAGCTACTTAAACTTTACTTTCCTTTAGTAACACAAAGATGCATTCAAGTACTCGTAGTGTTAGACTTACTACGAGAAATGAAAAGAACATTACCTTACAGGTATTTTTCAACAATCAATCAACATGAATGTATTCTACTGCATAATTATATCATTTTAATTTTTATCCACTACATTTTCCATATTTACTGTAAGAAAACGAATTAGTTCATTATACTTACACCTCGGTAATAGACTTCCGATCAAATCAGACACATCAAACAACCAGGACCAGAAAACAAACGCCACATCAATGTCTGCTTCTGCTGGGAATCGAATCCGGGACCCTTCGACAAACAAGCGATGATGTAAAAAGTAAATATAGTACTGGGTACATTTTATGTAACTGGCCCTCTGCTGCACAAAATAGATTTTTGTACTATACAAGTGTTTTATTAAAATGTTCACGATACATAATGAGTGTATTAACATTACTGAATCGGTAATAGTAAAGGATTATTATATTGTATTGACTGTTATCTCTCTCATTTCTTTTTTACTTTCATATAGAATATTCAATAGACTTTTTTTTCATTAAGAAGGTTCTCGAAAGGTTGGCTAAAAAGAGTAGGGCGGCAGTCTTACGAAGGTTCTTGAAGGCTCGGCCGAAATCAGTAGACGCCATAAAAAAAAACAGGTAGTAATAACATGGACGTCGCACACTTCAGGCGATTCTCGCCATTACACCTTAGGTAAAAGGGCGAATATGGCATGCACGGCCATTTACCTGATCTGCTATTGTTCTATCGATTTCCGGGTATTATTACTGACTTTACGCGAAAGGCGTAAAAAAGTCTGGAAGGCCCGGAAATCGATATAAATAGCGGGGAGGATCGCTCACGCAGCATTCGGTTTCCGAATACGAAAGCGAAGGGTTCTCTCCCTACGAAGCGAAATCGACCTGCGATCTACGAGTGCGACTGTGACTGTGGAAATGAAATAAAAATTTCTGCGGAAGGAATGTGGCATTTCACCAATCTGCATATCCTAACACGTAACAGTATTATAAAACGCCGGAGGAAATAACAAAGTTATATTTTTTAAACATAGTTCAAATTTACGGAAATACTAATCAACGAAAAGGATAATTATGTTCGGAATTGAATCGCTGATACATTAGATTGAACATGGCGCTGAATAGCACTTTTGCAGCTGCATAAATCAGGATGCTGCAAATGCCAACGAAAACGGTAATAACACATCGTATGGAATTTGACAGATTTTGTTAAGTGATTTGCTTATGTCGCTGTTATAATAAGGTTTATGTTGTAATATGAACTAAAAAGTAATTAAAAATTTTATCATAAAAAAAATCAAAAATACATATAGTTCAAATAATTTAATCTAGTTCGAATCGGACACATGAGTTCCGAACAATAAGTGACTCCAGAAATAACTCGCGTTTTATATGGAAATTTCAAAACTTAGTTGTTGTATACTTAGGTATTTTAACGGTTTCAGGATAATTATTTTGTAGATGGGGAAATAGTCTCTTTTCGTAGGTTTCCATGAATATCTTTTCAACTGTTTATTACAAAATATGTGTGTGTGTTTTCATTACAGAACATTTTATTTAACATTTAATTGTATAGGATGACTAAATATACATAATATAACACTTTTTTTTCCTTATTTATACTCGAAAATCATCAATCGTTTATTTATAACATTAGCCATTCATTAAGTATCTAATATTTAGAATTTTTCGATGTAATTGACTTGAGTAAAACTAATTTCACTGATATAGTAAAGTTAGCTGTAATCATTGTTTGTCAAGTCGTTAACTAAATTAAACACAAAACGACAAAGTCGATGTGTTATTATCGCAAGCATGCAATGTAAACTCTTGTAACATACATATGTAGTAAAGTAATCGATTAAAGAATTTGATTATTAACAATAAATTTTAATAACAACGCTATTAACAAAATTGCATATTGTTCTACCACCTATATCCTTGTTGTTGTTGTTATTATATATATGATTAAAGGAAGTCATTGTTATTGATTTCAATATTAAGACGAAGAAAAATAAAATCGTATATTATTGCCTATCATCTTAGTACATATGTATGTGTATGTGATAAGATAACATAAATGTCTACAATGTTTATCTTCAATATGTGCTTATTAGACAAACAATACGCTAGAGATGAGCGGGATCATGGGATGAAGGAAAGTAATTTTACACTGAGATATAGGAAATTAATAGTCTGAGCACATGCTTACTGAGCTTCCAAACTAGACGTTGCATATTCAATGAGTGATTTGCGTAGGTAAGCAATCGCTTATATACATAACAGAGTTTACGTGCCTGTCACTCTGTTTAAGAGGATCGATAAAGAAATCTGTGGGAGATTACTTAAGAAGTGTATAAATTATTGAAGTAATTGTAAGCATAACAGTAGATTAAAAAAAATATTGAGAGTGCTTTTAATATTGCTTTAGTGTGACTGGATAAAATATAATTTCAAAGGTAAAAAATCCTTTGCCATACGTACAAGATACTAATAGTCTTGTAGGGGTTATCAATAAATTACGTCTCACGTTAAAAAGGTCAACAAAATGCGGCATCGTGTGACAAGAAGAGGCAACGAGTGATGAGCTTGATGACTTCAATCAAACACACAGTCAATCTTACTCACATTCATACGCACACCCACAGTTACATACACAATAATAATTAAATAAGATTATTTACTCAGACAAATATTTGTAAGTAATTCTATAAACTATCATAGGGAGGGCATTGATAGCTTGTCATAAAATTTTGAAAAATCCTCAATCAGGCACCTCGCTACGAAAGTTGCAAGAATATGTAATTATTGTTTATAAGCCCTAGGGAGGGTCCTTTAGTGAGAGCGAATAAACGACTGTTATTATATGTTATTTTACGTTAATTGGTAATGTGTTATGATTTTATGAAAAAAAAATTAAATAAATGACTTGAGTAGTGATTAATTTAATAATATGTTATTCAAAAATTTAAAATGTATGTCATCCCTGATGGAAGAAAAGAGAAAAATATGTCCACCAAAAAATAAGGTCTCGCATTAGTAAGCCCCAGAGGAACCGCACAAAAATCCTAAATAGATATATGTATTTATAACGTAAGATGCTTTCAGTTTATAGAAAAGCACGTTAACGATATAGGATTTAGAATTTTCGCAAATGTAACACATCGAGAGTACACGAAAATAATCCTGTTTTCACACAACAACATTTGTCCTCAAAATCTAATAGATAATATCATTAACATAGATAAATAAAAATAAATAGAGTACGTTAAATGGTAAAAGTATATTAATTTGAATCTTAAAATAACTTAATATTTATCTTTTTTTTTAAATCTAGCAGTTAGAAACATCAAAGCGGGACTTTGTAACGGCAATCGGTTCATCAGCGATTTTAATTAATTTTTCTCACTTGATCGATTGGCTCGCGCGTGAACAAAGCAATTACGATACTGGATCGTAACCGATAGCAATTAATTTGTTTTCGCCTCGACGAGCAGTCGTCCGAATGCGTCCTTTGTAAACATAAATTCCGAAGCCTTTTATATTTAAATTGTTGTTTTCACTTACTGTTACATGTCCGATACTTCGAGAAGTTCTCCGATTTCATTACAATTTCAATCACTGCAGCTAATTAGCAGATGATTACAAGAAACCTGTCTGTTCTCACAGTTGAAATGTCCCGGAATAGGAATTATGCCACACATGTAAACGTTTACTTATTTATTTATATGTATATGCATATGCATCACGGCGATCACTTCCTTATAAATAGTTGACCCCTAATTAGGAAAAACAAATTAAGCCAAACTATCGGCGACTATGTCACCGTTGAAACTTTTGTGAAGATGTCAATATTACTGATACGTATGACATACATACATAATAAGACAGAAAGCGATGACAAAATGGGTACTTGGAATATTTCTTCGCAAAAGTAGTTACTTAAAAGAGACTAACTTCAAGCCACTTCTTTTAAACAAAAAAAAATTAAAAGCAGTTCACAAACAACGCTGCTGTGGTTGTACATACATTTAAAAAATACACACACACAAGCATAGAACTTCCTCCTCTCTTGAAGTTGGTTAAAAATACAGCGGTTTGTGCAGACGGCAATAATGAATTTCTTATGTTTTTAAATAGAAAATTGGAATTAATATTAATTTAAAAACGAATATTATGGATAACCTATTGAAAAACAAAATTAAATTTAATAGTTTTTTACCTATACATTTCTAAACTTTATATTTATATATAATAAAAAGAGAGAGAATTTTGTTAATTTGTGTGTGCAATATAGAGGGTGACCTCTGGGACCACTGGTGACCTCTGGTACCATTGGTGTGTGTGTATAGTAATTATTAGCTTTTACCATTTTACCATTCTTGAGGTGAGTTATACCGGATGGGCATAGGCTTTGTGGTAAAAAAAATTGTCTCTCAGTCTGAATGCGATAATCTCAAAAACTAATATAAAAAAAACAATGAGGATTTGATTACAGTTTGTGAACGTAAAAATCAAGTCTCCCGAAGTGAAGCGAGGATGAGTTACTAGTATGGACTAGTAAGTAAGTCTAGACTTATAAGTAAGTATATCGCCGATATCAATACATTGGTATGCGATATTTTTGAGTAAAGAATCTGTGAACGTAATTTAAGAGCAGAGCTTCATTCATCGAAGAAAATATGTGATTATATAAATTCAATGCCTATACTAAAATTTACATTATTCATTGATTAACTAATTGTTGATACATACTTATACTTATTCTGATGTAGGTACCAAAACAAAAAAATCGATAACTCCATTTTATTACCTATTTTGGAGTCATTTATACATTTAGTTGGACAAAATTCATCGTAGAATGTTATGCGACATGTAAATCGCCTGCATAATTCTTAGAAACAAAACACATTCAAGTATTTCCCCTAAGTGATTCTCATGTTAGGTAATGTATGTATAAGAAGGCTTTAGTAGGGTAAATCCGGACGCAATATTTAAAACAGCTTTTATGCCCGAGCAAAGACGGGCTTTCACAAAACCGAAGGAAATAAAAAGCTCTACATTTACTATTCAACTTATGTAGATTGTTTCACAAAGGCATATTTTTCAAGTTTCCTTTATTCTTTTATTAACGTACGAGTAACTATAGTACCATGATGTAATAAAGGAAAAGTCAGCGCATTGTAAAAATGCAATACCCTGAGGTTTGTGTGTACCTACCTAAAAATTTGTAAGTTAATTAAATGTTTTATTGTTTCTAATTAAAGTTGGACTTATTTTGCACAATTTGCTGTAAAATAAAAAGTTTGATTAATAGTCAAATTATGAATATGAAAAAGATACATAATTCATAAAACATATCATAGAAAACATATCATACAACATACATACATACTTTATTCGTAGTATTACTACTAATATTTAAAATTAAAGACTAAATACCTAATATACCTAATATTCAAAAGACTATAACATAGCACGAAATAGGGCATAGTTGAAAATTCTCAATAATATTTTCATAGGTGTTTTAAGTTCGCCAATCTGCAATTGGCCAACATGGAGTAGCATTTTTATTTAATACTTTTAGGGCAATTATGGGATGTGATTATTAAAAACATATAACTGAGCTACAAATGATTCTCACCTAAAAAGACAATTCAAATTCCTGGAAATTATAAAAAACATAAGTTTCAATGAAGGTATAAAAAAGCTTACAAAAAAAACAAATTTTGTATTTAATATTCAACTTAGTTAGTTTGTAGAAAGAGTGTATTCGCAAAAATCGCGTTACCCAAAAAGTATTTTTTTTGTAAGATGACATGTCTTTAGGGACTAAGATCTATTCTTTCGGACACGTATACTAGAACACGGCGCACGAAGGGCAATGTAACGAACGTATAATAAACTGAAGACGTGATATTTCCTTCGACTTTATCTTTTCCTTACAGAAAAGATACAATGCCTTTAGGGTTAATTAATCGCGTTGCTTGTAAAACATTTTCTAAAAAATCTTTATCATTTACAATTGAATTTTTTCTTGACTTTGGAAGCCGACCAAACTATTAGGATTATTTAATTACTGTTAACCCTATATGCAATTGTTCGATAAACAGTGGATCAACCAGCATCAGAGTTATGTTAAGAATATCTATGTGACATAATATTAATTCAAAACTAAGGGACCCTTACGCCTAGAAGGTAAATGAAATGAAATAATATTTATTCGAAGTTGATTTTTACAGACTCGTTACGAACGTCAAACTACGCCATCGCTTCAACAAATCCCTACCGTGAGTGGTGCCAGAAGAAGAACCGGCAAGTAACTCCGTAGGAATTGTAATGGAATTTTATTCTAAATATTTACACATCTACCCATGAAAGAGCCACCAGTTTTGCTTAGACTGAAATTTGATACAATCAGTTTAGCCTTATTCCTAGTATTAATATTGTGAACATTACTCTTCTTCAGAAAACTACCAGAATATTTTTAATGTATTATCTGAAATATATTGTGATGCTACAGTTAATATATCAATTTCTTTGAAGAGATCTCTATGCGAATCCCGTACTGCTCTTTTCTGTAATACAAAAATCAACTCAGAATCTGCAGCAGAGCTCCAAAACAACTGACCATAAGACATGTAAATACGATTTGGGCCTTGGAGTTCATTTTTACAATAAGATTCCTAAGTTGATACGCGATATGCCCATTAGAACTTTTAAGGGACGCATTAAAATACAACTAATAGACAAAGGATATTATAGTATAGATGAATACATTAATGGCAAGGATGCTTGGAAATAATAGTGTCGAAATCAGTTCGCACAGGTTTAAATATGTATAATTATCATGTGTTGTTTAAAAAATGTGCTAAGGAGTTTCTTTCGCCGTTTCTTCTCCTCACTGTTAAAGCACCTCTTCGAAACGGTGATAGAAGCAAAAAAATGACGTTCATAAGTGTATTTACAGAATAGGTACCTATATGATTAAATGATTTTGAATTTTGAATTAGAGTTTGAAAAATGAATCTGCATTATCAGGACATGAGTTAAAACCAGAAGTGATTGTAATTTGTAATATCGATTCGAAAATATTATATTCTCATTAACATTTTCTAACAAATTTTAATGCTCATTCAGCTGTAAAATATGCCCTTATTGTAACTGATTTAAGTAAAACTTTTTTCAAGATTATTTATTTACATTTCCATATAAGAAACTGGTATCCGAACACTAATCATTCCTCAGAAACAGTAACATATAAACATAAAAAAATATCAATACATATATATTAACGAAATCGCGACTGACTACATGTGTATAAGTACTTACACCTCTGTTATCGGTACTCAATCTTGGAGGGAGCACACATAACACTTAAAACAATGTGAAAGTACTGTTAAAGTACATCATTTATAAAATGAACACGAATGGTATCATAAACTAGAATCATGAAAGTTTATTCGCTGTTTTAGTTTAGGGCGGACCATTGAATCGCGACGTAAAAAGTTTACGATCACACGTCAAGAGAAACACCAATGAGGCAATAAACAGCCCCCTTCCAATACTCGAACATTTGTAAAAGTTCATTAGCAATTACTGCTATCTGCTGTGCCGATTGTCTTTAACCAGCTTTATTAGACACAAACAATTCACGCTTTACCAAAGAACGAAGTCGTAATATGTACGTACATTATAATACATCAATTAATCAATATTTCTTAAACAAAGATTAAAACATCAATTTGTCGACTTCTCTGATAGTATCTCTCTTAACCACAATAATAAAAAATAATAAATGTTTACACATACAATCCCCGCACTAGGTTTCGTGTATTGCAGATGGCATGGACATACACAAATATGACATTACAAATACCCATGACTCGAAAATAAACATTTATGTGTCACATAACTGTCTGCCCCGGCCGGGAATGGGAATCGAACCTGGGACCTCCCGCTCGGCAGGCAAACTCACTACCAACTGGGTTATAGGGAAGTCTAGCACATTATAAGTCTGAAAATATCAAAGTTCAGCGTTAGCTAACTAATATTTACCAATAAATATTTAAGACTGTTTTTTATCTTTCATAATATACAGGTTATTATTTATATGTATAGTAATATTATAAAGAGACAGTGAATTGTCTGAGTTTGTGTATATGCAGAAAGTAATCTCCGGAACCACGGCATCTATATGAATGAAATTCTTTGACCATTTGAAAAGTGTGACATTCCGGATGGACATAGGCTATTTATTAAGTGCATGTGTATTATAATTAATTGTTGAACCCTCATGAAGACGAGGCGGCCCGCTACCTTATTAGAGCTAGTCCACTGTAATTTCAAAGGTTCGTACTAATGCCAAATATTATTTTTATGTAACATATGGTAACTTAAATCTGATGCCCACTATCCAATTCGTCTGATGTACTTTGTCCAACTTACTAGCTAGTTTATTCATGCTTTTGCTCGAGAACACAAATTGGAAACCCTATGAAAATCTAAAACCTTTACCTCATGATGGGATCATATTTAATGTAATGTTTTAAAAATATTTTTTGTTTTGGCGTTTGATAATGTAGAATTCCTCATAATAATAGTCTCGTATTAGAACCCAGTTTATTAAACTAAGTGCAATTAAACTTACTAAGTTGATCCAAATATATACGTGTGTGGAGTAAGATGCACCATTTGCGCTGTTTGTCTTCGGATATGCTTCAATTATCGATTAGCCACTGTAAAGCCGAACACTTTAGATGAATTCGTAACTTTGTTTGAGTTATAAATAGAGGAAAATTTGCTATTTCATTTCACATATAATAAATAACCTCAAAGATCGGATAACCGGGCCCTTATTTACTTAAACAAAAATAATATAGATGTTGGATAGAACCTTTGAGATTTCCAATTCTCTGAAATCCCGAGGTCGCTTGAAAATCCTGAAATTACTTAAAATATTAACTGTACACATCATTCCTAGAAAAAGAAATTTTAATTGTATAATGATTACATAGGCATTGGTTCTGTTAAATGAATTATTTTGATTGATTTATTTTGTTAAACTTCCATTGTAAAAATTTATGAAGAAAAATAACGATTAGTCTTTGTTTCTTTTATCGAAGCTAGTAACAAGCCTGGTATCTGAACTTTTAATGTCACCTGAAATTTACTATAGTATGCTAAGAAAAGTATTCCTTTAGATTTCCTTAGTTGTTTGGGACCGCATGAGGGCATACACTCAGCAAGATTGCCGTATTGGCAATCCCTACCTCATCAATGTCGTGGCGTATTTTAACAACTTTAGTGCAATCAGATCTGGAGACCACCACCCCACACAAAAGTGAAGAATAAACTCACAAGGCATGTTAGTGCTTTGTTACAAGAACAGTTAAATATCATGACTACCCTGTAAACATTTCTATTGTGCAATTGTTTGTTTAAGGTGCTATATAAGAAGGATCAGAACCTGAAAGAATAAAAATCAATCTAATTCAGTTATTCTACATGCAAGGGTTAGATACTCGTAACTTAAGGAACTTAAGTAAGTAACGTGAGGAAAAAAAGAAAAACTACGAGTTTATTACAATAGATTCATAAATATATGTAATTTTTGCAACTTAGAACGTCTGATCGCGCAGCCGAGGGACTCATAAAATGAGATTGGCTCAATTGACGACGGTTTACTGACTTATTAAATCGATCTTCACTCGAATACAAGCTTGAAATCGTAGCGAGGGATTAAATTTCGTTCGTAAACTACACTTTCACGATGTTTCTTTGTGTTCTATATAAGCTCCGGCCTGATTTAATAATTAAAGCGAACGATCACAAAATTGTTTTATTTCAAATAACTATTTAATATATGTTTGTGTACTATTTAAAATAAATGTTTATTTGAAAACTTTTAGCTGAGATTACGTAATTGTATATGTAATTTTATAGTTACTAACAAAGAATATGACATTTTTTCCATATAATTGCAACACTGATAACGCTTTACGTAAACACATATTTCCCAGAATACCAATTCAAAATCTACAGATTCCAAGATCCGTGGTCTATTATCAAATCCTGTATCATGGCACTGTGTAATCAAAACTGAGGATATGGAACCTGTCTGAGCATTTATTAATCTTTAGAATCCGTACTTTTTTATGAATAGCTGATTATTAAACAAGGAAAACATAAATAAATAATAAGCAAACGTTCACACACTCACACCTCTGTAATAAGACTCCCTGTGTTGGTGGCATGGTACACAAGTATTACATAATAAACACCCATAACCCGAAAACAAACATTTGTCTGTCACATAAATGTCTACTCCGGCTGGGAATAAAGTCCGCGGCACCTCGTCCGGCAAGCGGGGTCACTGTCAACTAGGCTACGGAGTCGTGATGACACGATGATAAATGGTTATCACCATACACAATAAAACTAGGGGAGTCATACATGCACTGTTAGCCAAGAAAATAACAGTTTATTTATTTAGTTTAGTAATTCTTTTTAAACGATTTTAAAAAAGGAGGAGGGTCTCAATTCGTTTCTTTTTTTTTTTCTTTGTTGCCTCAAAACCCCTTCATCTATTAACCTTTTAGGAAAATTACTTTTTTGTTTGAGAAGTTATACTTTACATTTGGTCCCACTTAAATTAAAAAGAAATACCACCCTAAGGGTATAAATAGGAAGTGAAACCAGGAAATTCAACTTCTTTTCCTCTTTTCTTTTTTACTATTATAGAATTTGTTACCTGTTCAAATTATGAATTATTAAAAACAAAAAATGAGAGCGAGTATTATCCACTGTTACAATTATATATTCAACATACTTAAGTATGTTTATGCTTTGAAAACTGGTTAAGAATTTTAAATGGGCTCTCGTGGCTGATCCGGCCATTTTTCTGTTATATCCGGCCAGTAGACGACCAGTGGGCAGTATGTGTGGCGTATTATTAATTACCGTCTGACCAAGCATTTAATATTTCACGTGACTGGATCGTCCACCAACCGCCCGAGACTTAATCCCTACTTAATTCCTCATATTTCGTTCATTTTGAGCTTAAAATACGTAATGAAATTATTTTTTTCGCATAAATGTTGTAACTTAAAAAGAGAGAAAATGTTGAATAGATTTTTTTATGTTAATAGCTAAAGAATGGCTTATGATATGTGAACAGCATCACTCGATGATGTCCAATCCAATTCGTGGACTCCGAAAGCATCACGAACGCGTTGCGATAACAAAGCGGGGAAACCACTTAGATGAGGAAACCACCGTAACCGAAATTCGCAAAAAACATTTCAAGGTTAATTCTAAAAGAAGAGTGTCAACCTCTATAGAACTCTACCTCTATAGAAGAGTACGATTGGGATTAACCTGGTAATACAGACCTACGCAAAGATTTCTAACAGGAGTGAACTAGCGACATTATTTCAGTGGTTGTTCAGCAAAATACGCCATGCGCAAACGAGTTGGGCTCGGATTGAAGGATTGGATTTCAATACAACATTATATCTATAACATTTATTTTTAAAATAAATATTATATCATTATTATTCAATTTGAAATAGGTTAGTAAATAATTTATATGTTAATTATCAGTGGGTAGTTCACGTAGTAGGTGTGCCTACATTACAATTTCCGGAAACCAATGCAATAACACAAAGCAAAAAAAAAACCTTTGTTTGCATTCAAATTGGATTTTGTTATTGAAAGAGATATAGAAATGCGAGTCTTATATTTATTACACATAACAAAAATAGTTTACGCTTTATCGATCGAACGGGAACCCGTTCGAATGCAATATCCGCTCTCAAACGAGTTTTGGAAAAAAAACTATTTTCGCTGTAGCACCGGTGTATTCAAATTTTTAGAGCTTTAATTAAACTTTTTGAATTACGAATAACTCATTCATTAGTTACTAATATTATTACATTATTGATTCTATGAACATCTATTAATAGACTACATTACTTTGCTTTTTGTAGACTTCCAGGTCAAATTCACACTATCCCTGTAATTCGGGACCAGAATACGAGCTACGATATCACCCGCCTGTCGTAAGAGACGACTAAAAGGGGACTTCCGGGGTTACGGGCGGTAATAGAGGGAGCTCAACCGTCCGGCTAGAGACCCCGGGAAGAACGACGGTATGTGTGGCCACATACCATCGATAAGATCAAATGGTGAGAGACGGGACATGTTGTCCCTTCCGGGTAGAGCCCGACAGGGGCACCGTGCTCAGAGGACTCCAGTTCCATTCCTATGGAGATCCCCGAGTCCTCTAAATCGCGCTGAGGAATGTCACTGGGAAGGTTTTAGTGCGGTTAAAATCCCACATAACCCGGCGTCGCTCCCACAGCACCGGGTACCTTTTGAAGGTTCGCCCTGGAAAAAAAAGGTCAAATGCACACAGCATTTGTTTGTCGAGGCAATATTTCACATTTATATCACGTAAATTGTGATATTATTTAATACTAAGAAAACTAATAGTTAAAAATAGTAATAATAATTGAGTATCAGATAAAATTAAAAAAATCACAGGCAGTATTGCGTTAAATATTTACGAGTATAACTTTAAGGAAATTAAGACGAAACTCATCGGTTGGTAATGATGACAGACTTAGGAAAAACACAACGTTTATAAGAATTACTGTAACAACATCCTTCGAAACTTTAAAAATGCTGTACATATTTGTAGAAAGAAAATTACCAAAAGAAAGTAAAGGAAACATTAAACAACCTTGAAAAGCGTTAAAAACATGTTAATTATGTACCTAAAATTAAAATTAATGAGGCAAACTTTAAAGTTAATATAAAAGAGGTTTAAATATTATACACGGACACCTTGGGTTTATTGGAAAAGGGACAGTTATCACACATAACACAGGAAGGATATGTTTTAATTTTTTTGTTTTCGACGGAGAAACCTTCAAAAAGTACCCGGTTCCGTGGGAGCGACACCGAGTTATGTGAAATTTTCACCGCAGTAAAAACCCCCCCGATAGCCTTCTTCAACGCTATGTGCAGGACTCCGGGATCTCTAACGGAACGCAACCAGAGTCCTAAGCGCGTGCCCCGCCGGGCTCTGCTCGTGATGAGCCTTCGCTCATCCCCCACCTTCTATACGGCGGTATGCGACCACGTATACCGTCGTCCTTCCCGAAGTCGCTGATATGACGGTGCAAAGTCTCACCGCCTTCAACCCCGGAAGCCCACTTTTAGTCGCCTCTTACGACAGGCAAGAGATACCGTAGCCCTATTCTGCTCCCGAGCTGTATCTTAGTTTGAAACCAAGATTACCTGTATACTAAACTAGCGGCCCCCTCCATCTTCATACTGGTTGAACATTTTTAATCAAAATTTTATGTTTTTCGCTTTGATTAGATACCATTAGGTTTACTAATATTTTATATACAGTATCATTTGCGCAATCACATGTTCTCACTATTTTTTTTGTAAATCTGTGTGTATGTTGACAATCTGTGTGTATGTTCTTACTACATACCAATTTTCATTATGATCAGTCAAGGCGTACTTGAGATATAACGGGACATACATACAGACAGAAAAAAAATTCAAAATGCTTAAATTAATGTCAGTGACTCATAAAACGAATATTCATAATACTGTTTACAAAAAAATATAATGTACCGACAGAGAAACACTATGGATTTATATAGTAATATTAAATAGTATTAAATGGTCTATCATCAACACCATCACATATGCTCACTACATACCAATTTTTATTAATCGGTCAAGCCGTTTTTGAGTTATACCGGGACATTCAGACAAACAGACAGGCCAAAATTTTCAAAATAGTCAAATTGATGCCATTGAGTCATAAAAGAAATATTTATCTTGAAAAAGAGAGATTCTACAAATTTATATAGTAGTATAGATATATAAAGCAAAGTAGGTGAATTGTGTTCGCGTCTTAACGAAGAGAAGATCTCTTGAAAAGATCAGAATACTTCCTGTGTAATCTGTGGCTATATTGATTAACTGGAAAAGGAAATGCGGTAACTAAACAAGGAAATTCCATTGACATGATGAAATGTTTCATCCTTCGAGCCAAATTAGTCCAGGTTCTCTTGGACAAGTAACCTTGAAGTATAGAAGTTACTATAACTATGGATGTAGTAGATGGATGGATGTAATAAAGTTGTGATGAGGACATTGCACTCTGTCGCATCTGGCTCGTTCGCATTTAAAAGGGATTTAGCGCAAAATGTTACATCGCTTACGTGCACTTCACGAAGTGTCTAGACTCTTAAACGGATACTTCAGTTTAGAAGTATAGAAATTATATACTTTATTCAAGTTTCATATAGACTTGTATAGGTTTAAATATTCCGCTTAAATCTATAGAGAGACAATCATCTTGATGTTTTATCTTAAACAACATTAATACCTGCTTGTTTTTATGTAACTTAAATGACGATAACAGAAACATAGACGTGAAATTGTAAAAATCTACCAGAAATCTATGGTCATTTCACAAAAAAATATGTATCGCTTTTTAATGAAATTAGCGGTTTTGGTAATGCTGTCGAAGATGTAGGAAAATTTTTAGCTCTTATAATGGATGAGACCTAAACTCATTAGTGAGACTTGCAATGGATTGTAAGGTGATATATTATGCACTCTATATTACTTTATGGTCATGTTCAAACTTAGTACTCAGGACTTCAATAAGCTTAATCATTTCTTCGTATCATATGGACGCACCTCAATTATTCATGTCAAGCGCCAATTTCTTTGAAGTGTTTAGACACGTCTTTCCTTATATAAAATTATCCTTGTTTTAAAATAAATATCGCATAATTTTCTTATTATATGATAATATTGTTACGAAGGATCTTGAAGGATGGGCTAAAAACAATAGGACATAAAAAAAACCTAAGTATTGATAACATCTACCTCGAGCACTTTAGATGACTCTCGCCCTATAAGGACGTACTCGTACCTTAGGCGTAATATCGCACACACGGCCGTCTTTATCTGATCCGCTATTGTTCTATGGATTTCCGGATATTATTATTGACTTTACGCGAAAGACGTAGAAAAGTCTGGAACTCGCCCGCGGAGCATTCGGATCCCGAATACGAAAGCGAAGAGTTTTCTCTCTACGAGTCGAAATACCTACAATGTACTAGTGCGACTGCGATTGTGGAAGTGAAATAAAGCCTCTGCGAAACTATATTGGCATTTTTACAATACAACAAACCCGGTGTATCCTAACACGTAACAATATTATACTTCAGTGCAAATTATCTAACCTGTAACGTCCTAATTAATATTGGTATATCTATAACTCAGTAAGGATTTCAAATATAGTAGTACTAGACACACTTAAATAGATATTTATCTGAGCGAAATCAAGTAATTAAAAATATACGATATTTTTTATATTTTCAAAAATAATAGGTATCTCAAAATCAAATGTTCGAAACTACGTTAAAAATTAAATCATGAATAGGATATTTTTTTCACGATATGGGATCTTACCCAAATGACATCCTAGTCTCCGGAACTTGGCAGTCGGTCCGTCGTTTTATTATTTATTACGTATTAGAAAGTCACGTTAGGCGTAATTGACAGCTAAATATCATGCCCAAAAAATATATTAACGTTTATCACAATATTGTTTTTATTTTCGAGTCCGTTTTACTGAATGAAAGAATGATTTGACTCAAGAAACTTTCTAAATAAACTTTGTTCAAAAAAACAAAAAGCATAATAATTTGATTTAAAGTACTTTTGAACCATATTCTTCTTCCTACACGTCCTATTAAAAATCTCAATCGAAATTAGTTCCCATTAAAGCCACAGCTAGATGGGGTGCTCTCGTTACAATTTCAACAGTCTGTAATGACCTTTTCTTTAACTAGATTAGATTCACAATTTAATATTACAGGGATTAAGCTTTTTATTTATGAATTAGGCTTGTTCATGTTTATTATTCGCATTTCTATCTTACTACTTTGTCGTTGCTAGGGGAATCAAGTCTCATTGAATTGGAAGCATTTGTCTGCAATATTTATGTTAAGCTAAATTGGGACCGACCGTAATCTATACAGTTGTATGTGTCACTATACAATTACCAAGATTCGGTTCACAGCAGGTGCTTTGGAACGAACTCAATTCTTAGTATGATAATAACAACTAAAAAAAGATTTTCATTTTACTTTTGTAACAATAAAAATCAATGACAACGTTGGCAATTGTCGAAGTCGTGAGTGTCGTAGTAGACCTTCCTCACAGTTCCCTTTTGTTCCCGTCTTCTTTTTCGTATATTCATTCTAACAGTATATTTGCACTCATAATCGTAAGGAAATAAAATTATACAAAGAAAAACTGTTATTCTTATGTTGTGTTAAGTGACGCGGCCGCTAGCGCCGTGAACGCACGCGTGCCGATAAAGCAGTTCGGTAAAACAGTTCATCAGCGCCACCTGTCCTCTGTAGCGCACAATCAATCGTTGTTCTAATTACTAGATAAAATATCAGATGGCGTTGCAGAGAAATCAATTACACTAAAATTTTCACTCTGTACTTAAGTTCTAAACTACAACCCTTAGCAAATGGTGTCGCATAGTTCGTGTTCGTAATCGACTCCAGTATTTCTTAATATCTACAAGTATTCTCGGTTAGCAACCACTAAACCTTTGTAGTAATCGCGCGAAAATCCCCTGATCTCCTGCTTTAATCTCTAGGTACATACAGATATGGCGGCAACAATTTCGCGGGTTTAACTAATTATGTACTAAACGAGATCTATTATTAGGAATTTTTTCTTGTTCCGTATGTAGTACCTTATATCTGAACAATCAAAAAATATCAACATTAAAAAAAAAATGTTATCGTAAATTTATTAAAAAATATCATTGTTCGTTATAAACAACTACAAAATGATAAGAGAATGAGCGGTATGAGAAGGAAAACAATACAAACCATAGCAATGTAAATAAAGTGGAATAAGACTCCTCTCGTAAAGATTTAAGAGACATGTCAAATTACCTCTACACTCCTTTGATACTCATAAACCATTATTAACATATTTATGTATGTGATACCCTTGCTCAGAAAACTGCTAACTATTACATGACAATCAACATAATTTATTTATATAGACACCCAAGGACATACACTTATAGGCGTCAAAGATATTACTTATTGTTTTATATATTTACAAGCTGTTGCCCACGGCTTTACCCTCGCGGAAGTACTTTAAATTTATTTATCTACTAGCTGTGCCCGCGACTTCGTCCGCGTTGAATTTAACAAAAAAGTTATGTAGTAGAAATAAAAGTAGCAAAAGTTACTCCTTATTACGTCAGCTACCTGCCAATGAAAGTCCCGTCAAAATCGGTCCAGCCGTTTCAGAGGTTAGCCGGAACAAACAGACAGACAGACAGACAAAAATTGTAAAAAAAATATTTTGGTATATGTACCAAATATATATGTATCAATATAGTAAAAAGCGGTTATTTTAATATTACAAACAGACACTCCAATCTTATCTATTAGTATAGATGTTCAAGAAATGTCCACGATACTAACAGAGTTTTCGTTCTACTGGATTTTCTTTTTCAGTGGAAATCTCTTAATTTAAGGAGAAAGTCTTACCTAGCTCTTAACAGTGGCTACTTAAAGACAGTGTCTACAAAAAATATTTTAACGTAACAAAAAAATGTGGATAAATTAATTTAGCGTGAAAATGTTTTAAGGAGGTTTTGATCTACTTGTTTGATATTACTTAAATAAGACAAAGTAGAAAGAAACAAAATCTATTGACTGTGAAATGAAACAAAAACTATAATTAAAGAGGAAAAAGAAAAAATAAGTCACATTTAATATTTTGTAATTTAGATCGAGGGTTATGTAAGTAGAGTTAAATTATTAACTAAGTTTATAATACCTTGCAGAGGTACTGTTAATTTATTACATTTTTTTTTGTACAGTAAATGCTAGTTCAATTATAAGAAGATATTTCTTAAAGCTAAACACTTCATCGAACCTGCTTCACAATTGGCGAGTTTTTAATCCCTTATTAATTAGGGGGTAAATCCTTAGGGGTTCATTTTCCAAATTCGTTAAAACAGTTATTTTATTATTTCTAACCAAACACAAATTTTCATTGATCTGGCTTCCAAATTGGCGGGTTATTAAACAAACTTTCATCCCTTTTAATTTACCCCCTTAGGGGTTGATTTTCCAAAGCATTGAAGTAGACATTTCATTATTTCTACCAAGTAAACCAAACAAATTTTTTTGGGCCAAGCTTCAAAATTAGTGGAAATTTGAACAAACTTTCAATCCACATTTAACTCACTTAAGGGGTAGAATATCAAAACAACCTGCCTTAGTTAACGTCATAAGCAGAACCTGTTGTTTAAATTTCAACTTTCTAGCTTCCTTAGTTTAGACTGCGATTATGAATTAGTGAGTCAGGACATGTCTTATATATTATACTAGCGACCCATTCCCGAATGATTATAGCACATGGCCATCCAGAGTAATGTACTTTTCAAATGGTAAAAGAACAGATCAAATAGATGCCGTGATTCCGAATATTACCTTCCGCATATAAACTCAGAAAATTCTCACTCTCTCTCATTACAATATTAATACAGATAGATCACTGTAGTGATAAAAAAAATATTTATACGTCGATTGTTTTTTTGTGAATCTGGAGATCATTGAATCTCTTATTGAGCTCGGACGCTTTGAAGTCTCCAATTGCACACCAGTTACTATGTTTGAAAGGCGGTCTGCTCGCTAGCATATTTATCGCTATAAATATTGGCAAATTTATTTGACAAATAATCTATATGCTAGTTTTCGTACCGTACGTAACGTAAACTTACGTTAAGTAATCAAAGATTATTTCGCAAGACACTGTTTTCTTTGTTCAGAAACACATAGAGAAATACTATTTCTCTCAAAATATTTACATTTACGTTACACTTCAGGAATTAAAAAATATATAAAACACTAGATCTTTTTATATTCTTCGTTCCTACTTTTCGGAATGTGTCCTTGGAATATAACGTCCGTCTTCACTCGTTAGAACTAGAAGTGTCCTATAACCTTAACTTCGAGAAATTATTTGAGTCGAATGGTCAAGGATTACAAGGAATCGAAGTATTCTAGTGAAGTTACGGTGATACTTCACACTGAAACAACTTTTAACTTTATGTAAACCACAGTTGCAGCCTAATATAGAGGCTTCTGTCACATAAGGGGTGATGCTGCAAATAACAATATTATTATATAATGATATGACATTATATAATGTAATATTCTAATAGGTTACAAGCATATTCCCAAGAACTTTTGTATTTATATCCATATGTAATCTCTTAGATGCCTTATTTAAAATTATTTCCTTAAATTCAAGCTTAAATAACCTCTAATAATTTGAACGATAAACAGCTTAAAATAAACTGACGGAGGTAACAATTTGCATCGAATGTTGGTTGCAATAAAACTTAATGATCTCATAAAACTTACTTCATAAAATAAAAGTTGTTCAGGCCCCAAGCGTACTTTGTACTAACCACTAGATTGAACGAGATTATAACTACTAACGAATTGCAAAATTTGCTAGCTTTAAATGAAACATCAGAAACTCTATAAAACAAAAGCTTATACAATGTAACACATGTATATAATATTTAAAAACTAAACATGCTCTACATTAATATCTTAATTGACAAACTGAACAATTATAACTTAATATAATCATAATGAAAGATTGTCTAAAAGAAAATGCTATTTAGCAATAAAATAGATTGTAAGCTATACCGTGTTTTCCTTTACCAGTACCTATAGTGAACAAAGTGTAAATAATAAAATAAATAAGTCATTTTATGGCATAAAAAGCTCCATTCAACCCAAAGTCCAAGCCAACCTTCCTTGCACGTATGTATTTCCTGTAGAATAATGCATAAGGCTGAAGGCAATGTCTTTCGGTTGCAATGTCAGGCTCCATTTAACATGCGGGTTTGTTCTCCGATTACTTCTTACTGTTCCTCCAATTACGAGCGTGATGCATTATTATGTCTTTATGAAATACATAGGAGTTTTCTATTCTAAAACCGGTAACGCCCGCTTCGCTGCACATATCCTATAATTTAGACATAAATAATTAGAAAGCAATATATAAAAAATATATAATTCAAAATATATAATAGATAACAGCACTGAATTGAATTATATTCAACTATTAAACACGAAATAAATAACAAATTAATATAGTCTGCTTATAAATTTAACTCAATTGTCAATAGGAACATTCATACCCAATTTTATTACAAATAGGTGAATTTCATTCATTTTCAAAATTTCATGACTCATAAAGTTTAAAGAGCCTCATTGGTTTGGGCGCGGCGTTAATATTTAAAACAATACGGAAATGTTTTACATATAAACATTACAATAATCATATTAAGATTACATCTCAAAACTAAACAATAACAAGTAATAATTCCATAAGACTTCATGTGTTGTAAAGAAATTAGCTTACCCACGCAGACCTGAAAATATGAGTTAAGTGAAATTCCTTCGTTTTTCTACCGAAGTTATTTCCAAGAAATAATAAGCCAGTATTACATTAGGGGACTCATTTGGACTTTCTCATTTGGCATAATATTAGGTTGACGAGGTATATTTGGTCACGCTACGTAGGATTTTCTACTTCTGCAATTTTGACCGACGCGTCGACTTAATTTTCTGACATGAAATTGAAAAGACATTCATATACGCACTTATTATAAAATTGTAATAGGAATGATATTTTAATTCTTTTTTTTTGTAAATGTATACTTTCGACCCTGTGACCGAAACATATTATTTTTCATTTTTATATATTATATACCTGTACCTATTTGATCACAACGAACTGAAATGGGAATCACCTCGGATAAAATAATACTTAGTTGGTACAATAATATAAGTTTGAAATCATATTTTACTTTAAATTAATAATTAAAAAAAGCAGTTGTCAAGTATATGCTAGACTCGACTGATGTGACTTTTTTTATTTTAATTGTAATTGTCACGACAAGATTTGTGTATTTTTTTTGGAAAATCTATGGGAAATATCGGAAATTTGATTGGCATTTTTATATGAAACTCTCGATAAAAAATGTGACGTTCAATTTGACAGATTTATTGAATAAATAATTTGTTTGAATATTTATTCAAAAATTAATTTCCCTTTTTGAAGAACTGACTGAAAACGCACAGCCTAAACCATTGGAATATAGGACATGTAAATAAACATATTTAAAAATTATTTTGTTATGCGATTTTTTTTCTTTTCGTCATTGGTTCCTGTCCGAGGCCGGGGCGGATACCTAGTATAAAATAAATCAGGGAAAATCATCATAGCACGTACTATGACACCAAAAAACTTAGCAACTGATATAAATATCTTATGCAGTCTCACCCTCAAAATAGCGTGGAACGAAAGTATAACTCAGCAACTACACAACCTTCTTTTAAATTTTACTCAAACTAATTTTAGTTAAAGGTATTTTTTATTATATTATCTTAAATTGTTTAAGAAATCTCTACCCAATACTCTATTTATATTGAAATTTTAACGCTGAAGTGCAACACTATTCTTATTAACGATACAAACTGTTTTAAAATTTTTCCAACGCACTCTCATTACAATATTCTCCGCTTACTACAGCGCTTACCCAGATAAGAGTTTAAAATAAGAATGACGCTTTTTGAAGTAGATTTTCAAAAAGCTACAAACGACCGTGTTTCAAAGCAATATAACTAGTGCCAGTTAATTAGCTCGTCGTCACGTCTTTTTAATCTTACAATATCAAGCTGTTTTATTACACAAGCAGTCAACTTTCCTTTAAAATAATTATCTTAACTGTTCTTACTTCACTATAGTGTTAACTTAAACAAAGGGATAAGCTCTCGCAGCATATTTGTTTGCGTCAATCATACTCATAAATGACCAATCGAGTTTGTCAACAAAAACGCGGTCGGAAATTCGATGGGTGACCTCTAATAGCAAAAATGTCAGCAGAGCCGCTCCTACGATTCGGAGAGCACGTCAAGTCAACGATCCCCATTCTATCCATTATGTTAAGGTTCTAAAATTTAGTTCCGAGAATTCATCTGTTCAAGTGACATAGACACCTGCAATCTCATCTGTTCCCAAAATCTGCTGTGATTTGTTTATGGATTTCATTAGGAGGTGGTGCCATAGTTTATGGATATAGAAGAAAAAGAAAGAACAATCAAATCACGCTCATCGAACGGTGGCCTAATATTTTATGGTTACAATATATGAAGAAGGGGATTGTCTTGGTCGGTGAGGATGGAATCTATGGGCGTTGGGTCCCAGACAGGCAAAGGATTAAAATGCTGAGTAAAGATTATTGTATTACAGCGTACCAAGTGTTGTTGTCATGTTAAACTGTAAAAATAGTCAAAGGATTAAATAAGTATCCGTGTTTACTGACATTATTATTCAAAAACACTCCTGACACAACTTCTGATAGCTGCCTGCTTATAATTAGATGGTAGTTGTTGAATATAAGGCCCCACGGTTTCTGACAGTTGGCCACAAATGGCTAGTAGGTTGAAGCCACGCTTTGCATATTTATTTATCCAAGGCCTATTACATCAAAGAAGAATATAAAATTATATCATCTAAGCACTTTAGATAATTAGTTAACATCCAAAGTACTATATACAAACAAGAGGCTATTGTTTAAACATTAACACCAAACGAAATGGCGATCGTTAGGACCGAGAAACGAGTCTCTCATATAGAATGAACGTAAACACACAACCATGGTGATTACTTTAACTAAGACATGGCTAATGCGGCGAGGGTGAGAACGAGAGAAATATTTCTTCGAAATAGATGTTTCTTCGATATATATTTTACGCTGAGTAGAAAAGTATGTCCATGTTTTTAGGCCTTAAAATAATATAAAAAAATCTTTTACATAAAAACGTAGCTCTAGTTAATCCAGTATAAACTTCGTATTAAACAGTCCATAGTAACGAGATACAATAGTAATGTCTGTAGTTATAGAGGAATTTATCTCCTTTTATATTTTCTTAAGGTTCCATAATCAAATAACGTAAATGAAATCCTTATAATTTTATAACGGCCATTACTCAATAACTCTTGGTAGTACATAAAATAAATTAGGTGTAAAGATGTAGATATTCTATTAACCGCCACACAATAAAGTAGTAAAATTACAAAAAAGTTAGATGTACTCCCTACATTCAACTGAGTGATGAAAAAGGATTCTAAAGAATATAGAAATGTAGCATATTCCTTTAAGACTAAAGGATACGTCTAGATCGATCAATCGGGCGTATGGAGTGAGACGATAGAGTTGCTTAAAAAAGTAGCTACGCATAACTTAACTAACAAATAATAATGTAGTACTGTTACACTTTTAAGCAAAGATGATGATGCTTTTCGTTGATGAATGAATTACAATATTTGTATTATTGTATAGTTTGGGTACACCTACGTCCGAATTTAAAAATATTTTTATAATAATTATAATAATAATAAAAGTACTTTATGATCTCAATTTTCAAAGCATATCCAATTCTAATTTTATAATAGAAAAAGAAGATGGTCGAATTATCCTTAACATCGGAAGTTCATCACATCCCACTTCCGTATATCACACACACACACACACACATATATATATATATATATATATATATATATATATATATATATTTATATTGACTTCACAGACTGCACTTTTGCTGTTTAATTTTTTTAAAACATCATGTCACACGCAGCGTCAAAGATCGAAATGTTGCGGACTGGATTTGTATCGTAAAATTTAGTTTATGGTTCTTATGTTACACAGAAGAGAATAGTACGCCATCGCATCGTTCGTTGTTCAGAAAGATGTTCCATAATTAGGAAAGATTGACTGTTACTTGAGGAAGAATTAGCAAACGAAAAAGGTCGCCATAAAATATTATTTTTCCATAATTTATTTGTTTACTTAATATAAAAGTCCTTTAAAAATGAATATTTAAGTATTAATCGCTACCTTTCCGTATTTATTCCCCAAGTTACACCTTGTTAACTTTATAAAAGGTCGCGGGGGAAATATGCTTTCTTGCTGCGAATTTGTTTCTTGACCAGCCATGCGGAATTTTAGCACTTTTCATATCCTATAAGAGACACTTTTAAATTCTCAGGGGTTTTGAAGTATATATGGGACATAAAACTGCATTCAGCGTTTTTGTAAAGCATCATTAATATCATAAATTAACGTTGAAGAAATTCATAAAATATTATAAATTCCAAGTTTTTTTTGATAAAATCATTTGAGCAATATAATTGCATAAAATTGTGAAAAAAATACTTAACCAATAACAGGTCTATAACTTTAAAATAATTATATTTAATACAATATTTTTCCACTTTACCGTGAGTTAGAATTTCATTTTAACGAGATTGTTTTATTAATTCCTTTTTGGGAGATACATCCATAAAAGAAACTTCTTAAACAACTAGGGGTTTAACGATGTATATAAAAGGATTACAAATCAAGTAAACTTTAAAGTCGTTAAGATGAGAAAAAAAATGTGCTCGGTTTGCACAGAGAATTTACCAGCTATGCAAAAGTTAAGTGCGAGTTGAATGTTTTCTATAATAACTTTAAAATCGACTGTCAACTATTTTTTAAGACTCAAAAGATGCATTGCTTTTTTACTATAAGTTACTTAGTTACTACTCCATTTAATATTCCCTGTAACAGTTTAGTGATACAGCTGTAAACGTGCGATAGGGAACGGCAAAAAGTCATATTCATAAACAAGTGTAACAGATATTTGGCAGAGAAGTTTTTGTATATTTATGGTACTGCGGCGGGACCAAACCAAAATATGCCTACGTGCAGTGTACCGCTCTCTATCAATAATATTTTTGGCAACGAAACAAAGTTGAACTTTTTCTTTATTGCACTGTTACGGAACTATATAGGTATACATACTGTATGCATATTTATCTACCAAAGGTAGAGTTCTAGTTATTGGTATTTAACGACGTAAATTGGAGTTTTCCTTTGCCGACAAACGAGCAGGCAGCTGACGATAAGTCGCCATCAATTTCATCACCGACAAGTTGCCGGCAAGAAGGAAGCACTTGTTAAATGGCAATTGTTAATGCATCTATATACCATCGAAATACATGACCGACATTTGACTTGATTCTAGAGAAAGGGTAATATCAAGGCTAGTAGCGAATAGTTCGATTATTCACAACTTCGTCAGTGACTGTTAGACTGGGAAAACTGGCACCATTGCCGCGTCCATTGTATTTGGATATTCTGATATTTTAAGTCTCGTCGCAATGTACTCGTATATGATCAGTTTCATATGTTCAGGTCCGATACGTTATCGCATTACGTTTGTTAAAGAGATTTTCAATTTAATCTTTGAATTTTAAAAAACGAATTTATACATATAACAGGTAAAATGTAAATCAGAAATACATCAGTCAAATCTTTAGCCCCATCCTCCATAACTGTGTACGACTCCACCAGTAAGTGGTAATTACTTGTATCGATTCCAAAATTGAATGAACCGAATCCAATTGTATTAATACGGATCGAGCATCCCTAACTCGAAGATGGATGCAGTCACATATATCCTAAGCTAGCTATCATATTGCAGTACACAATCTTTATCTGTTCCTGATATTATTTATACCACGCGGACGCTTTGACATAAAATAGTGTCTACCGCTTTGGTTACTGTGTACTAAGATGAATGGGAAAGTCAGGGGTGTGACTAATAGGGCAAGTTGAATAACCATTAGTAGGTACCGCAGTAATTAATTTACATTTATTATTCCTATCGACCACTATTGATTTATTATAGAAATCCATTTTCTCGATGTTACAGGTCCGCCGATATAATCGGAAAATCTTTCGTCAGATTTTAGAGTGTATTTATTTTACTGTCGAATTCACTTATTTTCAGATAACGTCAACTGAATTTTTTTTGAAAACCTTCTGATGAATTTCACCCGTCATGATGTCACACGATACACAAAAGGCCGATATTAAAATGTCAGATTCATCATCATTTTCACTCGGCCAAATAAACAACCAAATTTTTGACGCTTGCATTAGAAATTTGTCTTAATGACGTAGTTAATGCTCAATAGAGCATAGAGGTTGCTCCCAGCGTCCCACAACGCTGTGGAGCCGGTCATTATTTCTTTCTCAGCAGACAACGCATTGGTTTGCACCGCCATTTTTTAAGCGGTGATCGCTTATCTAGTATCGGATAAAAACCGTCTACTATTTTGCCCTTTTATAGCTTAAACAAATGCTCTCGCAACTTTACACTATTCTACTTCTTAGCACTTTCAAAATTCTTCTAAGTGAGCTATGCTTGTCATTGGAATGGCTTTAGAGAAGATGTCTGCAAGAAAAACTGTGCCTATAACGTATAATTTTTTTAGTCTCTCGATGATCATCCTGGTTCCTGTGCAATACATGAAAACGAAAACAAATACGAAAAAAAAAAACAAATATTCCAGAGTAATTAAGAAAAGAGTCTCATTTTATTTCGTTATTAATCCCAGTAATCAATTTACGCACGGAAAAAGCAACCAACGAAGGCAGTCTAAAATACATAAAACATTATAAGAATGTAAAATTATTTGAACCATAGCAGGTAATTTTATGAATTCCGTTGGGCATGTTTGGATACAAATACCTACTATCAGCATGAATAATAAAATAACGATATGCGTACCACGTGAACTTTTCATGGCTCGTCGACCCTTTAATTTCGAGTGATACTATATTATTACAATTTACAAATATTCCATAAAAGCGTATTAACTACAAGCCACCATAAATGTATGATTAAGTGGGTACAGTATAAATTCACATAGTATCTCACTAGTAGGCTCGGCTCTCTTCTCACAATGTGGGCTAAAGGCCATATTATTCCCGAAAGCTGCGGCAGCTAAATACGGATAAATAGAATTCACATCCATTTGAGAGCATTATAGGCTACTCTCAGGTATACACGAAATCTTCCTTTACCGAAGCAAATGATAATTATATACTGATGATATAATACAGTGAAACCACAATACTGTCAGTGTTTTTATATGGTAAGATTTGCGAATAGTTCCACAGAAAGGTGATTGTGATAAAATAGAAGCATAAAAACTTAAAACAACTAGTAATATCAAAATTCAAGTTCTTTATAGCAGCACGTAAAACATAAACACATAAAAAAACTTTTCCGGTTCACGCCAATAGTTGGAACCATCCAACTGCACCAGCCACAGTGGCGTTGTTAGTTTCCGACAAAGCTTACGAGTAAAACCGCGTATGTTCTAACACAACCATCTCTAGACAATTAATGCAATATAACTATACATATACGTTATTTATAATGGATCAAGTTTCCGGGCAAACTCTAGCATAGAAATAATTATGCGTTATATAAGTTACCATTAAGTACGTTTAACTATTTATTTGTTCATATATATTTAGCGGAATCAGCACAGACGAAATCGGATAAGCCATTTCTGAGATTAGCGCGAACAAACGCATAGACTAACAGACATACAGACAAAAATTCTAACAACTATTGTTTTGGACTTTATTGCGTTAATAATGGTCCCTAATAGTAGTTTTTCTCATATGTCCTCAATATACCGAAAGCTATCAGTTAAAATTTTATTTTATGCATAGATTACTCTGTACCCTGTAATGCCCACTTTTACACCGCCGACACACATTTATAGAGTTGGGGTTTTACTAAATGAATGGCTGTTTTAATAAAGTTCCAAGACGGCATAGTGTCATGAGTCCAACAATTAAACACTAAAAATTCAAATTCTAATATATCTTTAGTTTTTATAGATAGAAGTTATTCAGTTTTTGAAATTGTTGTGTAATTAGCCCGTAAAAAGAAAAAAACAAAAAAATGGGAAACCTATCATTGTGTCCACAGCGGTGTACGCAATGGAATACCACAAACTCAATGAAACATAATATTTTTAGCCCTTAATTATGCGTCTTATATTATGTGTACCTAATAAATGGATTACATGGATGACAAAAAATGCTTGAATTCCATCAAAAAGTTACATTTATTTCAGACTCTTCATTCCCTGTGATAGGTAAGAACGCAGACAATGACTAACGTCTAATTTATAACAAGTAATATAAAAAAAATTTAGTTAATTCCTACTTATGTCAAAAATATATATTTTTTGATATTTATTTGTTACTAAGCAAACCCAACTGGTTTGTATATAAGACACAGTGACATCTACGGGTATATTTCTTACATTCAACTATCTTGTTACATGGTGAAAATGTTCATTACTTAGTTTTTCAACGGAATCATAGATAGCGCAGAAACTTTATGATTCAACTTTGAATTTGACTGTGATTAATATAAAAATAAAAATAATTGTAACTAATATTTATAAAAAAAACTGAATAAACATCTTATGTTTAAAAAATTGTATTTGAGCTTGAGTAGATGAATAAATAGTTTTATAATTTTCTTAATTGTTGCACTTTTGTTTCAGAACACTGACTATATTTGTTATTCTGAGATTTATACAGCATTTCTCAAGCGCATCCGTTGTGTGTGCAATGGAACAACTTAAAGCATATTTGCACCTGAGTGTTTGCCTTTCTTTTTAAATGTTTAGTACGCATAAGAAAGACAACTTACAAAGAAAATACTCAGTTTCAATAAAATAATGATAATTACTAAAATTTAGGAAAACAAAGTTTTGTATATTTAGTACGCAATGAAACAAAATACTTAGTATAATAAAATAGGGTTTCATTGTGTCCACTATGCAACTGTTAGTTCATTGTTGACTAACTAGGGTAGAGTTTACTTCACTAACCTCAAAATTATTTAAAATTAAATAGTAGCATCTTAAGAAATGTTCACAAAATGTCCACGTTAATCTATAAAGTTAATGTATGATGTCAGATAATCATGAGAAATTTAAAATTTCCTATGATAAATAAATGAAAAATCGGTACTTTAAAAAATTTGTTTTGCTATTGAAAAAATAAAAGATTCTCCGTAGACAGGTTTTTTCCTATGTGGCGCCGATGCAAACTAGGGTGGGGTGGAGGATTCTTAAGAAGTTGAGAAGTTTCTTACAGCACTGTTCCGATGCGATATAACGCACAATGAGGCAACATCGCGTTATTGACTGAAGTTGACTGTGTTGAAGTTTTTCTAGATAAACATAATATTTGAAAGTTAATAGCCCCCGATATAACAGATAAGCCATTTGATGGTAAGCAGAAACAGTTGTCTATGGATTTCATCAGCAACACGAAGACATCACCAACATTTCAGACACTCTAAAGGAAATTGTGAACCTGCTTGTTAAATTGTGCGCTAAATTTGCCACTGTAACTGTTAATATTAGAAACATATCACGGTGCAGCCAAGTACGTCCCAAAGTAAAAAAAAAAAAAAAACAATAATTATACTTTTAACTTTAAAATATTTTTTCATGCTGCAGCTTATTACGACCGAACTGCCAGCACGATATCGATCAGGTGTGTCCTTTTCAAATCCAATTCAATGTAAGATTCTGCTTAAAACAGAGTTATCTTTGCAAAGGCCGGTCGATAAGTCCTCCAAAGTCCATAAAAAGCGCCCAGTAAAAAGTATTAGATAAATCTAGACCAACGTGAGTGAAATTGGACATTACAGATGTTATACGGTTAATTTCATCATCGCAACAAATTCCTGCCCTACAGCTGAGCCCGCGTCTCGTCTAGCAAGTTGAAATTGCCACAGTCCACCTCTGCATACATTACGAAATTAATACGGTATAATAACATAATACAACGTGTTATTACGGTATTAATATTATTTTACGACACCTTTTAAAAATACAGTGAATTCTTAAGTATGTAGGTTTCCTCGGGTGATTTTTTTTTTATTAAAGCAACCGCTAATTAGTTTCTAATATACACATTATATTAAAAGTGTTGTATCAGGATCAGATACGTTTAACTCTAATTTAAAATAAGGATTTTATGGATATGAAATTTCGGATGTGGATGTAGGATACATTGACATAGGACATAGGATATATGTGTTGGAGATGGTCATTAGTATAGACGTGAAACGAAACTCAGCACGATATCCGAGTGACGGCAGCACTGCCGCGATGACGTCGATACTCGGCTAACATCGTGCTACAACGGAGCCTAGTAGAGTGACGCCGGATGGAGCCATAGTTCATATTCTGCGGTCGAAGAGATCGGTTCCTCCGCACTGGGAACTGTAACTTGTTTCGTTTACCCGACGTGAAGTGTTTGCTAACAATTAATTAAAAGTGTTAAACGATTATACGCCCACGCTATGTTCGACAATGTTGCTAAAACTACTGGCATCGCCGATATGAATATTTTACCGGTTTCGATTACGGTTACGGATGTGAAATTATTTCGGATTCGATTTTTTCGGATAATTTCAGATACGAATATTAGATAATTTACGACTTGGAAAAAAATATATTTATAATGTATTTACAAGGTAACAGTTTGACTTTATTCCTAGTTATTATGTAGTATTTATCTTCGGTTGATGCTCGAAACCTTTAACCTAGCCGCCAAGTCTTACAAAAAGGCATTACAAAAGGTGAATCTCAACCGCATCCAACATATCGGCGCAAAACTCTCTGACCAACCATCTGACAGTAGAGCTTTTTTGTCTCTTGCCAAAGCGGTTGAAACTAACTTCTGTCGACCCACACTGCCTCTATTGGTAAAACCAGATAGTACATAAATAAATAATAGCTCATACGGCTAAAGAGAAGGCGGACTTGTTCGCGTCTCTGTTTACCGAAAACTCTCATCTAGATGCTTGCAATAAAATGCCACCAGATTTACCTCACTGCGGTATCTCCATGTCCGAGATGCGCATAACGAACAAGGAGGTTCTCAAAACCTTGCGATGTCTAGACGTGAAAAAAACCAGTGGTCCTGATGAAATTCCAGGGATTATAATAAAGGCATATGCACCCGAGTTGTCTCCTATTTTGACACGTCTGTTCCGCCTCTCTCTCAAAACTGGGATTATGCCTAAATCCTGGAAACTTGCCAACGTACAACCCGTACCTAAAAAAAAATAGTCGTGCTGACCCTAATAACTATTGACCGATATCAATTACCACCATACTCTGTAAGATTATGGAACGTACATATATTGAATTCGCGTCTCATGGCATACCTAGAACAAAACCATGTCCTCAGCGACCTTCTAGCGTATGCCACTCACTTGTGGGGCGAGGCCCTCGAGCAAAACGGGGAGTCGCTCGCCGTCTCCCTCGATGTCTCAAAGGCTTTCGACAGGGTCTGCCACGCTAGCCTGAAAGCAAGCTTCCAGTGTATGGTATTTCCTCTGACCTTATCGTTTGGATAAAGGACTTTCTGAGCGAACCGTTTCTATGAGTTATCGTCGATGGTTGTTCGTCGCAATCGATGGCTACCAATGCCGAAGTTCCTCAGGGATCCGTACTGTCCGCTACTCTATAACTGCTGCACATCAATAATCTGCTCAAGCCCGGTATCTATGGGTATGCAGATGACAGCAAAGTAATGGAAAGATACCTTCCGAAACCTCAGGCCAGTAGAGACGAAATACAGGTCGAAAGAGAGGCCATGGTGGAACATATGAGTCTCACACTTAGGGCAGTGTCCGAATGGGGCGATGCCAATCTTGTGAGATTTAACGCAACCAAAACACAGACGTGTCTATTCAGCGCCAAGAGGAGCTCATTCACCTTCGGACGACGTAGTGAACGTACCACCTGCACGGACGACGCAGTTTGCATCTTCATTCATCATGCGCAATGCAAAGGACTGGAATAACTTGCCCGCGTCGGTGTTCCCGGCTGCTTACGATGTGGGAGTCTTCAAGAGGAGAGTGAATAGGCTATTTTTGAGTTAGTGCGTTCACCATCTTAGACTTCATCCCCACTTACCATCAGGTGGGATTTTTATCAAGCATTAATTTATTTAAAATAAAAAAAAATACTATAATAACAGAAAAAACAATAACCTTAAAAATTTAATAATAAAAACTGTCTAAAATGAGAACAACGCGGCTAGTCTATCGACTGGGCGGGCGATAATCTGTTATAACATATTTTATTTACACTCTGCCTCTATCTGAAATTATCCCAAACTTTTTAATCGGAATTAGTTACGGCTTCGGATTTTTTTCTTTTAGATTTCCAATATTTTTTGTCATAGTTACGGAGATCCATAACATCCCTGATTTAGACTTAAATTCATGTGCAACTGATAGATGTGACACAGTAAGTGTGCATGATTGTACTGATTTTTAATTCGCACTTTTGGAATTACATATTGAATTTTTGACCTATGAGTTTAATGCCAGTTTTATGTATTTTCGGATTTTTTTTATGGATTACACAAAACAAATATACTAGAGAGAACTCCATTTAATCATAAAATTAAATACAAACATCCACAGGGCCAAAGTACTCCATAAAAGAACATTTCCAACCCATCTTCAGATCAAATGTTTTTATTACTCTCTATGTACAAGAACGTAGACTGCTAGACATGCCAATACAGCAAACTGTAACAGAGATATAATCAATTATTATCTTTCTATTATAAGTTAATGGTAATTTTATGTTTGGTTAAGCATAATATATCTTTGGGTTTTCATTGCATTCAATTTTTGTGTTTTTTTACTTATCAATTCACTACAACCCTCCCAGATATTAAGTAGTGAAGTATAAAGCCTTAAATTGTAAAGCATGACACAAACATACATTTATGTGACACATAAATTTCTGCTCCGACTAGGATTCATACCTGGGACCCTCCCTGAAACGGAATGGTCTACCATTGTGGCTACAGGGTCATTAATAATTACTTAAAAGCTTACATACAAACAGGCATTAATAAGTCTAAGGGTATAATACAGGTCTGACTAGTTGCTTAAAATAAATGCTCATACCAGGCTATGTTTAATCACAATTAATGAGCAAATAAAAGTATTTTTTTTAATAATTTTACACTTTAAAGGTAGATAGATTTATAGTGTTACATTGCTAATAATTGAATTTGCCAAGTTCAACCATACTAACAATAAAGAAATTTTGCTTATTAAATACTCACATACACATTTGTACTTACAATTCTGTGTTACATGTGGTATGTAAATAAACAAATTATACAACCAAATTATACTTAATGCTAGTTGCAAATATATATTGTGTTTATTTGTAATTACCTTGAACTTTGGATATTCATTCATATAAATTGTGACCATCCCCACATAGGGCAGAAATCCTCGAGCACGGCCCACAACATCCTTTTTTGTGAGCCAAAGTTGACCCTGGGCATACAAGCCTCTATCATCAACACTGTTGTTGTCTCCTTTGGTCAGAAATTTGACTGTACCATTATTCCTGGGAAAGAAATAAATAACAAGTTTTACACAAAATCATTTTGATTACATTTTATTTTTCTACACTGATTTCTAATTTTCTTAGTTCTAAAAAAAAATTACTCTAATGTAATATGCATGAAAACGCCTCAGCATTCTCCAGTTGTGGTGAGGAAGAACGGGATATTCTATAAGAACAATAATTCCTGTAACATTAACTCACTTTTCATGTAGTTTTAAAACTCTGTGTACAATGGGTATATCTCGGCCTTCAACTTTGAAGACAACAATTTCACCTACACGGACTGGTTCTTCTGGGTAATTTGTGAGAAATAGAAGATCTCCTCTGTGAAAAGCTGGCTCCATGCTGCCAGAGAGAACTACAACAATCGGGCTTTCGCTGCCTGTTACGACCATCAAGCCTTTCCATATCATAAGAGCTGAAGATACTATCATACCAAAACTTAACACTTGGTAGATGAACTGAAAAACAAGGAAATAAAATTATTGCTTTAAAAATCAAAACCGGTACTCTAGTCACGTCATCTCAACAATATTATTAATCAGTTTTACCTGTCGTTTGTTCATGCGTTTTACATCGTCAAATAAACTGTCCAACATTTTTCGAGTTATTATATATATACAATAAGAGAAGGAACTTGAAGTTATTTAAAATATTGGTTATCTCTGTTTTCTTGTAATTCCTAAAAAAGCTACTTAAAATAAAGTGAATTATCAAGAAACGTACTCTGTGGACAATAACCACGTCAGATCAAAACGTCATCACAATTCGCGTCCACAGATTCTTTAAGGGTTGCAATATTACAGATTACTGCTCGCGCTAAATTTTTTACAACGCAACAAAGTAAATAAGTTTACTTCGTACCACTAACACTGTAACACTAGTGTACGTTTTTTTAAATACTTCACGTATTTTTACTATGAGCCCGGATGCAAAAGAGTTCATCCTACATACATTTCATACATTAATATAAATATATTTTAGTCATCGATGTAAATTAATAGAATAGTGCGAACATTTTTTAGTTTAGCTAGAAAACAATTAACGCCATCTGTTAAAACCATAGTCCTACCGCCGACCACAAACGAACTATACACGGAATTATAATTCGATTCCACATTTGACATTAGCTACTGTCATTTTGTAAAATAATGATACCACATATAATAGTTTAATGAAACACAAAAATCGATAAACAATCGCGATTTATGTTTATGTAATCATAATATTTGATGTGCCAATTAAAGACTAAATTATTGATTTTTATTTAAATAAATACATAATTATTCATAATAATTATTTATTAATTAGTAACCACTGCTTTATTTTATAAAAAGTTAATATTTTATAATATTTTAAATAAATACGATTTATAAAATAAAATATTACCATAATATATCTATTTGTTTTATTTCTCATGTTCCTTCATGATCACATTTTTTTATTTATTTCACACACAATTATTAAAGAAAACTCTCAGATCCTTAATAAAATTAATCGTCATAACTAAATTATCCATTCAGAAATATTTAATTTCCTGATATACGTAGTTTCTATTAAAGTTGTAGTTGTTTAGATATACTACTATAAACGAGAGGAATCGATCTGGATATATTCCATTTCCGTATGGAATAATTTCGCAACATCACTATTTAGTACTTGTCATAACGTTGCAACACTGAAATTGTCAAATCTTGAATCAAATTAAAATTCCGTGATAATTACTTTGTATTTTTGTCAATTATACTTAATGCGGCCAAATTAAGAACATGTGAATTGACTTGTGGACTTGACCGGTTAGTCAATTAACTAACGTAAATTATAATATTCATTTAAAATACAAAAAAAAAAAATTTAACAATTAATACATGTCATATTTACCCAATAAAAAGCTTTCTATCCCTTCTTTATCATCTTTTTATTATAATTGGTGCACTTTTGAACTATACATTATGGCATTTGGCAATTCAAAGTTTGAATTTCAAACGCGAACAAAATCAATACGTCACTGAGTTCGCGTTGGCCTCTCTTAGTGTTTTTCCACCAGTCTATGCCATTTTGTTTGTTTAACGACGCCTGATCCTGTCCATACTCCGCACAATAATATTGATATACGTGAAAATAACAGGCAACCAAGTAAAACTTTAGTTTGTGAATAAATCTGCACCGCATACGAATATAATTCAACAATAAATATTAACTTAAAAACATTTTGAATATGTACGTATAGAATGTCATAAATATTAATAATTTATTATGTTCGCTTGTCAATCTACTTCTGTTATCTAATACTACTAAATTCTGGACAATATTGAGGCTGTTTCAGATATCAATTTTTGACTTCGGGAAATTTCGGGAAATACAGACCAATTTTTTCGGTAGGATAAATCTTTTTCATGTCAAATAATACTTACAACTAAATAATCACTTTCGGACTAAGTAAATACAGCTCGACACTACTAGCATCATATTGAATGACAATACCACTTAAATCTCATTTGAACACGATTTTATGTTTTCTACACCATCATTAAATCATCTTTTATGTTTGTTGATTTTGAAATTGGTGTGTACGGTTGAAATTTTCAATAAAATTATTGGAAATTGGTTAAAAAGTGCAACTATTGTTAAACAAGTATTATAAATAAATAAATAAAATTAAAATCAATTCCTACGTAGGTCAACAAAGAATAATTTTATTTCAGTTAATTTTATCAAATAATTATATTGAAATTGATTTTGTATAAAACAGTGTTTTTATCCAAAAATATCATATCAGAGAATTTGTGGGGAATGAATTAAAAGCAGCGGGGAATTGCGCTGACGTGACGCGGGTAATCGAGAATTTTTTATTGGCAGCACTGCTCCTTTCCATGATTTCTATTAGTTTTCATGAATTTAACTATAAACATTGCATTTAATCCAATTTTCATTACAAAATTTCCTAAGGATAGTGTAACGTGGATTGTCTTAATATAATTCGTAATTCTATTTTTAAATTCGGTTCTTGTTGAGCTTTAAGCAAAATAGCTATTGTGTTTGGGTTTTAAATTAAATTAACAATTTTGAAAATTACAAATCATAAACCTACAATCATCCATCATCAACTAAGGAGACGGAGATATTTATGTAAAGTAATAATAAAACTGGAACGAATAAAATGTAAATTTAGTTACAGAAATTTATTTAGGTGCGGATTTAATGATACAATTGAGCAACATCAATTGTATAAATTTTTCGACTGTGATCCCTTTCGTGGTCAAAAATATTGCAAAATTTACCAAAGTTCTGAGAATTAAGGTATACTGCATTCCACTTTTAATTCAGATTTTGATTTTAAAATAGATAAGACCTATACGAGTAATGTAAAAAAGTGATTGTTAATGGTTTTTTAAAGATACACGGACCATGAAAGTTGCGTTAAAACTTCGCTCTTGGAAAAGGTTGGGAAAAACTTTAGCGTAATTTCTAGGATATTACACACAATAGGAAAAACGTAATGCGTAGGTTTTCTGAATCAATGCGAGGGCGAGTTACAAGTAAATAATATAACAACAGCAATATTTAATCAACTTGATACATTCCATTATAAGAGTGACAGTATCACATTTTTAATTAAATAGCATACATACTTCTAAACACGATAATTAAAACCGATTCATATCTACATCCACATTTTCAGAAAACTTAAGCTTAACTGTAATGGTATTAGGGGTTGTGATATCGGCCACCAAAATTTCCGCACCGTTAAATAATCCTAATTCGGTGATTTTCTTTTTCAAGTTATCCCTTGTCTTTTCTTCAATGCTCTTTACAGATGCCATGTATAATGTCTTGTTGCGGCCATTGATGACTGTAGTGATACCTATAATAATGGCAAAAAAACACGTCAATAAATATTTTAATTAAAAAAAAAATGTGCTACAAAATTTATTAAATTATATTGTACCTGGTCTTTTCATCATATACGATGGATCATCACATAACTTGTCATAAATGGTTTGCAGAATCGAGTCCGATTCAATATCCATCACCTTGGTAGTATTACTACAGGCTATGCAATCGGGGCGTCTTTCAGCAGGAAATGTGTATGTGTAAACACCGTCTGACATATTAAGTATCATATAGTTGTGCATGTTAACACAGCATGATGAAGCTATCTTAAAGACCTAAGGAAAAAAGACGAGATATATAAAAAAAATAACGATACAACTACCTATGGTACCTATGAAATTTCGTTTTTGTATATAATACATTTCACTCAATTGAATTCGAATCGAGTCATTGTATGCGAAGTTAACAGACTTGCTAAGAAGTTACTGTAGTGAGAATTAATATTTTCATTGCAGTTTTTTTCCTAACAAGAAATGGCCTTTGTTGGGTGGAGAGAATAGTGGAGGATAGACAGTTTCTAAAAGCAATTCTGTAACTTTGTAACCATCTTTTGTACATTATATGTTCAACAACATCCTAAAGGAGCAGCAGGCTAGAATTGTCTATAACTCCAAAATTGTCAAAACTCAAAATTGTCTATAACTCCAAATAAATAATTAGTAATTTCAAAGGTAACCTAGGTAAAGGTACCTAATAGTATATTTGAGGTATAGAATACCCAAGAAGCTTAATGAAATAGAAGTGTGGAAGTGATAATCACATAAAATTTTTCAGAATGTAAGTAAGTCAACCAAAACTTCACTTTTGCTGACTCAGAAAGCCAATCTTCTTTTATTGTACACTTTACTGAACACACAAAATGCCACCAGGTCCCAAGTAAGGGTCACTTGCTCCTGTACTATATAATTTAATCCTGGAAGTAAATGTGCATTTGTGGTAGGGTTCTATAACTGCATGGCTACATCAACAAGAATCAACCATGAAAACCATGTCCATGTTACATTATCAGAAAGCTAATTAATAAGTCTAGTCTTCATTTGCTATCACCGATGATATCTTTGGAATCAAGATTTCCATGGGTGGTGGTGACCAATTAATATCAGGTAGCATGTCTGTTCTGTTATGGGCTATTGCTGCCCATAACCATTTTAACCACCGAAAAAAGTATTGTAGTCCTTATTGACAATTAATGCTACTCTGCAGATTAAACAGAATACTGCAATTGTCAATGTGTTTTGGCCAAAAACAAATATAATCTCTGTGTTTCTAAGAATTACAGCCCACACGTAATATAACCAAACTCAGGCAGTATTTATATATCTAGTATGCTTGTATGTTGAGTGAACAGAGTTTGCCCAACCATTTTAGAATTCTAGCTTTGGTTTTGATCTTCTGTATACTCAAAACATTCTTCATCATTAATAATGAAACTATTTGAAGCAGTTATTGAGCTTTTTTTAATTCTGATGGTTATATGACCTACCTTAATTAATGATTAACTAAAACCCTATGCATGATCTACCCCATACATAATAGATAATAAGTTGATCATTTTATAATTTACCTCAGATGCACAAGCTGCAGCTATAGCTGCATTGGTACTGGCTACTGCTGGAATAATATTTTTGAGAACACCTTGTGTCAGTCTATATGTAACAGTACTGATGCCATATTTCATAGCCCTTTCCTGAGCTTTTTCAAATACCCAACTAACATGCTGAGGGTCATCTCCATCTAAAAGGGTCCCACTTCCCCAAGGATTTTCTTTAGACCACTGTATTACTTTCACATATTCAATACAATGTTCGGGAAGCCTAAAATAAAACTTAATAATTGTTTAAAAACCCAAATTTTTACATAATGTTGCTGACATTAGGTTTCAATATACCTTGGAGTATTAGCAATGGTACACAATGGAAATGTTCTCTGTGGAGGATACAAATCAAGGGTACATTCTATACAGGCACTAAGGCCTGGTAAAATAACTCTTGCATTGCCCTTGAATCCCTCAGTGCCTCCATCAATTAGAGGAATAATACTACTTTGATCTAAGCTTCCTGTAAAGAAAAAAAAAATTTTATTGCATACTAAGAATTGAGGCTAAAGAAATTAAATTTATTTGTATTGTATGATCAGCTCATGGACATACATAAAGATTGTTGCCTTTAAGAAAATCGGGTGTTCCATTTCAGTGTCTAAAAGATCTAATACAATAATAAAGCTAAGAAATTATAAAGCAATGTTTACCACAAAAAAAACTTACTATCATCATTGTATTGGAGAAGAGATGTTAACATGCCATTGAGCCAACGTCTCGCAACTATAGAATCAAGGCCACAAACCACAATATGAAATTGGCGATAAAATCCTTCATCCAGTTCCTCAATAGCGCAATGATGTGCAACAGCTTGACAACCTGGCACCCTGTTATCATAGATTTGAAATGCATAACCAATACATATTTTTGTAACATCAATGTAAAACAATCTAATGTCACTATGAATTGTGGGGATTTTAATAATTGCAGATGGTTTTGTAACTACATATTCAACAAATATCACAAGAAAATTACCTCTTATTAATAAATTCTACAGCACATATAGCTTTTGACAAACCAATATCACTCTTTCTAAACAAAAACTGTCTGTTCAGATTTGATAGCTCAATGGTATCCATATCTACTATGTGAATTTTCTTAAAACCCATCAGTGCCAAGTCTTTGAGAACTTCGCAGCCGAGACCACCTGCTCCGACAACTAAGACTTTACATGAATTAATGATAAAATCTAGTATTTCCGCAGACGGCTCGAAATCAGGGTGGCAAAATGGACCAGGTCTTTCTAATAATTTTCGTATATAATTCCAACGTCTCTGATGGTCTATTTCGCCTGCCATTGCGAGATTATTATTTTTTCAAACGTGTGACGTAAATTCTTGATTTCTTCAGGATCTTCCAATCATCAAACTGCTTATGAAATTCTCTGTAACGTGTGTAATTTCTGCTATATGCTAAAATAGTCTTAAACCAGTTATACAAAACTTATAACTTTCAGTTATACAAAATGTACTCTTTGATTTAAACACTCAATGGTTTTGTCTCTTTTACTTGATTAGAGATAATGACTAAAATTCAATACTGAACCGTTTCAAATACACAGATCACTAGTCAGATGACAGTTTAGTAAAGCAATAGACCATAGACGTAAAGTTTTGACTAGCATTTCAACGCTCAAAATAAGTACGGTAGTTCACAGCTCCATGTAGATTGTAAACTAACAGCGATTAGGTAAGGTACATTTGTTATTATAATCTATAATATATATCTAATAAACTAACATACGTAAACCATGAGATGACTTGCAGCAATTTACTCCCTTATCGATTCACAGTTAATAGCTCAATGATCACAACCTATGAAAACCAAATTTATGTGAAGCACATATTAAGCAGGTCTGCGAACCGGTTGACTATTTTCCTCACATAGTTCTTGAACCGTGATCAGTTGACGCTTTTTTCATGTATTATTCACGTCTAAAGTCTATACTACATCAATAGAAACATATTAAATTGTTATAATAGCTGCGATCCGACAGTCAAAATTAATTATATTTAATTAACTTTTATTTCCTATCATGCGAAAAAGATCCTTTTTCCAGGATGAAAATTATCCTAGATTATGAACCACAATATAAGTTATTAATATGCTTAGTTCTAACTAGATCTGTTCGGTGACTTTAGTGTGTGATTCGAGGTCAGACAGACAGAATAAAATAAAATATTTTGACCTTAATATCGATAACAAAGCCTACGTATATTTACATTTTCAATTAATGAACTGATTTAACCCTTTAATTAATAGTATACATACCATTGTTTAATAATCATTTACATTTATGTAATATATACACAACATTTACATTATACCATACACATATTAAATACATACAGTACAATAATTAACATTTTATTAGCGCTAACGAAAATGACAAATCAAGAATTTATGACACCACAAATTTTTACATTCTGAATTTAAATATCGCATAAAAATATGTATTGCCTCAGTCTCCATAAATACTTTGATTGTCCATTTGTCTTGTATTCTTTGAAAGATTTCTGCACCTTATATTAGGTGGCTTTGTTCAAATGACATCGATTTGATAAAACATTGAATCCTAGTTCTAAAAAGTTCCTAGTTTTATATGTTAAACTTAACGTTTAAGACGAACTTGATTACGATTATGTTTTTAACCAGTCTGTATACTCAATCGACAATAAAACTAGTCAAGTACCTATCGTACATATATTATCTCTTCGAGTCACTTGATAAAATTTTATTTTTATCACTGGCAACAAATTTTTAATTAAAAATTATCCGATTTTTTTTATTTACACATATGCATAAGTTGTTATATTTATGATAAGTACTTTATTTTAATAAAATTATTTAATTTCAACTGTTGAATAATTAGAGAAAATTTTAAAAAGTCAAAATGTTTGTTGCTGTGCACAGGTGCAATAGAACTATCAAGTGACGTTCTATTCTATCTAGATGAATAAATGTGGAGTTCTTACAGAATACTTATAGATATATAGTGTAGATAGATATTCATTTGTTAAATATGGAGGCGTGATGGAGGCGCATTTGACGGAATACTGGGATTTCAAGTTAGCGGTTTTATGATTATCCAAGTGAGTAAAAGCTTTTTAATACATGCCTAGTTTTCTGTGAAGTCTTTTATGTTAATTATAATAATTAAAGTCATCCAAGGACTTCAAATATCTTTAAAATTTGAGGGAGAGACTAACTGGCTACGAACCTCTTGCTTGCTATCATTCACGCTAAAACCATGCTGTATTTCGATTGATTCATTTGAGAATTATGCAAATGTATCGACTCAATGCTACACTAATTATTTTGTATTAAGGTAGATTTTTAATATAACATCATATTATTAGATAACGTTCGTGTCGCTAGTTTCTTTTAATCTCGGTTGGACAATATAGTGCATGTTCCTATATCTCGATTATTGAATATGAACTATATCTTGTGCTATCACTCCTAGTTTATGTGTATATTTAATACACATAATAATTTTAATAGTGGGAATTTCTGTTACTTTCAGGATAAGCATTAGTTTACCTACACTAGATTGCTAAACATATGTATATGTAATTTATTACCAGACATTAGAATGGCTGGAAATAAACTCAATTCTAAAACAAAAACAAAAGATGATAGAGCCAAAACTAACAAGAATTTGGGTTCAGCTAACGAGGAAACTGAAGAATTGGACTGTACAATCCTAAGGAAGCCTATACTTACTAGTATTACAGGCTTTGCTCAGGCCAGAAAAGTATTTGATTTGGCTACTGAAGAAGTAAGGGATTTATTGATGTAAAAAACTTATTTTCTTTACTAATATTTATTAATACACCTCTATTAATTTTGTATTACATTTTAGCTCAAAAGCTTGTTAACAAATGAATGTGATATATTATATGAGTGTAAGGTTTGTCGTAACATCTTCAGAAGCTTGGCAAACTTCATTTCTCATAAAAGAATATACTGCAAGGAACAGTTTGACAATTCAGTCCATGGACACTTTGTAAGAACTTTATCAGCTGTAAGTTGTTTGTTAGCCTAAAATTTTAAATAAATAATAAAAATATACAATATAATATCAGTTTATATTTATGTTCATATTTTAAAACTTGTTATTTTTGTAATTTTAGGCAAGTGAAATTTCTAGAATAAAGAAATTAGAAGAAATGTATCATGAATCACTAAAAGATGATAATATAGGAATATTAAATCAAAAATGTTATGATGACCGTATTCCCCTGACTAAAGACTTGACAGAAATACTCGAAAGGATTGCCTCATCCAGAGGAAAACATTCACATCAGCAAGAAATTCCAGAGGTGGTTTTGCAGAAGATTCCTAAGAGTAATGTTGCTGTGTTCCAAAGCATTAAGGATGATGATAATACTGTGACTGACCTGATGAAAACACAAGTATGTTTGAATTAATACATAGATATGATATTACCATTAGGTACTGCTGGGATTGAGAAACATCAAAGAAAGTGGAAATTTGGTGCCATAGTTCAATGAGCTAGCTAGAGTGTAGTTTGGCAAGTTTTACACACTTGAGAGTATTGTATCACTAAGTAGGTTTCCTTATAAAGTACTTTTTTCAAAGGTAGTTCATTAATTTAAAATGTAGAATTTTTTTATGTCTGCATTATTCTAATCAAGGTCCCTCTAACTTCAAACAGATGTTTACATTACTAAGATTACTGTAATGTTAAAGTAAAAGATTTTTCACTTTTGCATGTTATTTGGTTATCAAGTCACATTTATACTAAGAGCTCTACTGATCTTAAATATATATCAGGGATGTTATGGAGCTCCGTAACCGTAACCAAATCCGATAAAATGTTTCGGATAATTACGGATAGCAGTCAAGTCTAAATAAACTACGCTATGAAAGTTTTTCGCAGGGCGATCCGATATACCAGCCGCGTTGTTCTCATTTTAGACAGATTTTATTATTAAATTTTTAAGGTTATTATTTTTTTCTGCATCTATAATACTAAGTACATAATAACTAGAAATAAAGTCTAACTGTTACCTTGTAAATACATTATATATTTTTTCCAACTCGTAAATTATCTAATATCCGTAACCGAAATTATCCTACACAATCGGATAATCCGAAATAATTTCATATCCATAACATCCCTGACACACACACACACACACACACACACACACACACACACACACACACACACACACACACACACACACACACACCAAAAAAAAAACAATGCTATCTTTAGTTATTCAATCTGACAAAATGTGGGCCACGTTTCCTTTTTGCAAAGGCGTCGACTTTTTTTCATACACTTTTCCAAGCAATTTTCGATAATTCTAGACATATCGGCTGTTGGGTGGATAGATAATATTTACCCTTCCCAGCCTAATCTGAAAAACAAACCGAGTGAACCAAAGTTCATACACATTTTATAATATAGTTCTTTTAATGTTTTAAGTAATTAACTTTCAGCTAAATAAATATGAAACATTCATAAGTTAGTAGTTATTTTGTATTTTTTATTTTATTTTATTATGCAATACTGAAAAGTGTTCCATCCACCCTGGCGAATTCTATCGTGAAGCATACATACAACTTTGTTTCGGCGTTTTGTATAAACGTTAACATGTATGATTTTAAACTTTATCAAGTGTGTATGTTTCTTGTTTTAGGTGAAGGAACTTAACATGATAATGTCTCGAGAAAATGCTGTTTTACACAATGACGGCACGTTTGAAGTGCAGAGTTCTTTAGCGCCTAAGACAGCAAAGGAGCCAGAAAGTGTTATTCAAATTAGTGATGACGAAAATAACGATGATGTAGATATCCTTAAATGTAAAATTTGTAAGTTTTTTAACACAAGTATAATACCGCACCATTAGAATGAAAGGGACTTAACTCAAAAATTGCAATTTATGGGAAATGACGAAGAAAGTTTTCAAAAATGTATGGTCTTAAGTAAATTTAAAGAGACTGATGTATTAGGTTTTCCCTTTTTCCCTTTCTCACTCATAATTCGGGCTCTTTTCACCATGGGGTTTTAGAGTAGACTTTTTTAAGTAAATTTATAGTAAAATCTGGAATTTCAGGAATTTTGAGTTAAGTCACTTTCATTCTAAAGGTGCGATACTATAAGCTCATCTCGGATAATTAAATTATCTCTTTGTAATAAAACATCACCGTTACGCAGGTGATCTACAATTTTCCACACAGAAGACTTTAAAGTTCCACATGAAATACAAGCATTTGGAAAGTCGATTGGTCTACCCGTGCCCTGATTGCTTGGAAATATTTTCCACATCCTGGAGTGTGTATCGACATCTTTTCAAAGTTCATCGGTAATAAATGCTTCAATATCAGCATATAGACATATTAACACAATGCATTGGTTACAAAATCGATCAATGTTTACAGGAAAACTGCGGCTCAGATTCGTAGACTGAGAGAGTCCATTCAAGCAAAAGCTTTTAGAATGAACAATCCGCCTGCTTTTTATGAAAAACGTAAAAATAATGCGAAGAATACAATGCCACAGAAAATTACAGAAGAGGAAAGACTGGATCAAGAAAATCAGGTAAAAAGGGCGAATTAAATGTTTTGATAGTGTTCAAGAGATATTTTAATATAATGTATGTACAGTTTGTATGTAGCATATGTGTAAAATTAGGATATACAACTATAATATATACAGTGTGTCTGCTTGTATATGATCGGTGTGCTGAAATTGTCAAGTGACAACTATCAAGTATGCGGAATAGATATGGTCATTTATGTTATTTTTGCCTACGGTTTTGCAGGCGTGGATGGATAATTTGGAGGGTGACGGCGAAGTTCCTCGTTGTGGCGGATGCGGGCGTACGTTCGAGCGACGCGCCGCGTTAGCCGCTCACACGCACACTTGTCAACCGCGATCACGAGCCCTCGCACGCCGCCCGCCAGATCCTCGGAAGATCGAAATTCAAATACGAAAGGATTACAACAAGGCTCCTCCTCCGCCCTTAACCTTACCTATTAAAATAGCAGATTCAAAAGGTTAGTATCTACATAATAAACAGTGTTAACATGAACATTTAAAACTTAGTTATCAAAAAAACACGATTTGTTTTGCAGATAAACAAGCCTATGATAAAACACCTGATCAATGTAAAATAAACCGTGAAAAAGAAAAGGCCCCTGAACATGTCGAAGAAAAACAAAGTAAAGAAAATATTCAGATCAGCGACAGTTTACAAAATGAAGAAAATATGGAGGAATCTCAACTTAACAAAAATAGATTAAATGAATTCATCACTAAACTTCCTTTTGCGCGGCTGACTGAAAAAAACAATTTCAATTCCTTCACCAAACGATGTCAACCAGATATAGAAATGGATAAATTACTCTGCAAAAAATGCGATAGCAAGTTCACAAAAGTTACAGACTTATATGACCACATGTCTGAGCACTATAAATGGCTTCGGTACGCTTGTAAATTATGCAACTATAAGCACTACAGTTTTGAAAAACTCCCAGAACACGTGAAGGTTGTTCATAAGCTTAAAGGCGATACAGATTTCTACTACAGTACTGTGAAAGCAATTGATGGAACTGAAGCGTTACAATTATCTGAAGGTTCTAAAGATGTAACAAACGATCCACGTGAAACTAGCCCAAACTCTAGGAGGCCTAGTAGATGTTCTAGTGATTCAAGTCGTTTATCTGATGATAGTTCCTCTAGCAGTACACGGGTTGAAGGTACTAGAAAAAGAAAAATGAAGTACAATAAAATTACGTCTAAAAGGAAAAAAGAAGAAGTTAATGGTAAATTTTGAATTCATATATTATAATTTTATTTTTGGTAATTTTTTACAGAAAATACATACATATGTTTATTTCACATTTTTTAAATTATTTTTATATATATTAAATTTCAGACGACGTCGATGCCCTGAAAGATAGCGAAGCTTCAAATGATACACTTGATGAAAATTATTCACCTTCTAATCTAAAAGTCTTTGAAGAAAATTCGTCAGATATTGATGAAGTGGACGAAAAATCTAACAAGAAGCCACAAGATATATCGACTTCATCAACGTTTACATCGCGGAGACCTGTACGTAAGAGAACTAATAAGAAAAATGAAGATTTTGAATATGATTTATCTAATTTGTTGAAAATGGAAGCGCAGGGTTATAGGGATTCACAAACTGTGGTTACTCCAAAAACTATTCCAACAAAAAAGAAAAGTCCAGGAGAAAATCAGAGCAATAACTTATTTCGGCACGATAAAGATTACAGTGGTGCACTAGTAATTTTATCAAAAAAGGCAGTAGCAAACTCTACGGCACATCTAAAATCTGTTGGTATCTATGCTCAAGGTGACGTACGAACTACGAATATATTTTTAAGACCATTATTACCGAAAGTTGCAAGATTGGAAAAAGTATCTCCCAAAAAAGACGCCCAACAAATTACAGACATACCGAGCATTACTCCCAGTTCAGAGAAAGACTTGAAAACAAATCCAAATACCTGTAAAGATGTAAAAGAAACTACTAATACGTCTCAAGAGAAACCCACACCACTAGAAGAAAAATCGTCTCAAAAAGATGTTATCGTGAAGAATGTAGAAGAAAAATCCGCGATCAAGGATAAAAAGCCTGAAAAAGATGTAGCAGATTCGTCCATACCAAAATTAAATGTTCCCACAGTGGTTCCCCTTAAATTACGCCGGCAAAGTTTAGATCTAATGAAAAACCCATTGATAAAAAAGAACATAACCGATTTTTCCAAGGCTGGTATGAAAACTAAAATCTTAGTGATTAAACCCATCCATCGAAACAATCAACAAGATGGGGGTAAAACAATAAATACTCCACTTAAATTCCAAACAATTAAATTAAAGGATCCAAACAAAAGTTCCTCCTCAGGTGAAGTAAAATTATCTGATCAAGTAAGAGTTGTACAAGTGCCAAAAGTTGATCTTGCAGCAACACTACCAGTGTCTAGTTCTAGCATTAAAAATGATATGAATTTAACTTCGGCATGCACTATCAAATTAGATTCTACTACCACTGCCAGTGCTACCGTTTGCGATGAAAAAACGCCAAAAAATGAATGCGAAAAAGAAAAATCCCTTGAAGAAGTTTCGGAAGAACCCATATGTTCTAGTAATACAGAAAACGAAGAACCAACAAGTGTAGATGATATTAGCAGGGCTAAAGAATGTTTGACTAGTGAGGAAAATACTTCAATACCTCAAAGTTGAATGTTGTTATCCGCAAACCATTATGTTTAACCTCGCAGTTTAACAATTTAGTTATTTTACGAAGTTATTTTAGTTAGGAATTGTACAGTATTTTCATTTTATATAAATAATTAGATAGACAAATAATAAAAATATGCTAAGTGACTTTTGTTTTGATTCTTCTAATACAATAGAAAGTGTAATTAAATGAAATTAATCCGTTTACATCATGAAAAGTTTTGAAATCAATATGGATGTTGAAACCTAGTATGATTGCAGTCAGTCAGATTGTCATGAAAATATTAGCTAGCTAGAACGTCTATAAATACAAGCAACATAATGTCACAAGTTTTGAAAGAGGAGTTTCAAACGTTCACACACACACACGGTAGGATTCAAAGGTGTGGGTGGCGTGGAGATATACAAAATAACACCAAACAATACGATACAATTCCAAAGGATAAAATATTTATCTGTCTAGTAAAATTGGAATATTATTTTGTTGAAAGTTAAGTTAGTGGCATTCGTCCATGGACTGCCACCGTGACTTTTGTTGTAATTTATCACATTATTATAACTATTATACTATTCTACGATTTTTGAACTAACATTCTTTTACAATAGTTTTTCAAGAAACCTAATACGTCTACTAAATTGAATTTTTCATGTTTCTCACCAATTTCCACTATACTTAACGGTAAGTATACGGGCTTGTGAGTTAATGTCCTCCAAGAAGCAGGTATATCGCTTCCTCGATCGACAACGGTGATAAATCACCATTGGGTAATCCGTTTAGGCTTTTACCTGCTAAATGCATAAAAATTAAAACAAGAAAGTAATAGATTACCCGTTACATACGCGTGGTATTCCTTTTTTAATTTTTCTTGGCGATGAGTGACATATTCAGATTAATCCTCAAGACAGCACTTATCAAACCATATAAATCTATACTAATAAAAAATTTATGCGGCCTAATCTTTACACCATTTCTTGGAAAGTTTATATTGATTGACTTTGTTATCAATATAAGCATAAATAATATTCCGAAATTATGTCAATCTGAATCAGTGTAACACAATATCATTGAACAGATTTATAGGATTCTTGGTTTATTTAGAACTTATAATATAGGTTATTTTTCATCCTGAAAGTGGATAAACTTTTGGAATTTTTGTAAGTGAAGCAAGAGTTGTTTTAGTAATATAACGAGGACAAATTTAATTTTAGTAGGCTTTGTTATTAATATAGAGACCTTGCATTTTAACAAAATGTTCTAATCTAAATTTATTACGGATCAAACTTTTCATCCTGAGTAATGGATCTATTGTTTATTCCAACTTTCTAAAGCAAAATGAGGGAAGATTTAATTTATATATCATTAAACACAAAAACACATATTCCAGTATCACTAATTTTAATATGAAATATGGTTACATTCTCCCAACATTATAATACCTAGACAATTAAGCATTCTTTGCTAGAGTTTCGGCTTTAGCAACTACTTCTTCAATGGGTCCAACCATGTAGAAGGCAACTTCTGGCAGATGATCATACTCGCCCTGAAGGATCTTAGAGAAGCCTTTGATGGTTTCTTCAAGAGGTACAAGCTTGCCAGCATGACCAGTGAAAACCTCAGCCACCTGGAAGGGCTGTGACAGGAATCTCTGGATCTTGCGAGCACGAGCTACTGTTAGCTTATCTTCTTCAGACAATTCATCCATTCCAAGGATAGCAATAATATCCTGGAGTGATTTGTAATCCTGCAGAATCTTTTGGACTCCACGGGCAACATTGTAATGCTCTGCTCCAATGATGTTAGGATCCATGATACGAGAGGTAGAATCAAGTGGGTCCACAGCTGGGTAGATACCCAACTCAGCAATGGCACGGGACAATACAGTGGTAGCATCCAAGTGAGCGAAGGTGGTGGCTGGAGCGGGATCAGTCAAGTCATCCGCAGGCACATAGATAGCTTGTACTGAAGTGATGGAACCTTTTTTAGTTGTGGTAATGCGCTCCTGCATAGTACCCATGTCAGTAGCCAAGGTAGGTTGATAACCTACAGCAGATGGAATACGACCCAGCAAGGCAGATACCTCAGAACCAGCCTGAGTGAAACGGAAAATGTTGTCAATAAAAAGGAGTACATCCTGGCCCTCCTGATCACGGAAGTATTCAGCCACAGTCAACCCCGTAAGAGCGACACGAGCACGGGCGCCAGGGGGCTCATTCATCTGCCCATACACAAGTGCCACCTTGGAGGTCTTGTCCTTTAGGGAAATTACTCCAGATTCAATCATTTCATGGTACAAGTCGTTACCTTCGCGAGTACGCTCACCTACTCCAGCAAATACTGAGTAACCACCGTGCGCTTTGGCAACGTTGTTGATCAACTCCATGATAAGTACGGTCTTGCCGACGCCCGCTCCGCCGAATAGGCCAATTTTACCACCCTTAGCATAGGGAGCGAGCAGGTCTACGACCTTGATACCGGTGACAAGGATCTCTTGCTGCACAGACATGTCCACGAACTCGGGCGCCTCGGCGTGGATAGCAGCAGTTTTATCGGTCGGGATGGGACCACGTTCATCAATAGGCTCTCCGATAACGTTGATGATGCGGCCGAGTGTCTCTGCGCCAACAGGAATACGTATAGGAGAGCCGGAGTCCAGAACGGGCTGCCCACGGACAAGACCCTCAGTACCGTCCATAGCGATAGTCCGCACTGTGTTCTCACCCAAGTGCTGCGCCACTTCAAGGACCAGTCTTGGGGAGCGGTTTTGCACTTCCAGGGCATTTAGAATTGGTGGTAGGTTATCCTCGAATTGAACGTCTACTACAGCACCGATGACTGCAACCACCTTACCTTGCCCTTTTCCTGCAGCTTTAGCTGCATAATCCCTCTTGTTTCCAGCAGATACGGCTGCAACTCTGCCACATTCTGATAGGGCTTTTTCGGCTACCGTCTTCGCAGCTAAGAAACCGCTACCAACCCTGCTAACAGCCCCTAACATATTTTTATATTACGACACACTTGGGTGAGAAACACTGTCGGGTTAGGCGGCTGCAGTATAAAATTATGTAATAATTTTCAACCTACAAAGAAAGACAAAATGTCACAGACTAAAAGAGCAGGCTAATTTGAGAAAGAATAAAAAATAAAAGGTTGCCACAGACAGTAACATAACGATTTAACTGTAGATCTACAGTATTATTGAAAATTCTCCAAGTTTTTAGTTTAGATCTCGAAATCTACAGTTTTTTGTTTAAAAATTACTAAGCGGTCTTGAAGATTTTTGCCGCGAAGCTTTCAATCACATCCAAAATTTATCTAAACACATCGGTGATTATAAAACTTTTCAGGCGTTTACAAATATAAAACCTCATATAATATTACACTCTGCACAAACCAGATGGTGATCGTTGAACGATGTTGTGAATAGATTGTTGGAACAGCTTTCAGCTTTTAAATTATGTTTTCGATCAGCAGTGTTTATAGATCGGCTTCTTTCAGTTCAGGGCATTTTAACAACAGTCATGGAACAGACAATTTGTCCAGAAATTATAGCAGAATTAGACAGAGAATGGAGAACTATCATTTCAGTATAAAATGTATATTTTAAGATTTTATTTAAATTAGTTTTTGCATTATAGTACGATTTTGTAGCTTTCTTTTTTGAAGTATGTTTATTATATTTTTATTTTTAAAACGTCTCTACTTACATGTTATTAAACTGACAGCAGTCATAATTGTTCATGGAATTAATAATATTATAGCCCTGGAATTGTCGCCTGCGCTATGCATACGTATATCGAATATATATTGTACAAATCTCACAACAAAACAACAACTCAAACAATGGAGTCCTCATTTCTTACTCTAGTTTGCTTACTGACATATTAATAATAATAATATAAATTCTTATGTTACGTAATAGAGCAGTCCATGCCATTTAAAACTTTAGGCTTATACCTATAGGAGTTCTATTTTAAGAAATCCATTTATTGACTTTTGTGTCAAAAACCAACTTATGTAATAACTAGCAAACTGCCCTCACTTCGGGAAAAATACGCCTTACGCTAAGAAATAGTATCCGCATAATTTTTAATTAATTTATAACTTTTTTATTTATGAATGGATTGCAATGACAAACTATAAGTGCTAAGTGATGCTTACTGCAATATATCAGTAAAAACCAAAACGAAATCGGTTAAACTGTTTCTCAGATTAGCGCGAATAAACGCACAGGCAAACAGACAAAAATTCTAACAACTAATGTTTTGTATTCTATTGCATTAATAAAGGCCTCTAAGAATGTATTTTCTCATATATCGTTGATGTACAGAAAGCGATCAGTTAGAATTTTATTATATGTATATATGTGTATGTTAAAAATACTCTGATAGTTTTCTAAAGAATAATGATATTCACAACATTAATAATAGTAATAAAGTTAAACTAATTTTACCAAATTCCTGTCTTATCAAAATTTTATGGATAGATGTATAATAATTTATAATAAAATTCCATTAGAATAGATGAAATTGTCATACTGTGAATTAAATACTCACATCACAAGCATTCTTATGAGGAAAGGTTACAAACTGGATGATTACTTTAAAGACAGACTACTTGAACATGAGTTTAATATAATATAGGCATAAGTAATACTAAGTGCTGTCTGTAACTGTAAGTAAAAAAATACCTTGGAAGTTTCTTGCCGCTCCTTTTTCCAGGAACACTCATGGTAGGGATTTGATAAAACGATGGCATAATTTGATTCAATTTCATTTCAAACTCTAATACTAATATAGGGGCATTGATACATACATAGTTTCCTATATAGTTGCATGAACTATTTGAAGTATATTCTATGGTATTGATATAAAAGCAGTCTCTCATCCGTGGTTTTCTAGCACCCCTTTCCCTAAGGGGGGCGGCTTCAGATGAAAGCTTAGAGGCCGCAGGGCCAAAGCCAACCTCGGGTAGTGTTTAGTGAGTAGGCCTTTAGGTTTATCGGGAGTCCCACATAATCAGCGTAGCCGGCTCCGCTGATATGCATTCATGAGCATTCAACACCTCCCTCCCGCGCATCTCCGAAGGCTAATCTTTCCCTTTGTCTGGGCGCAGAAAAAAAAGGGGTTTTCGTTTTGACATGAGTAAATTTAGTGTCATGACAATTGACACCTTCAGATTGCAAGCCTTGGCTATGGCTGCGGCTAATTGTTCTTTAAATAATTTTCTTCCTTGCATAAAAATTTAAGAAAAATATTACTAATTTATTTCATAATACCATACATGTGATGTGATAGAATTATGTACCGACAGTTATTATTTTCACGAGTAAATTTTTTGTACTCTTTTTAATTAAATATAGATTTTGAACTAAATTAAAAATTGTTATTTGTTTTCCTTCATGGGTTTCAGATTCTTTGGCGCCAAGGAATAAAGACCAATATTTATTATTCTAGTCCATGTATTAATCAGTTAAATGTGAGGCTTTCAAATGTAAGGAATCAAGGCACATTGACCATGGATGAGGGTTATATCAAAAAATTCATGAATGCTGTGGGCTGGATGGATCGATCTAGAACAGTAACTATGAAAATTTTGTACTATATGATTGCTTCAAAGTATTAGATATATTTGGTGATTGATTCTAGAGTAAAAACAAATTATATTTTCAGTTACTTTTAATCAATAAGCAGTGATGAGCACCTAGTGATTTGAATGTAGTTTTCTATAGAGAACTTAGTTCCAATGCTGCATGAACCAATAATTTTCCTATGTTATGTGTATAGTACAATTTATTTATTACTCACTTTGATGAAGCATTCAACATTTGAGTAAATCTACGTATGAGAAATATCTTCATAATATTCTCAAAGGTATACAAAATATACCAATGTGCAGTTGTCCAAAATGGTGAACTGTGATCTTAAGCCCTCTTCATGTGAGACAAGAACCAAGCCAAAAAATAATGATGGTGATAATTATTTATGTATATATCTGTGTATCATTTCTTTTCTATTTTCAGCGTCTCAAGTTAACTGGCTATTTCCTTTATGAATGTGTGCCAGATAAAATCTGTTATAGTGAATGGTTTGAGAGGCTAGAATTGCCAGACACATTTGCATCCTGGTTTATAATCACTGAACTCCATGTGTGGTTGCTCATGGTGAGGTATATGGCAGAAGATATTGCCACTCCCAATTTAGATAAAAAAAAATACATTAAAGGAGATGGACATTTTGTAAGGAACTGCATTATAGAAGCCCTATGGGCAGACGTTGCAAATAGAATTAAGTTATTAGAGGTAAGTTGACACCTAGAATTCTTAGTAAATCTAGTTGTCACAGTCTGTTGTGTGTATTTACCGGATTGGCTGTGTATCTTAGTTGCAGTGGTGAAATGTCAGAATTGGTAGGATAATCAATGTCAAAATTGTTTTCCCTTCATCTATGTTTATTTTTAAAATACCAAGTATATAGTTTTGATATAAAAAATAATTTCAGTTTTAAATTTTGTGTTCTAAATACATGATTTAACTTTTGGAAGTATTATTTTCACTTATAATTTATTGATATTTCATTTAGTAATTATTCCTTTTTTAAACATTATTTACATTTTAAGGATTAAAAATGAAGACAATTTGAAAGTATATATTAAAACATATATATATATAACTGTAATAAACTTGTAAATTGTGTTAGTTACATTATTTATAACTCCAGAATAGATGTACCGATTTTAAGTTTTTAGATTTGTTTCAGCCCTGCGTAGCAGAATAACAATTAAGCTATTCTAAAAGTTTACGGAATAAATTAATCTTGATCATAGGGGTATTTTCAAGTCGATCAATAATAACGGCATAATTTTTTTTTGCACTTATTTCTATCAGGCATTTTGAAATTTTTGATGTTAACCTCAAACACTCACTTTCCCGGCGATTCATTCTGTTAGTGAAAAACCGCATAAAATTTTTTGCAGAACTTTTTATCAGGCGTTTTAAAATTTTTAATGTTAACATCAAACACTTTCTTACCCGGCGATAATGAGAAATCGCATAAATTTTTTTGTAGTAGCTAATCAAGCGTTTTGGAAAATTTTACATCCCTACCTTAACCTAAATATTCCCCACTCTGTATCAGGGATGTTATGGAGCTGCGAAACCGTAAACGATAAAAATGTTTCGGATAAATACGGATAGGAGCAGAATCTACATAAAGCACGTTATGATAGGTTTTCGTACGCCGATACGATACACTAGCCACGTCGTTCTCATTTTACTCAGTTTTTATTATTTCATTTTTAAGGCTATTATTTTTTCTGTGGTAACAATATCACATAATACCTAGAAATATAGTTAAACGTGGTAATACATTATATTATTTTTCAAAGTTGCAAATCATCTAATATCCATATCCGAAATGATCGGATAATCCGAAATATTTTAATATCCGTAACCCTAACCGATAAAATATTATTCATATATCTGTATTCATATCCAGTATTAATTAATTATCCTACTCCTGGCACTCTGCATTCATCTCGATTCCCTCAAAATGTAGTTTATGGGAAGTTTCAATTTTACCATGTGTGAACTGCACGCCTTTTTTTTTCTTTTACGCACCTCGTCTGAAGCATTTACATATCATAGTATACTGAATCACAACCCACTATTGTTAAATTTAATATGCTGTACTTAATATTTCAGGGTGCAAATCCATCTTTAGCTAGAAAGCAAGTATCCGAATTGTCAGAACAGTTTCAAGCTGCTCTGGTGGGTTATGATGAAGGTTTAAGTGATGACAGAGTTATGGCTGCTGCAGTTTGGAGAAGATTTTATTCACTGTCCGATGTCAAAGCCGAGCATGTTGTGAACATTGTACATTTTATAAGACATCAGGTATCATATAGAAGTTTTATTAAAGTAGATTTTACACAGTGTGCACAATGCACACACTATCTTGACTGGGGCTTTATAGAGTTAAAAACACTAATGTAAAGAAGTTTTGTGTGCAGTGTTTATACATGCGAAGTTCAACAGGGTAGTAATAATATTTCCTCATTTCATCTAATCCATGCCAGTAATCATTGATTGGCATTAAAGCTACATTTCTTAATAATGCAACTATTACATGGATTCTGTTCATATACATTTATTTGTCTTGTTCCAGATATCAGAATTAGATAAAATACCAAGTGAACGTTTGAAATGGAAACCTGAAATTACTTGGTTAAGTATACTGGATCACTAGATTTGTTAATGATTTGTTGTAAAATACATATGTAGGGTAGTTTGTTAAAAACATATTTTCTTATATATATAGGGTATGAAATAAAATGTGTTTTATTTTAATTAAATAAAGCATGTACTAATAAACAGAATATTCCATCCTTTTTTCTTTTTCAATATTGTGCATTAAGAATATTTTCGCCCCGATGTTTTGCGCTTTAAGCGACTGTATTAGTGCATAATAAACTATTTTAATAATATGATTGACAATATTGTTTTTGACATATTTTTAATCATCACATAACAATGTTTTTAATAACGATTACCGGTCATTTAATAAAAGTTATCACTTAATGACATGTTCGAAAAATGTATGATATGATAACCTTCTAAGTTACAGAATAGAGATGTTGCAATCATTCTACCTTTAAGCGCGAAGTCAATATCTATATGATTTATGATCGATGATAACCTCGATTAATAACATTAATAAAGTTGTAATAGTTAAGTTCGCGCTCAGAGCCTTTAAAAAATATTGTCAATTCTATAATAAATTATGATGTGTGTGCAAAAATAGATTAATTGTTAAACCTTATTTCGCATCGGAAAACATTCCACTACCACTACAGCGGAATATTGGGTCTGATGATTTAAATCGTATAGTGCAATGACCGAATATCGATTTCACCTCAATATGACAATAATGAATGACAAATCAATACGAGCATATCTTCAATATATAGAGCATATTTCTTATAAAATCCATTATGTAAAACGGAAATTCATCATCATCCTCATCTCAGCCAGTCAACGCCCACTGCTGGGCATAGACCTCTCCCAAGGATCTCTACAACGATCGGTCCTGCGCTGCCCTCAGCCAGGGGCTCCCGCTGAATTGGAAATTGTTGATCAGTAATCTCAAGAGAATCGCCATGGGGTAAAGTAATGAAATTATACCTACCCATTTTATTTATTTGAAGTAAGTTCTTTAAACAACATCGTAGTAAGAATAATTATAAAATCACAATGAAAAGAAGAAAAATGAAGAATATATATGTTTAAGAAAAATATAACTCTCTCAGTTCATTGCATTTTTCTCTATCCCACAGTACGGTGACAATAATTTTGCACAAGTTACTCAGTTTGCATTCAGTATTACAGTGTGGCCACCTATCGTCGCTTATTTTTGAGTAGAACGCATTATACAAGTCCAGTAAGTATCGCTTATCTGTGACCATATGGTACACTAATCTATCCATAGATATTGGAGAGAGGCTAGACAAATTAAAACTATTTCTCATATCATAAACCTGGAACCAGTGTGGTTTTCTTAGCGGCGTGAGGTTCGCTTCAGTCAAGTTATAAACGTAGTTAACGATGTTTTGAGGCTCCTGAAAATTTAATTGTTTATTAGGATTAGAAACTTGTAGACAAAATTACAAGATAAACTCGAGTGCAGTGAAAATAAAAGTACTGAAAACCGTTGACTTCTTTGTTCTTATAAATAATAATTAAGGATTAAGTCGTAGTTAAAGGTTTTGCGCATCAAATAGAGGATGGATTTGCAGTAAATATCTACTCACATAAGTACTACCATTGATTGTAGCTATTTTGTAGTTGAGATTATAATGCGAATATGCGGTTGCGCCACCGCCGCCCCACGCCACGCTAATGGGCGTTCCATCCTTTAAACTGTAGAATATCTTAAATTCATCTGAATGCGTGTGACCATTGAATTCTGCTGCAATTGTTGATGCAAACCTGAAATTTTTTAGGAATCAAAGTAATTTTTTAATGCGTTTTTGAAAGTAATGCGTACGGGCATATGTCGGAACGCTATTTATTGAACACTAGCGGCCCACCTCGAATTCGTTAGGTTCAATAATATGTAAAGTCTATGTAAAGGAATTATTCAAATAGGTCACGTAATTTCAGCGATTATCCTCCGCATACACACAAACTCTAAAAATCGCACTCTCACTTTATACATATACACTTTATATATATATGATTGTATAATTACTCTCAAAAAAGTGATATATAATTCTGCCCAGACATAAAATATATTTTTTAATTGATTGATGATCACGTACTACCCTCCATTTCATTGTTACCTACATAACATATGCAATAGGTTTTTATGCCTAAATTTTTGAAACATTTTTTATTTACGTATAAGTTTACCTGTTTATGATTCTATTGTATTCTCTCGTCCATGTAAAGAGTAAATCATTTACTCCAGCTGGAATATGTGCCAGGATATGGACTTTTTCACCTGCTAATTCAGCTTTATACAATTCTTCAATTAACCAGTCCAAATGATTTTTTGCGAAGAGTGGATCGTACACAACCCACCTGAAATAAGTAGTTATAGTATACATTGAGATAGGTCCATAATGGATGAGAATGAATGAAAAATAATTATTATTATAATTTCATCTTTTTTAGCGTTTTCCTTTTCTGCTCTGCGCCATCAATCATTAATTAATTAATCGATGCATTTACACAAAACCCGACCACCGAAAACAGTCGAGTTCGAAATTCCGAAAAATTCTGTTTTTCATTATTTTCAGTAAATAAAAAAAATTAATGATTTATATATATAATCGGTACAGTTATTAGATTTTTACATTTAATAAACTGAAACTTAATTCTTGAACGAAGATAATTTTCAACAATTCAAATTTGAGCTGCTGTTTCGATCGAGTACTTGTTTGGTCTTTCACACGGGAGACGAGTTCGAATCCTGCAGGGCGTTCTAATTTTTAAAATTGTGTTTTATAAATTAAAATCAAATAATCAAGCTGCCAAATGTCATCTATCTGCGTTGGACTCGATGGAGACTCATGCAAAGAGGCTCATTGGTGACTCAGATCTGGTTGAAACCAATCTGCAAAGCCTCGTTGCCAGCCTCTCGGTCTTCTGTAGGGTACATTTTGGAGAGTGTGCACAGAAATTGTTCCATTTAATTCCCCCATTACCGTTTCTACAGGCAAGTATCCACCCTTACGTAGTGAACGTACCATCTGTACGGCCGACGCGGTTTGCGTCTTCATTCATTATGCGCACTGCAAAGGACTGGAATAACTTGCCCGCGTCGGTGTTCCCGGCTACTTAAGATGTGGGAGTCTTCAAGAGGAGAGTGAATAGGCTATTTATAAGTTAGTGCGTTCAACATCTTAGACTTCATCCCCACTTACCATCGGGTGGGAAAAAAAAATCATTTGTTTCGATGAAGAAAAACATCATCAAAAATGCTACATATCCGAGAGTTCTCCATAATGTTCACAAAAGTTTTAGAAGTCTTAAACTGTGAACTTTGTGACAACGCGATGCGATACTCAAATCACTCTTGTTGGGAGTAAGATTGCTGGTTTGGCTGTTTGGTTGGTGAAACATTTCTGAATTACTTTAAATTTTATATTACGATTCTTACGTAGAAAGACTTTTGTTTCTCGACACATTTTGTATAAAGGTAGCAAATATTTTACCAGTTGTATTTATAAGCAACGTTGTTATTGAGAGAAATGACTCGTAGTCCTGGTCTAATTAACATGGAAAAATCACCACGAGCAAGCAATGTTGATTTTGCCTCTTCATTTAAATAGAAATCCCACTTTTCTGCTAAGGTTTTGTAAAGCCAAGCAGTGGTCAGATTTACTTCCGTCACCGAGGGTGGCGCAAACCTGAAACAGTTATAATTTTATACTTTAGTCTAGATTTTATTTATTTGAATTAATTCTTTGTGCCCAACACTATTTATTTAATAAATTTATAATGAATTATAGTAAGTTTATCTGTGAGCCATAACATTAAATTTTTATTTAATGGTTATATAAACTAAATGTTTCACGTACAACTGTGAAACAAGGTACCTTTAATATAACCTAGCAAATTTTTTTAACCGACTTAAGTAATAAACTTTGAGTCATAAAACAGTAAGTACCTTAGTGAGTGTGGTATTAATGGTGTTGAAAATGCTTTGCTACTTCTAATTCTATTGAAATCAACTTACTGATTACTAGGTTGAGATTCATGGTTTCCGATGGCTGGAACCACCAAAACGTCGTCTCCGAATGTGTTTCTCATTTTGTCTATTAGATAGGAGTTAGTGTCGTCGATCATCTCGTAGGTCGTCTCCCATACGTGATGGTCAATTGTATCTCCTATATAGTAAACGACATCGATGTTCTACAATTACCGAGGAAAAAAATGGCAATGTTGTAATTTCATCAACTCTGAGCTGATTTCACCGTGAGATTATGGTTAATTAACTATGAAATAGTTTAGTGGTAATTAATCCCAATATGATAAATGTAACCATAGTACATAATTAAATTAATTATAATACATGAAATGATCTCACTACGGAATCATACCTAAATTTATTCGTAAAATTATAGTATTACGCGTAGAAATCGTATAAAGAAGCAAAATGAATGATATGTATGTAAGAATGAATATTAAACTACTTGTTTCATTATTTATCTACGTATCGAATTACTTTAGGTACTGGTAACTGAACTGATACCCGCTACTAATTTTTACGATAATTTAATTATAAATATAATATTAATAACAGTTGAAACACTAAAAACTGAAAATCTACGTATAGTCATCGACAGATTGATTAACTTGTTTAAAAAAAGTTCAAGTTTGGTTCGAATACATTATTTTATTTATGGAAGGGTTCAGTGAATCAGTAAGTGAGCAGGTTTTCTTTTATCGCACAGATTTCCGCATCCTCTTGTGGGTATATGCGGTAGGGAATATACATATAGAGAAAACAGAAAGTTAATCTACAAAAGATATTAGGCCTCCTTATGAGCGATCTTTGAGTGGATCGTCTATTTCTCAACTTTTTAGATGTCTATAAAGACATTTTATTCGGAGTCACTTTTACCGAATTATAGATCTCTTTATAAAAAGCAGATTGGAAGAAGTGGGGTGTTCTTTTTAGAATTATATTCGTAATTAAGAGCCAATACGCGTTTTTGAATGCTAATACTAATACTAAAGTATCACGTATTTATTCATAATTAACAAGCTCTTGATGAACAATTCGTTGGATAAGAAAAGTAATATTTTATAATCTACCAACCTTATGTTTGGCAATGGTTTCAATGACATCATCATAAGCCCAAAGAGGCGTATTACAATCCCTATAATCTCCCCAATAACCAGCCGGTTCAGAATTTCTGGGACTCTGTATCCTTGTTTCGGACTTACTCGTCATGGTCCGAATAGTAGACGCAATGTCCAAATCTAGCATGATTTCATCATTGTTGTTAATTATACTTTGCTCGATGATATACTCATCCACGCTTTGTTTGATTATGTGACGGTTTTGATTTGTTTGTCCTTTTCTACAGCAAGTGGGTTGTCCACAGTCTGCAGCGCCAAACGGTTCGTAGTATGGATCAATGTGAGCATCTGTTACAATAACAGCTTTAAGCGGAGTAGGACTTTCATTTCGTGTCTAAAAATATAGCGTGTCGTATTGAGTGATTACTACAACTTACATTTTACATATCGGTTGAAATATTGATTATTTAAAAGCTACCTACTTGCATAACGTCAACTGGATCGGGGAGCTCTACTTGCCATTCAAATCGGGGATCGTTGTAAGCGCAAACTCTAGGGTTGTTGTTATCTTGTAACACAAGTGCACAAAAGCTCATTGGTTTTGCCTCGGGTGCATTACGAATTATGTAAATAAATATGGGCTGTAATGAATACCAAAATAATATGTGTAGCACTTTTCATTTCAAAATAGGTTAACCTTAAATTGTAATCTGATTTCGTGGAATGCAAAATTACCCATTCAGTGACGTTGTTCATTGTATTGTTGTTGTTGTTAATATTATTAACTCTTCTTAAACTTTTTATCTTTAATCGCAGTCAAATTAAAATACATATATACTTACCTCTTTAACCTATTTGTATTGTTTCCATATTTTCAACTTACGTATACCGACTCTCTTTAAATCCTCTATTATTTCATGAGTACTCCTTATAATGAACTTTTATTAGACGGCTAATATAAAAGTGTTTAGTATAAATAATTTGCTAAAAATAAATACCTACCAAATTCAAAGTAATCACACCGCGACAAATATTTTCACTTTCAATGCCTAAAGATATGCATAAGGTAGTTATGGCTTCTATTAATTCTTCGTTGCTCTGATTATTTTTCACTGCGTTGAATAATGCTCGAAGTGCGGTCCGACATATGAGACAATCTAGGGTCTGAAATGTGTACTTAGATTAGTCACCATTGAGCCTTTTTATTTTGGCCTCAATTCTCTTCAAGTGTAACTTTTTTAGGTCTACAAACTAGCGAACAAGCCCTCTGAAGACAGGTGATCACCTTCGCCCGTGGATATCCGTATCATCGAACATCATCGACACGTTGCCGGCCCAGAATTACACTACAACATGTAAAAAAATCTTGATTCCTGTCGTAGGGCGTATATTTATGTGTTAGGCGAGAAAATAACTCTTCACATTAAGCACCATCGAGCGTAAGTTAATTGGTACAGAGCCCAGCGAACTATAACTGCAGGGACCTGTCGCCAACACTATGTGCATTGCGTAATAATAGATTGGCTTGGACTCACGGAGTACCTATCTTAGCACTTCTAGAACTTATGAAGAAAAAGTTATGTTCAATAATTCGAATAACGTCATAAATCCGATACACATCAAGTATGATTGAAGCACTCTATCAATACCTTGATGCCACCTATTGCGGGCCGTTGTATCCTACTGATATCGACGAAAATCATTAATATACGTAGAAAACCTTAATATGTAATAGTGTAGTCGATATAACATAGTGTCTCAAATGTTCGTATTTACGCTCATGTAACGAAAACCCAATGAAGTCACTACCAGTGGTTAAGTTCTTTTTTTACATAAAATAAGTGAAGTCACCCTCGTCTTCAAGACTCCCACATCGTAAGTACAGGAGAACACCGACGCGTGCAAGTTATTCGACCTTTGCAGCGCGTACAACGAATGATGACGCAAACCGCGTAGTCCACATAGGCGGTACGTTCACTATGCAAGGATGGATAGTTGGCGTATACGTCGAGTTGTTCGATGGAAGAATGGCGAGGAGGAGTTATTTAAAACAATTCCTGCGCACACGAACACATACAAACGCGCACACTTGACGGACCCGATAACATGTTTTTATAGTACATGTTATATACTTGTCTATTTGAGATAAGATTTTTCGAGAGATCTCTAATAATACTTCCGCCGACGTAAATCACCTATAACAACAATGCACATATAAAGTTTATATTATTCTAATATTCTTTGGTTTTTAGGTTGAAAAATACATTGTAATAGTCATGTGTTTGTTTTAAAAGATGTGCTGAAGAGTTTCTTTCGCCGTTTTTTCTCTTCAATCTTAAAGCACCTTTTCGAAACGGTAGTAGTAATAAAAAAATACGAGCATGAGTGTATTTACAGAATACTTAAATGATTTAGATTTTGAAAATCACTTGAAAGTTTCCTTCGATAATCATACTGATTGATATTCGCGCTTGTTTTACAACTGACTGTGAGATGCGATTAAAGAGGAGTTCCAGAAGCGACCATTTTAATAACGTCTATCTCGTTAGTTACCTATACATAAAACTAAAAAAAATATTATTATTATTATTAGTAACATGCTATCTGTATCGTTAAATAAAATTAATGTGTCTGTCTGTATTATCAAAAATATTCATATAAATTGAATGGAATATCTCTGAATAGGCTAACACGAAATAGTTCAGTACCATTTTCTCCTGTTTGTCAACCGATTTTTTTCTTTCTTCTATATTGTTATCAATCAAACATTTTGAACGAGAACGTTTTTTACTGATTATGATCAAGTATCTATTAGCAACGCTGCTTTGAAAAGTCAAGACCAGCTTCACCTCTTATAACGATGTGTTATAGTGTCTTATAACTAAGATGAAGTATGTTGGCCAGGCCTTGTAATGGAAAAGCAATATGAGATTGGTTACTATATTATTGAGATTGGTTATATAGTTGTGATGTGTGATGTGTATCTGATCAGTCTTGGATATAGTGTTCACATTGAAAGTCACTCCGCGCGTAAACTAGATTTCTGCCCGAAATGTTGGATACATTTTGTATCTATCGTTTCGGCGCTAACGCGTATGTATCAGGGCCGCTCTCCAATTGCGATCTAGATAAATGAAGATTACTTTGATACTTACTAACATCCTTATAAAAGACATTTTTAAAGTTTCTCCTTTGGTTTACTCTGTATAACGAAGAAAATATATATTTAGGCATCACCGTACTCGGGAGTTCTGCATATCGTACCTAAAAATTATGAAAATTGCCAACCTGATTTGGTCGGTGAGTGTGACAAGGGCCGTAATCTATCTTATTCGTAGGAATAATTATCTTATTGTAAAGGACCTGCAGTCCAGCCTGCATTGGCGCACTTGTAAGTGTATGATTATTCTGTCGGAAAGTAGATTTACTAATAAAAAATATTAATATGGTATGTACTTGAGATTATTGTACCATTGGTACATACACATTGGTACAGTTTTTCAACACATAATGTATTTGTGTAACGTCTTTTACTTTACCTTTTTACTTACCATTCTAGTTTCCGTCCTGTAAGTATTTGGCTTGAAAAACGACGGTCGACGCAATATTTCAATAGCATCTTGTAGCTTTTTATTTTCTTCGTTGGATAAGTTTCCCCTTATGTATTTTATAAAATATTGTTGCAGTTCATCTAGAAAATAACCAATATAATTACCAAACATGTAGCAGTGATGCAGGGACAGCAGAAATAATGATATAAATTATAAAAGTAACATTGTATCATTCTCTAACAGCCGATCTCAACAACATTACTATCCCTTATTGCTAGTTAACGTCCCTGTTTCGTCTGAACTTACTTATCTTCTTTTTCTCTTCTTCTTTCTTAAACGATTAGGCCTCGGCCTAAAAGCGATATATCAATTAAATGTATACACACGTGCATCTATATTTATTTATTTATTTATTTATTGAAACAACTTTTTCTTACCAGCAGTAAGGGATAGGTTATTGAAACTCTGTTTTAATAAATCAATTATTTGTTGGCTGTTATTTTTAGTGACCATGCATATAGTCAATACATAAGTTAAATTCAAAGAAAAAACAACAAAAATGTTTTTCTCTGCGTTAAATAATTATGAGAAGATTAAAAATTCAGAAGTAAATAAATGATTATAAATACCTATCAGATGTACTATGAATGAAATAAAATAAATTCTAAATAATAAGCTCTTATCTTACCTGAAGATATGAGTTGTGTTGCAAGAGCAAAACTCAATATTGCTATTACGAATATGACAAACACTTTCATCTTGATCGTTGTGAAGTAAAAGAATGAACGATAAGGGCACCTGTTACTTCATATATCTATATGAACTGAACGAAACTATCACCGAGTTATGTAGCTGGTTAATGAACGTTGACCAATGATAGCAAAAACAATCCAAACCACGATATTTCAATATAATTCTTAGCTTTATCGGCTCTCGAAATCCAGTAATGAATTAAATGAGCCCTAGATACCTAGTTATCGTATCAAATAAAGCTGCTTTGCATTTAATGTGTGGTGAAAAGCACGCGTAGTCTATATCTATACTAATAAATAAAATTGGAGTGTATGTTTGTAATATTAAAATAACCGCTTTTTACTACATACATATGGATGTATATACGGTACCAAAATAACATTTTTTATCATTTTTGTTTGTCTGTCTGTTTGTTTCGGCTAATCTCTGAAACGGCTGGACCGATTTTGACGGGACTTTCACTGGCAGGTAGCTAATGTAATAAGAAGTGACTTAGGGCACTTTTATTACTACTGAATAACTTTTTTGTTAAATTCCACGCGGACGAAATCGCGGGCACAGCTAGTTATGTAATAAATCGAAACATATCACACAAAACATGCAATTCGTCATAGTTTGATATGAGACTTTACACACCAAACTACAAAAATGTATTGCTTAGTTGTTGCGTAACAATTTTCTGCCTTCAAAATTTTTTAAGAATCAGTTTTTACGAAGCTGTTTATTGTTCACCGTTTTAAATATCAGCAAATATTAATATACACTCATGGATTTATTTAGAGAAATGTAAAACAAGGTAAAGTTACATAAAATATTTCCTTATTTCGTACTCACCATATATACCAATACCTGTATTATGTAATTTGAAAAAGAAAATTTTGAATAGAATTTTTCTAATGACTTTTTTGTCTAACTGTTTCACTTGTTTTTTGGCTAATGGTAAATTTTTTTGATGGCAGTTTTTTTATGTTAATGCCGAGAAACGAGCAGATGAACCACCTGATGGTAAGTAGTCAGCGTCGCCCATGGACATCAGCGAAACCAAAGGTATCACTGATGCGTTGTCGACCAAGAAATGAGAAGAAGGTTAGAAAGAAGGCACTGGCTCTCAAGCTCCCAGCCGGAATACGACGAGTCGTTTGAGTGCATGACATTTTGAGGGGTTTTGTTGTTTTTAACAAATTTAACATTATATTTGTTTCTTTTGGACAAAAAGTTGTTATTATTGAGTGAAGGGAACTAAATTTAATAAGTCTACGTGATAATCTCAGGATTGCTCAGAAGTCAAAAGCTGTAACTTTAATTGAAAATGGTTACATTTACAGTGAAGTTGCTCAAACACTATGAGGGTCCAAATCTGTGATTTATCTCAATGTTAAACGATACCGGCAGGCTGGAGAGTATACAAAAAGTAAAGAACAAAATTGCAAAAAAATGACACAAGGAGGATAACGACAGATTTATTGTAAGCAGTGTCCTCAAAAACCACACCTCGACTTTCGCCGAGGTAAGAAACAAGCAACAGGAAGTTTGATAAGTGATAGTTTGCACCATACCGATTAGAAGACATGTGGATATGGCGGCTGGCATAGTTACCGTAACGTAAAAAGAGCGCTGGGCGACAGTGGAGGGGATGCTTCTACGCATGGGTATATTCGCGCGCTTAAGTATAAGGTTTTTTTTCTTTAAATAGTATAAAACAATGTCGCTATTCGTGTCGCCCTGTCTGTTTGGTCGCATAATTCTCCTTAACTACCAAATGGAGTTTGATGCGGTTTAACCTTTCATTAAAAAATACCAATAGATTCATAAGTATAATACATTCTAATAATATTTATAAATTGGTGTTTTAGGATAAATCGTCAAAAACAAAAAAAAACTATTTCCGTGTGCTTACCTGGCTTACGCTGCCTAAACCTTGTGAGACATATAAAAATAATGTACTAAAGTATTGTAGGTCTTTAAAAAGCCTACATATAAGATTGACTAATAGTAACCATTTTTATTTCCTACATATCGTTAAAAAATCTTGGTTTTTTTGCGAAGTTATTTTGACCAATATATTATTGAAACGTATACATTAAAATATGTGAGTTACCTTAAAAAATTAATTGAGATGAAAATTGCAACACTGACAGGTATCTACTTACGGCAACATTAATAAATTACACCCCTACGAAGCCCATGCGGGTCACTAGTTTATCATAGAAGAGTATATTTTTTTACCTTAAAATAAAAACAGGTACTACTACAACCACTAGGCTACCAGGGAGAGCTGGCTTTAGGTAAAGTTAGAAACAAATGTTTCGTTTTGAATTGATCTTTTTAATTTTTAACGACAATCCCAACAATTTTTAATATGGAGTGAAACCTGAATACAGCACTACGACTGCTCTCTGAAAGTTATTGGGGAAATTCGTAGCAGGATAGAAGATAAAATGTTTACCATTTAGATTAGATTTATCTATCGCCTTTAATATAGTAAACCAGATATTCTTCTTACTGCTCGCAAACACTTGAGGATGTCGCCCATGACACTAAATTGGTACTCTTCTTATCTTCACGGACGCCGACAAGCTGTTCGTGTTGGTTGATCGCTATCTAACTGATGTGACCTTGCTGCCGGCGTCTTTCAAGGTGGAATCCTTTTCCTAATACTTTTCTCTATTTATATTAATTCTGTCACATACTTACTTGACTGTTCTTACCATTTATTCATTATGTTAGGTCAAAGCTCCTTTCAATGAAGTTTGCTGCCTCACAATTTTTTTGTTAAGTCTATTTAATGAATTGATTCTGTTCAACAAAATTTATAACCGTATATAGTAGAAGTAAAAAAAAACGTGTTAATTTGCCACTTTTGGCGTTCCTCTACATAGTATGTCCAAGAGTGTATTATTGTCCAGTATCAAGTCTTGATTTTGTTTTTTATAATCTCAATACACTTACAATACTTACAATACTTACAAAGGTCTTAATAATATGAATTTTTATTAACTCTCCTAAAGAGATCTCAGTGAAAAGTAATTTATGTGACATAAGATTGTTTATCATGTGTTGAATAGTCTTTATGTAGTGGAAGTCGAAGCCACCTGACGCACAAGTGACTTTTTGCATAATAAGGATGATTTCTTACGAGAACCGTTTAATCTTATCGTATAACTTTAATCGGTAAGTCGCATTCATACGTAAGCATTAATACTGTTTAGTCAAAATGTAGTTATTTCAGATTTATTGTTACATGATGTCACATGTCTAAATGATAAATATAGGTGTAACTATATTTAATACCGGTTCTTATTCGAATCGGTATCTATAAAAATAATGGCGGCCACGGTAAAAAATATTCAACAGAATAAAGGATAAGAAAAATACGCACTACATAAAATAAAACATACAATTTTCATTCAAACTCGATCTGAAAAAATATTTTCTTTGAATTAAATGTCACGCAACGAGCCTGAAATATTTAAGTGTATAAAATAAACAAAAATAAAAAGTGTTAAGGTTTTTTATTGGTTCCATATTTATTATAAAACAATACAATATTTACACTTTAAACCTCGCTCATCTCTACATCTTCAATGTTCAAATCGTCTAACATCTCCGCTAGAGTGATGCGTGGTACTGATGGATCTATTTCATCGGTATCAATGGGTATTGAGGGCATTTTGTCTTTGTCCTTGAAAATGTTGATGTTTTGCCTGAACGCTGGATCCTCTTCCAAGTCATCCAGGAACTCATTGTAATCGCTGTAACAAAATAAATAGTCGGTACTGAAGATAAGCATACATTATTTATGTTCAAAAAAATATGATATTCAAGCCCTATCTAATTGCAAAGAACGTGTCCGATAACGCAAACTATATGTTAACGTGCTCAAAACTAAGATCAAATGTGCCTGCAAAAGGCAAAGTATTGGGTCAAGTATTAAGTAATTAATATTATGTGCTTGGTATTGTAGGTTACATACTTCTATTCATGTAATGATGTAGGTACAGTGTATCATCTTAGTAATTTATCTAGAAAATGTAAAATTTCCTCACTTACCTATCAACTATACGACCATCAAAACACAACAAAAAACGAAAATGTGTAAGAGCCATTTATAATGTAAATGCTTGTAAATATATTTTTTTTTTATGTTAATAGCCGACAAACGAGCAGACGAGCCACCTGATGGTAAGTGGTCACCGTCGCTCATGGACAACAGCAAGACCAAAGGTGTCATCGATGTGTGGTCGGCCAAGAAATGAGAAGAAGATAAGAAAGAAAGTACAGGCTCTCAAGCCAAATTATTAACAATTAGGAAACATTACAGTTATATTATTACTAGCGGCCTGCCCTGCATTCATTCAGGTGGTTTATTTACCATAATATATATCACGTAGGTATAATACATACTAATCTCTCAATAGTGTATAATGGCACTAATTATATAGTGTCTTATTATATATATATAATGAATAGTTCAACTTACTCATTAGTCGAGCTAAGACCTTCATTGAGTTCTTCAGCCATACGCTTAAGTTTCCAATAACGTGCGCGTCTTCGGGCTGCCTTGTCTTCATAATATTTTTTCACCAAAAAAACGTCAGGGATGGCATCGCGATTCAATTTATCCAGGTTATCATCATTCACGTTCGAATCGCCTAAGTTGTACCTAAGGTTGTTTGGTTAATTCAAAAATAGGAAAATATTTGATAGTATCAGTCGTTACTTAGCGGAAATGCATTATTATTAAATTAGTATTAATTGTGCTTGCGGATTGTTGCAAAGTAAATTTATACAAATTTAAAGGGAAAATATTTATTTACAATGTCTATTTTAAAACGAAGCTCCAGCACAAACACGTATGGTATGAGGCAACAAAAAAAAAACCTTTACATATAATAAAAACAAAATTATCGTTTCCATGCATTTACTTATACACCTGCATATTCAAATCGCCTACGTAGAGCAACAAAATAAATTCTGGAAATGGAAGTCTGAATTTAACAATAAAATAATCCTTACCCCAAAACAGAGTCACCAGGTTTTAAGATGTGTCCGAGATGAGTCCTCGTATGTATTGGATTGACGTCCATGCCCAGTTCGCTGGTCTTTACCACCCATACATCTGCGACGACATGCTTATTTGAGACCATTCCTTGGCCGGGAAATGTTTTCTTCTCCTACAAAATTAAATCTTTATATACACAATCATATGCCTATGCTGTTAGTGATGGTGTAATTATTAACATTCATACATCAAGAAATAAAATAGACCAGCTACATTTATATTAAAAAAATAAAGATAATAAATTAAGTTGTATCAAGGGCGAACTTGTACATTATATATACGTATAAAGGATTTTTTTCTATTATTGCCTACACTTAACCAGGCTAGGCGATGACGCTTGGGCGGGAGAAATACGATGAATGTGGGGAGCCATTAAGAATATAGGTTTATTGTCGTAGAATAAGTGTGCAGTTTCTACTTGCATTCATTGGCAAACTTACCTTTTCCTTTAATATATCAATATCCATAACTGTATATTCTACAAGTTGTTTCGGATTACAAATCGGAGTAAATGGATATCTCCAATAAACTGTTGACGACAGGTCACACACTAGAATGAAAAAAAATTAATTGAATCGCACAATTTACTTTTATCCTTACTTATAATCCTTATGCAAAACCCTACCACCAAGCAAGCTGGCTTCTGTCGCCTCTTACGTCACTCTGTTCTGCCAGCATGGGATTGAGGTCTAATTACGATTTAAATTTGCTATTATTGAGAAAAATGTTCAAATTTTTTTTAGTTATTTTAAAATCATAATTCTAATAACGAGCATGATATTGTCTTACCTTGTCCTGTATAAGCGTCAATTAAATGTATGGTACTGGTAACTCTCTGGACGAGACATATTGGTGATATTGATCCTAATTGATGGGTCAACTTCTTAGGAAGACAAACTACACTGTCTTTCGACAATGGCACTATTTCAATGCTGAATGTGAACTTGTAGTTATAAACATTACTGTGAATGTCATGGGAGATAAGTTTCTTGGAATGCTGACATTTCACTGGTAGCACTGACTGGATAAAATCAACCATTTTACGTGCATGATTCTCTGAAGCATAGAAGAAATCTAATCCATCTGTAATTCAAATTTAATGCTTACTTATTGATATATAAACCAAGATGGATTAAATAATATTTTAATTCAAAAACTTTTTCTTATGTTAATGAAGACAGATCTTCACTTTCAGTCTTTGCGATAATTTTATCAGCGATGCTTCGGCATTACAGATGTACAAAGTAAGTAGTGACCATATACTACCTGCCTGAACATAGTGTCTTATTGTTAATCTTTTATGTTTTAACTCTTTAACTAATGAAGGAACTATCATCTCATTTCATTTTCACAAAACAGTAATATGGAATCTTTATCTACAAACCATGTTTAGGTTTGATGCCCAGAGTATTGGCATGAGCTTTGTGTTTAAGTATTAGCTGTTCAAGATAATAGAATGTTTTTCTGTTATTAGCACGTTGTCTCACTTGCACCAAAGCACGCCAATAGTCTTGAGCCTCTGACCGATGGCAGGCATCACACATCTGATGCTGGATAACAAATTCAACAATGAAGGTTTGTTGCAATACTGCTCCACCCATCACTTCTCCCTGCACTGTCAGTTTTACCTAAAAGAAACAGGCATAATAAAAAACGTATGAATAAAATTTTGTCCAAAACTAATAGCTTAAATAATGCTCCTCCCATCTACTCCAAAAAGGAAGGTCAAAAGCTTAAATACTTCATTATACACTGTAATATGGCAATTTCCTGTAAAAAAACATAGAATATAGGATGTAAAAACTGTCAAACAATGGCTTCCTCTATTTTATTGAGACTACAAAATAAGTTAAATTGCTATTTATGAGTAATATGGATTCAGACACTCATAAACTTATCAATGTCAAAATATACATATAAAATTTTATCTGTACTCAGAACAAATAATAAGTTAAGTACATTATCAAATTATGAAGCAGGGATAGACTAATTCAATAAGAGCAAGTATATTTTGTATTTCAATCTGTTTAACATACTTTTATTCTTTTAGAGTGTGGCTCTGTCCAAGCAAATCCAGCATCAACCAATTTGACCCTGTTTAAGCCTTTCAGTCTTTTCAGGCACAATGCAAGCAGTTCCCTTGATTCCAAAGCACAGACCAGCCACTCAGCTGGTGGTTGGAGATACCTAAATTAAGTTTAAAAAACGAAATGTAATAATTCTATATTGTGAACATTAAATGATCAAAATTAACAAAACATGACAAGTCATTTGTCTAAGTCATTGTGTATATGTTAGTGACAATTACACAATACATTTATTTTATTGAGACTGCTCTCTAGCTATGACAAACAACAATAACCATCCATTGGGTCATACAGAAGTCATAATTCATGTTTATACTTTACTAAGCATAAAACCGTAACAGGGTTGAATCTGTACAAAAAAATATTTTTTAGAAATATTACTATAAATGGGCTTCATCAAACATAAGTCTGGCGGAATTGAGACCTACCAAAGTGCTACTTTTCAGAACACTTATCTTTGTGCAGTATAGTATAAGGAAAGAAAAGGCAAAAGATTAATATCTATGAAATGTGGTGTTGACATAGGATACTCCAAATTCCTATGACAGCTAAGCAGACAAACAAGTCTATCTTAACACAGCTGAAACTGCCTATGGAGAATACATTTCTACTTTTGCCATATACCTCACCAAGAGGAGTATTCCCCCCTCAAAAACCTTATGAACCACAATACTTTTTATAGTGGAAAATGGATCTGCAACTTAAGGTGTAGGTTTTTGTAGCAAAGCGACAGAGAGTCACAAATAAATTAATATGATTCTATATCACAGAACTCAAAAAATCCATATGTAAAACAATACAGATGCTATTTCTAACTATACAGCATAGGTTTCTTAAGCAAAGAGAGGTCAAGTTTACTTGTATTATATAAAATAATAAAAAAAATAGATAACATTCATAAATATTTACTCAGGTAGAACCTGTTCATAGTTAAAATATTCATACTTGACACTAAATTAGTATGAGAAAAGTGTATTATACACAGTTGAATTAGACTTGCTGTGTGCCATCAATAACAATCACTGAATAGTAATATTTTGATAGATGGCGAATACAAATGTTAATTGAATTATTGTGGAGGCAGCATTAAACAATATATTTGTCTAATATGAAAAATAATATAAAAATATAAAATAAAATATATACCTTTCACATCCTCTACAAAAAAACAGAGTAGCTTGTTTAGGTATGCCATCAGTAATATCCACATGGGCTCTCAGACAAGCAACACACATGTTTGACGGATTAGGATCTATTGGCACTGCACATTGACAACACAAACTGAAACAGAACATTATAATGAATTCAAGAAGAACTTAATTGGCTGAACTGTATTGGGTTGCGATTTAAAATTTTACTTAAAAAAATCTGTACTTTATAACCTCAAAAACAAAGTAACTCACATTCGCGCACTATTCGGGTTTAAAGGATTATCAGGGGACATATACTCCATGACGATGGTATTTTTATACAGCTCTTATTTGTCAATTTATGTTTTAAACCACTAGGATCATTAAAAGAATATTACTCAAAACCCAAATCAGACACGTAACTTATAACTTATGTTAAAAGCAGTGGAGAAATTGAGATGATACTTGTCAGTATTGAGAATCATATGACAGAAATCACAGATTACTATAATTGTAGCTAGCTAATCTACACAATGTACAGATATAGATAATCCAAAAAAATACATAGATCACAAAGATAAACGGATCTGCTATACGACACTTTTTGTACAAAAACCTAGTGACGTTTACAATATAAAGAATAAATAATTTAATTTTGATTGGTTTACAAAATCATCATATCGATTAAAACGTGATAAATATTTAGCTTTAACGACTGTAACGTAAAATACCTTTATATAAAATCTACATGGCTTAATAGTATATAGTATTTGACATGCCACAACATCGCATTAATATATTCGCATTAATAGTGTTGTGTTTGGTGCGTCTCAGAAGACGTTGACGTGGTGTTGGTATTTTAGTGCTACAATAGACTCGTATGAACGGTTCAATTCATATATGTACCTCATAGGTGGATGTCGTACGTCTAGAGCAATAATATAATATACTAACGTACAGTACGTTACGTATACGTTACGCTAGAATATTAATTGTAATTCTTTCACAATACAATGAAATACAGGTCTATTGTACTTCACAAGAAAAGTAATTTTTATTTTGCTCTCAGAGTTTATTATCAAGAGAATAACTAATATTACAACATTATACACCATCTCAGGTTTGATTTCTGGAATTTTGACATATTTGACAGATAAATTTATTTTCGAGTCTTGGTTATTTTTATTCATGTGTGTTTATTTTTTATATGTAAGATTAAAAAACCTCTTCAAAGTCACAGTCTGAATCAAAATAAAATATTATGCTAGCTGCTATCGCTCGAATAAAACCCGATCTCCACTTTTCTATCCTAACCAGTTTATCAGATATATTAACTCATCTACATATATATAAATGAATGTTTGTATGTATGTCCTTTATAGAATCGTAAACTATGCATTCGATCATGTGATGATCTTTAGCAAAATTGTTGTGGATGAGCCCACGGAGTTTCAGAGTTGGTACGACCAATTTTCGACAGATGGCGCCACTGTCATTCCAATGATTTTCATATATTGCCGTGAACTCAAAATGAATTAAATATTTGTGTAATGTCTTCCTTCAAATTTATTTTAGTTGGTGGCGTAGCAATGCGCGCAGGGTACAGCTAGTTAAATCAATAAATAGAAAATTTTTAAATTTATTTATTAAGCAACACTATAGATAAGAAATAGGTTTTAAAAGTTGAGATTTTAAGATTATTTTATAGTTTTTACATATTACAATCACAAAAACCAAAGATACAATATTTTCTAAAATCGGACGTAGTATAGAATGAATCTTAAATAGCCATAATGACTTATAATAATATAATGAATGATTATTAGAAAATCTGTCTATTAATGATTCTTAAATTTATAATATAAAAAATAATTGAGCTTAATATCAGTCAGATTTATGTTTATTATTAATTAAAATAAAAAAACTTCACTATTTTTATTACTAAAGTAAATTAATTGATATCCCTCTTCGCTCCTGTGATATAATAAAATAATCGTTTAACATTCCATTGGTCATTCTCGTGAAGACCATATATGTTTTATTTTTATATCCTCGTAAATAAGTGATATGGTTTTCTCAAACTGTACTTTATTCATTTCCAAATATTGATGAAATCTTTCATCAACGCTAAATACTCCACTCTAAAATAGCATTTAACTTTATTCTTCCTCCGTCTTTATATAATTATCTATTATTATATATTATTATATAATTGTCACTAAACTTACATATACACACAAATTCACAAATTCGCACTCTGTCTTTATAATATTATTATAAACTAGTATACATATAACACAAAATTAAACAATTTTTAAATAAAGTGTGAACGGAGTAAAACAGCAGAATAAGTAAGTTACAGAATTTTCGTTCAAATATGAAGTTACATAAAATTTAAATCGTATAACAAGTTGATGGTAACACCGACCCACGATCTGTCAGACGCCGGAAGCACAGCAGTGAGACGTGATGGTAAAACTGTTCTCTCCTCTTACGTAAACTCGAGAGCCATTATTTTTTGAAGAAGGTTAGTCCCGTCTTCTATTTTACATTCCTGACGAACTAAAATGTTTTCTACCGTTGGCAGAGCTAGCCTTTTGGCTACTAGAACGGTAGTCAGCAACTCCCTAGCTGATAAGACTCCTTTAGTCGCCGGTGCCCTAGTGAACAAACGTGATTATGCAGCAAAAGCAGCAGGCAAAGGTCAAGGTAAGGTGGTTGCGGTTATCGGTGCCGTAGTAGATGTTCAATTCGAGGATAACCTGCCACCGATCCTCAATGCTCTCGAGGTGCAAAACCGCTCCCCAAGGCTCGTCCTTGAAGTGGCGCAGCACTTGGGCGAGAACACAGTGCGTACCATCGCTATGGATGGTACTGAGGGACTCGTGCGCGGACAGCCTGTGCTCGACTCCGGCTCTCCTATCCGTATCCCTGTGGGCGCAGAGACACTCGGCCGCATCATCAACGTCATCGGGGAACCTATCGACGAGCGTGGTCCTATCCCGACCGATAAGACTGCTGCCATCCACGCCGAGGCGCCAGAGTTTGTGGACATGTCCGTGCAGCAAGAGATCCTCGTCACCGGTATCAAGGTCGTGGACCTGCTCGCTCCCTATGCTAAGGGTGGTAAAATTGGCCTGTTCGGCGGAGCGGGTGTCGGCAAGACCGTACTTATCATGGAGTTGATTAACAACGTCGCCAAGGCGCACGGTGGTTACTCAGTATTTGCTGGAGTAGGTGAGCGTACTCGCGAAGGCAACGACTTGTATCATGAAATGATTGAGTCTGGAGTTATTTCCCTAAAGGACAAGACCTCAAAGGTGGCACTTGTGTATGGGCAGATGAATGAGCCCCCTGGTGCTCGTGCCCGTGTAGCTCTTACGGGACTAACTGTGGCTGAGTACTTCCGTGATCAAGAGGGCCAGGACGTACTACTCTTCATTGACAACATCTTCCGCTTCACTCAGGCTGGTTCTGAGGTATCTGCCCTGCTGGGTCGTATCCCATCTGCTGTAGGTTATCAACCCACCTTGGCTACTGATATGGGTACTATGCAGGAACGCATTACCACTACTAAAAAGGGTTCCATCACCTCAGTACAAGCTATCTATGTGCCTGCAGATGATTTGACAGATCCTGCTCCAGCTACCACTTTCGCTCACTTAGATGCTACCACTGTATTGTCCCGTGCCATTGCTGAGTTGGGTATCTATCCAGCTGTGGACCCACTTGACTCTACCTCTCGTATCATGGATCCCAATATAATTGGAGCAGAGCATTACAACGTTGCCCGTGGTGTTCAAAAGATCCTACAGGACTACAAATCACTTCAGGATATTATTGCTATCCTTGGTATGGATGAATTGTCTGAAGAAGACAAGCTAACAGTAGCTCGTGCTCGCAAGATCCAGAGATTCCTGTCACAGCCCTTCCAGGTAGCTGAGGTGTTCACTGGCCATGCTGGCAAGCTTGTGCCTCTTGAGGAAACCATCAAAGGCTTCTCTAAGATCCTTCAGGGCGAGTATGATCATCTGCCAGAGGTTGCTTTCTACATGGTTGGACCCATTGAAGAAGTAGTAGCTAAGGCTGAAACTCTTGCAAAGAATGCATAAGGTTATAAAGAAAGTTAATTAGATAAAATCCAATCAGTTAATTTATTGAACTGTACCTACTGAATGATGATTAATATCAATCAACAATATGTATGGTAATTAAGCGAATATGAATTCATGTTAGAACCATAATAAAAGTTTCTTTTTTTTAACTTAATATTGGGTATTTTTATTTCTCTCACAATATAATGAAAATGATTTACTTGTATCAAGATTCTAATTAAATTATTTGGAGATTACATAGAGGTACTAGCTATAAATGAACATAAAAGCAATGCTAACTTAAACTGTACATTAACCAAATATTGTTCCTTCTAATTTTTGGTATAGTAAAGCAAACAAAATTAATGTGAGGTGTGCATGGATTCCTCTCTACATTTAAGTGCTTACTACATAACAGCCAGAGTTGTATAAAAACAATAAATCAGGGAGTAAGATGTTTTTTGTATTTTTATTGCTTAAACATTTTAAGAATGTTATTCTTAATTGGAATTCTGGAATTTAAATTCATTTACCGCCAATTTTCACCTTTCTATCAAGCCTAACTAGGACTCATTCAATATTTTATCAATTTTTAAATAAGTAAATGTATAACAGATTAGTCTGTACTTGATTTTTATTGAAGAATTAAAAAGAGTTTCCATACTTCTGGATCTTCCGAAATATTATTTTAGGAGTGGCTAAGACTAACAATACTACTACGTTACTTCTTTCGAAGTCTAATTATTGATGATACTGACAGGGTTATGCAAGACTAAATCAATGTACTCTGTGGACTAAATCTTGTAACAAATAATACACGATACACGTCACTCGTACGCCCTATTACATGACCCAATGTGAGGTCTCTTCTGTACATATTCTCATAGCGTAGGCGGTGAAACTAAAACTAAATCAGTTACATTATTTTATATTATAAACTATATTATACCGATTTACTTTGATAGTCTTCCATCTATTCAATTAAGCATCGCCATTTGACTATAGATCATTTAATGTACCTATATAGCAATAGTTTCAATAAATATACTGATTTTAGTCACAACTAATTGTGAACGATCGTTGAAGTTTTGCGTAAGCTTCTGCCGCGGCCGCTTACGTCTCTCATGGAGATATATTTTACAAGATAGTACAGCAACCATGATTGCACATTTTATTCGAGACTGCATGATGATGAATGTTCAATAAAATATATTGTTCACAATAATCATAAAGCATTATTTAGTAATTAAAAAAAAACATTGCATTTACAAATACCAACTACAATTTTGATATACCTATAATCTCTATCTGTATGACTCTATCTCGGGGGTCTTCAATTTCTGATCTTTGTAGGAAACGGAACTAGTAATTTATAAAGGATAGAAAATTTTTGAGTGAATATTTTGCACATATAACTAATTAAATTGTAGTGGATATATAAAACTTACTCTTAATGTTTTTTTATCAGATTAATTAATAAACCAAAATAAATTTATAGGACAGTAAAACGAAACATTTTTGTAACTACAACACCATAAATTTGAAACAACTATAGGGAGTCCTTTTAAACAGAACATGTTTACACACCTATGTAGAAGGATACCATTTTTCTCCTGAAGTGTTACATTACATTTTATATCTTTTTATCAGTAATGACATACATTCTGCCTCCTGTTGAAGTAATTTCTAGTATTATTATTAGGCAAAGGTGCATTAATCAATTAATTAATCATTGTCAAAGTTTTTAGACAAATTAAACAAATCCAAGTAGGTATTTGTATTTCATATATTTTATCAAGATATACATGAACGCAACGGTATAATAAAAAAAAATATAGGGATGTATGTTGACGTGGAATGACAAATTAGATTTTTTGTGGAAGGCGTTTAATAAAACAAAATATAGGTTATTATATTTTATTATTTAAATCATCGTTTGCCTCCGACACGTGGCGCCGCTTTCTGACTCACTTTCGCGGCTTTAGCTTTGGGCGCTGATTTAGTTTTGGGCGGGGGAGCGGTGGCCTTCTTTGCTGCTTTGGTTGATTTCTTTTGTTCCTTTGCAGCTCTGTGGAAGATATTGTAGTATTAATATATCTTTAAAGGATATTCTCTCCAGACATCAACTTTATTAAACTGATATAATAGAAGACCTGGATGAAAGGATATTCTTTATATTTATATAAGTTTATAATATAATATATATAGTTATTTATATTTATATAATAGTTCCATAGAGGAATTGCTTCAAATTCTGAACTCTTTGATGATAGAAGTAAGCAAAAATATTCGTCATTGGTACTGTGCACACTACTGATGCATTTTTGTCGTGGAACATCGACGAAACCAAGTATGTTTGTTCAATTATTATTTGTGCCAAATGTCAAGAAATGTAAAAATTTTACATAACAACTTATTCATGTTGATAATGGCTATCAATTAGCTGTAGTATTCTTAAGTCCACATTACCAACTTTATAGTTGAAATACAGTCTTGTCTCATTGTCTTAAAGGTGAAGTTCTCTGCCTGGAAAGTAACCTTGAAAGTATATTATGAAAACAAATTTTTTGTATAAGCTGATTAAGGTCCAAAAAAAATTGCTATTATTGAATGGAATTAGCTCTTTACTTTATAAAATTAAGATATTTATTCATTTCTGATGTTGACAGTGATAATATTTTTATTTTGCCATATGTTGACACTCAGTATCAACAGATAGACATTTTACATGTTAAAATAGATGGCTACAATTTTAGATAGTTACAATTCTAGAATTCTGGCTAGTAAAAAAGTTAACTTACTCTACTATCCAGCCTTATGTCTACTAGATAACAATTTTATGTATAAGCATGTTTAAATTCATAAAATTGTAAATATTATTGTGTGAAATACTAACTTGATAGCTTGTTCTCGCTGTGCTTTCCTGACTTCAGGCTTCATATTACGTTTAGCCATAATGTCACTGAGAGAAGCTCCAACAATCGCACGCTGGAACTTTTGAGTCCTCCTTGTACGTTTCTTGGCCTGCTCTTCTTCTTGGCCTTTTTTGAACTTGCGCCTAAAATCAAGAAATTGTATAGGATCTTATAACAATCAATATGAAATGAATAAATATAGTTTGATTTTATACAATCATGTATTTTGTTATTTCATATTTGATTTGATTATAAAACACCATCATATTTTACAATGCTATAATTATAATTTAGCTTGGTATGCTAAGCTCATAGTGTAGAATTACTTCCATTGTCATCATTTTTGACATCATGATTATGATGGTTATTATGAGTTCAAGAAAGCACATAAATCAAATCAAATTTTATAAATCTCAAAAAAGGGTTAGTAAAGTTATTATATCCACCCATCATGTGACCCTAAACATCTTACATATTGAATTTTGAAGGCTTGCAAAGTTGGCTTATCCACATATAAAATTACACTTACTGTAAATTTATGGTTACATGAACATTGTAAATTACTTTAATATTATATAATTACAGTCCTCCCTCCAATCTAAATACAAATGTTGTATGCACATTATTTTATCATGAGGTCTCATTATATTTTTAACCAATGTATAAAAAGGAAGAGGTTCTCAATTATTTTGTTTTTTTAGGTTTGTCACCTTAAAACTAAATCATTTACTAATTGGTTTGAGATATTTTTTTTTGTTTTGAGAGGGTATACTTCCCATTTGGTCCCACTGAAATTTAAAGTAAAAACAAGGTTGCAAAATAGGAGATGAAGTCAAGAAATTCACCTTCTTCAAATTGAAGTTGGTTTTTTGTTTGTTAAAATATAATTGTATATTTTGTCTGTACAGAGACAATAATTAATAGTTTTTTTTAATTGACTAATTATACATGTTTCATACCTATACAGCACAGTCCATGTCACTTTACGAGGATTTCTCCTCATTAGATGAGCAGCTTCACATTTTGAGTTTAAAAATGTGAAAGTCTGTAATTAAGTAAAAATATATTAAACATAAAATATTACAATTATTATATTATATTGATATATATTATATTGAAATGTAGACAACACAAGTGCATTACCAAAAATTAAATACCTCTACAGATTAATTAAAATTAATTACCAGGTGTATTGAAAAGATTTCTTAGTGCCAATAGTGAACTTCTCAATATTGCATAATAGAAAATATAATTGATAGTATCAGGTGTTACTTTGCCGAAATTCATTGTTATTAAATTGGTATTAATTTACTTTGCAACAATCCAAAAGTACAACATACAGTACAACATATGAACACAACACAATCACAATATATACTTCTATACATGCATAGAACCTCCCTCCCTCCCACAAAGGAAAACATGCAATAATGATAAATAAAAGTATATACCAACACATATACTGTCACCAACATGTGTTTCACTCCAAAACAATTAATCATAAGGGTGAGTAGACTCTACGAGTGTACTACGAGTAACCTCTTTGCATATATATTTTATTTTAGTTTTATAGAAGTATATACCATCATACATTGTGCTTGTGGATTGTTGCAAAGTAAATTAATACTAATTGAATAATAGAAAATACTAATTTTTTTTGTGGAGTTAAAGTACATGTGGTAATGGTTAATTTAAAATTCTTTAGTTACAAGTTATAAAATAGCACAAAAAACAGAGGAATTGTACTGTTAACATGTCTCCACAGCATTTCCACAGAAATATTATACATCAAATCAAAGAGATCCATTTGAGTTTAACAATTACACATTATATATGCATATATGCCACAAGAATTATACTTAAACAAATGTCAGGCTTCTAAATCAATAGCAAACCACAGTTGATTAAAATTAAATACAACATCAGATTTGGATCTACTACAGTTTCAGTTTTGTTATTACTATTGGCTTACATTTATCAAATGTATTTATTTTCAGGTTATCTAAAATTGATATATAAAACTATCAGAATACTGGGATTGATATTGGGATTGGATAAATGATATATATGGTAAAGGTATAAACATAATATACAGTCTATGTCTATCTGGAATAGCGCATCTATCAAATGATAAAAGAATTGTTCAAATAAGTACTATAGTTTCGGAAATTACTTTCAGCATAGAATAGCATATATTCATAGAATTCACACTCTCTTTATAATATTAGTAGATATATTAAATAACCACAGACCAAATTTAACAGTTAATTTCAATGGTAAGTGTTAAATATGGATAGGGTTGAAAAATACTTGTTTTTGTTTGGAAACAAAAGGTTGATTTTGGTAAAAATCAGATACGAGTGAAAAAACCTTCAATAATGTATATATTTACTGTCTTTTATAGAAGAATCTGACTCAGACAAAGATGTCATGCCATCCAATCACGAATCCATTGAGGAAGATTGTGTTGGTGAACAAAGTCAACCAAGCAATACGGAGCAAGAGATATAAGATAGGGATGATTGTGGGTGAAAATTTAAAATGATGCCAGAATGTGACACAATTGCCCCATGAAATGTGGAAAATAATTGGACAATTTGCTCGCTATTTTTTGGACAAGCCTTTAGCTAAGAAGTCCAATGCTCGAAAAAGATGCCTAGTGTCTTCAGCAAACAATGGTTGTAAAACTAACTAACATCTGTTAAGATTGCCACAAATATATATATATCCCCGTGCAAATTGTTCTTTTGCTTCAAATGTATTAATAACGTTGAGTCTGATGAGAATCTAAGTATTTTATTTCATAGGTATGTTTGTAAAGTTTATAAAAGTACCATTAAAACCAAAAGACTGGTAATGATTAATTAGTGCGATTAGGCTAAGGGCTGTCAATATTTTTGATTGTTTACTTAGTTTTATTAAATTCTTTCTTATACATGATTAAGTTTTTATTCCATAATTACATATTGTATTTTCTAAATGATTACGTAATAAAATGTACCTTAAAACTGAGTACTAATTTATTTTGATTATTAAGATAAAACTATGGGTGATGTTGATCCACCACAACATTTGTGGAGATTTTTTTTACCCCAGTGACGCCAGGTTAATAAGATTTATTTATTTACAAGCAGCCAGTTCTGTAATGTTACTGTTTTTTATGACTATTGTAATATTCAATTATTTCAACTTAATTTCAAAAGGAAATATTATTTAAGTAAATACTTAAGAGTTGTTGCTATCATCACTGAATGTGGTTTTCTGAATATTTGTATAACAAAACTTATAAAATGAACCAAGAATAGCAATGAATATTACTATGCAGTGTTTTATATGCTCAACTGAATATTATTACCCAGCTTCAGAGAATGTAAACAGCAGTGGGATAAAAACCAATTTTAAAGATAAGGTAATATTAACGCAATCTTCATTTTCTGACTCTATGTACGATTTTTGGAAATGTTTATCATCTTTTTGTAATCATTTTTATGATACATCATAAAAGTATCTTAAGATGTCGATCTTTATATTCTACCAAATATTTCACAATAATACTTTTATTGATGTAATTAAACCAAAAAATCACCAAATATAATATCAGACCTACGATCGGAAGATGTAGTTTTCTTTTTAAGATTATATTATATTGACAATTCGTAATTTATAAGAGATAGATCGTAAATATTTTTGTGATAGGTACTTAATAATAATGTTAAAGAATATTGTTAGGTTATATTTGTAGTTTAACGGTAGGATAAACAATTTCTTTTTTTTTTGTATTATAGCATGGAAACCTTAATTTAATTTTTTTACGTATACTTATACAATTTCTGAATTTTCGTAATATTTACCTTCCCATCGACTTTAACCATAGTTTTTCCATGGCCAGGATAAATCTTGTAACCACTGTAGGCGCAGAGTCCGATCCTGAAAATGAAATACACAAAATAGTAAACCACACTTTCTGTTTTTCATTTCATGAGATAACTACTTTTGTAACATATGATTATTTCGATATTTAACGATTAATAATTCACGCAAACGTACTTCATTCTGACTTCGTACACGAAAAACCACAAAAAGAAAGACAAGGAGAATCTCTACAGACTGTTTAGAGATTCTGACATTTGGGACTATGACATGTATGTATCTATGTATATATACACTGTAAAATGAGTGCTAAGTCATCTGTGATAGACAAGCAATTAGCAGTTAAATGAACAGTTTATAGTACGGTATATTACTGGAATTAATTGGAGAAAGGAAGACTCATATGACACATTAGGGCTTGTATCTAAATTGACTTCTAAAGTAAATATTGTCAATATTATTGTAAATAAATCTTGTCAATATTATTAAGGTATTAAGGAATGTATAAAGTATACATTCGGAATACAGATTTATGTTTCAAGTTTGTATTATTTACATCCATCTGTTTACATACGTCTATAGACAGAACATGATGGACAAAGGCTGGGCGTAAATTACTGTCACACAATTTTTACTATTGCACAAAGGAGATGTTTCACAAATGTATGGAGCCTGGGTAATACAAGTATTTTAACAAATTGAATGTACATAAACAATATATATGTACAGTTCAATTTTTTATCTTTGATTGCACAGTGTACATACAAGTCATTGTACAGACAAGACCATACTAATGGAGATGCTTATTTTTTTTAAGTCTCAACGATTTTTTCTACTCAATCAAATGATAAGTTACCTATATGCTAAGTACTTATTATCCAAACTTGTTTTAGTGTGTTAAATGGACACACAGATAGATAATAATTCCAAAAAATATGTTTTGATCTAACATCTTTAATAAAATCTAATATTGAATTTTACAAATAATATTTAATGTACAGATTCGGACCCGTTACAGGTTTATTATTAGTATGTTTACTAAATATTTTCGTAGCAAAGTAACTCAAAACACTAATAATATGCACATTCAAATAAGATCATTCATGCTTCCGTGTGGTGTAGCACGTAATTCTTCAAACTGCGTCGCATAATTACCAGTCAGCAGCAGAAATTGAAGTCTATTACCAACTTTTAATGGTAGTGCACTGAAGCGCTCCACGACGAGTGAATATATATTATGTTTTTTATACTAACAGCCAACCAACAAGCAAGCTGGTCACATCGTAAGTATGCGCAGCCAAAATGCATAGATGCAATATCAAAAATCTGGACAGTTACAGAAGCCTTGCTATTCAAATAAGGAACAATAAATCAACCCACTTCTTAACTAGTCCTTTAGTACTGCAACCAAAACTCGTTAAAATATTTAACGCCAATTTTTAGGAACGTAGAAAAAAAAATCTATTAGCCTGAATGATACCGTTGAGATTAAGTTAGTACATACGAAGTACAGCTAATTTAAAAATAACAATTGCCACGATCATTGTTTACCCGAGTCGAGAGTCCACGAGCAGTGAACGTCGGCAAGGGCTTCTAGATAAAGTTACACTCTTACATTTGAATAGTATCAAAACCTTGTTTTATTTGTTTAGATGCTTTAAAATACTTTAAATATTTTTTTATTATTTTTGACTACTTTAAATATTATTTGTACTCTTCCCATTTTTAAAGCATTTAACACTGTTTCTATTCCCATTCTCATGAAAAAGCTATATTACATTGGCGTACGTGTCAGTCTTCAAAATATTTAAAAATTATCTAAGTGACCGCCAACAACATCTATAAATACATCCTTACATTAGTCACAGACTTCCAAATACATGTGGTATGGTCCTAGGGTAGTACCCTTGGACCTACTTTATTTCTTATTTACGTGAATAACTTGTGTAATTTGACTCTAAATATAATAACATTGCATACGCTGATGATATCGCTCTTTTGATACAAGTGTCTAATTTAACAGAGGCACGTACTTTCGCAAAAACTGCCATGAGATGATATGAGATAGGATGGTTAAATAAAAAAATATTAACTAAAATTTAGTTCAAACTGTTTACATCGCTTTTGCACTTTTTGCCTCAGAACTCTCGAGTTAGTCAATAACCATTCTTGCGCATAGATGCACGGTAGGTGATACTTTATTTTCCTGTCCTAGATAAACCTAAACCGATATCTGGGAATATACATAGATAGCTTATTATCGTGGAAGCAGGAGACAGTCTACTGGACACTGGGATCAAGCATATGATTTATATCTTAAAACGGTTAAGGGTAGTTACGAACTATCATTCAATAAAAATGCTGTGGCTGTATCTTTTACTACATTACTTACGGCTTCGATCTTTTTTTCATTTCACCTCCTTCTATTAAGTATAATTTATACCACCTCTTCTGGGACAACTCACGGAAGAGATTGTTGGTGTGATTGAGTTTGACTTTCAAAAAGTGTTCGTTAAAAAATCTTCGATTTTTTTTAAGATATATACGTATATATATGTTCATTATATTTGTCGTGTATATTTTCTTAATTTTTCACTATTCCGGGCCTCCACACATTTTTTTTTGCTGTATTCTCTTCGTAAAGGTGTCTGGTTTTTTTTTTAATTCATTCTATTCTATTATTGTTTATTACCATAAGGTCTGGGGTACAATAAATAGTTGATATTCTATTTCATACTAATTAGCTAAAGTGGTATTTATTCTTCTAGCTGGAATAATATTCTATTGTGGTAGTGTTGTGTTTATGAGCTTCTGTGCTTCTGCTTTAGTCTGTACCACAAAGTATAGGTACTTTGTGTTGTAGACTCGATTTGTTGTACAATGATTTGTCCGGATTTTTTAGAATTCCAGGTAAAATTACATAAATTATATGTTATACACAGAACATATAACATTTCCAAGGTGTTTGTGATTTAGTTTTATGAACAAAAAATACTAACCAAACATAACCTAACGTAACAATCCTGCCACAAATTTTAATAATGACATTATTTCGGTTCTTAAAGTGGTCCAGTTTTTTTCACCACTTAGTGCGATTTCTGTATGATTGTATTGTAATAACTACGGTATTCAAAAAAATTTAAATTGCAGGATAACCTAAAAAAGATGCGAATACTGGATGACAAAATAGTGTATGCCCTAAACACTTCCATACCCACAGAATCTTTCCAAAAAAAAGTTGATGCTACATCTGCTTGCAATGATTTATACTTACAAATTCACAAAGGTCATGAGGAGAGAGAAAAGGTTATAAAAGGCTGCATTGTTAAAACAGCAGAATTGGTTAAAGATCTCCGACTAAAGCGGGAAGAAAAACCTGATAATGTTGAAATCATGAAAAATTTGAAAACAGAACAAAAAAAGGTGTATTTTTTTTTGTCAATTTTTTAATACATACATTCTAATATATTTTTTTTACAGTGATAAGGTATTTGTTTGTAAAATTATTTAATACTTAAATGTTTATATTTTCCAGCTGAGGTTGTTACAGACTGAATTAAGTGTAGAAGAGGTAATCAGGGAAAGAACTACAAAGCTCTTTATGGAAAAATGTCGCAGCTACTATAAACCAACTAATTTATGAAGACTGACAATGAGCATTTACATATTCATTTGTCAATTTATGTACATATTTACTGTAATATAGATGTTAGCTGTAAATCAACAAATATCCAGTACAATAATAGGAAGAATGATGTCTGCTCTTACCCATAATTAAAAATTTTAAGTTGAAAAATTTAGTATTTAATTCAAAGGATATAAAATTAGTTGCTTTTACATTATCATATCTACTATAATAAATTATGCTTTTATAGTGTGAAAACAAATAAACAATAGCTGAACTAAAACACTTTTAACCCCTACATTTCTAATCTTAATTCAAGTTATTGTTTAGATGCAGATGCCTTAGCATGCTCCTCTTCATATTGTTTATGCCAGTCTAAATTCATTTGGTGAACAGACTCTCCTCTTTTTGCAGCAGCTTTACCAGATAATATTGCACCAAGGCTAGCTAGAGCAGTTAATAACATGAGGACATTTGCAATTTTAATTCTAGCTTCACTCCTAGATCTTTCGATGAGTTCAGGCCTAAAAAAAAAATAACGTAATTGGTGATAATCATAAATAATGTGACAATATATTAGAACAAGTTATCAGTTTGTAGAAACAGTTTATTATAAAAACAAATATTGCATAACTAAAAACAATACATACGACACAAAATCAGGTACTTCTTCCTTGCTTTTATACTTTTTCGTCCACACAAGAATGAACTTTTGAAAATTTGAGGGTCTGTATTTTGGTGACATTGAACCTCCTTCAGCAGAATTTTTAGGTCCTGGCACTGTGCACATATTTTTTCTTAGAGCACCCACATATAATCGATAGGGAAATAATTTATTCATGATTAAAGTGTTCATTATATTCTTAGGCGATTAATACCTATAACAATCAGAAAAATAAATGATTTTCTATCGTAACTGAGAGTATATGACAACAGTACAGTATCTAATACGACATACAAGCTATTTTTAAAACCAAGTGTCAAACGTATTGTCAATGTTTTTGAACTTTAACTAAACCGCTGACTACAGCCTCTGTCAAGATGCTATACCTACACAGATTAATTCGACAAGATATAATGTTGTTTACAATGAATGCGCGCCAGATATTTTGGATCTTTGTGCGCAACTGGGTGCATTGAATGTTGATATATTAACATTATTACAATATCATCAAATTGTACAATACAATTTCTCATTACAAGACTATGATAATCTAATATATAAAATTCTCGTGTCACAGTTTTAGTTATCGTACTCCTCCAATACAGCTTGACTGATTTTGATGAAATTTTATATGTATATTCAGTAGGTCTGAGAATAGGTCGTTATCTATTTTTTATACCCCTAAGTGATAAGGGTGGTTCACCCCAAAATTTATTTTTTTATTTTTTGGACATTTCTTATTTTTATTTTTTTAAGATGTGGCATTAAAAATACATACAACCCTAATTTTCACCCTTCTACCATCAACCTCTATTTTTTAATAACGATATTAGTAATTCAATAATTTTTAACCCAGGTCAATATCTGTTTAATTCTCCCCTTTATTTCTGTTTAGTTATCCCCGCTAGGCGTCTACCAGTGTCACTTCTGACCCAGTAAACAGCACAGAGTAGGAATAAGATAGATCTTTTTTCTCACTACCTACAGTTTTTGGCTATTATTATATTGTTTGTGCATCAATCGTAATAGTAACGTTTACTATTAACATTTTACTATTTCAGTATTATTTTCAAATTAATTTATCATTAATTCATATCACACCATGTTTTTGACACGGACAATTATACGTGGCAAGCTCGCGAGTGGGCAAACTATCCAGTTTGTTTGTGTTAGCTAAAGATGGGAGAATAAAAAATATTGTTCACTCTATTGCGTTACGGGAATTAGTTATATATTTAATGAATAATTTATATGGCAAAACAACGTTTGCCGCGTGAGGTAGTAATAGTATAATAATTAATGTCACCAGAATTATTTTTAGTATGTTTTCCCGTAATATTTAAGCTAAGATATCTAAAACGTTGCTCAGCTCAGATCATACCTTCACCATATTTTTCGTCATCACACTTATAACTTGCAACGTGTTCGTTTTTGTTGTTGTTTGTTTTCCAAAAAAGAGAAACGTTTGTTCGAAAGAGGCTTTATAATCCGAGAGTAGACTTAAAGCAAACTATCGGGGTCTCCATTTCCATCGAACTGAATCTTCACTGCAGCCGCATCTATATAATTCGTTCAGGGACAATGTGTTATATCATAAAGTATAATATAAATGTTTAATGAATTTAAATACCACATTTATTTAATATCGGGTGGGACAGTAGTCAAGCATTAACCAATAATATGTAAATAAATACATGACACGAATACTGTCTATTATAAGCTAAAATTATTGTAAGTGTATCGACTTTCATATGCTTATTTTAATCTGTATCGTAAGAAGAGCAGAAAATAAATCAAGAAATGTACCAGATTTCCAAATCAATTGAGGAGTTCTAAATCTTTTTCCACTTGCAAAATAGGTTATGGGACATTTCAAATCTATCATATTATTAAATGCTATACATAATTTGTATTTTCGGATTTATTTTTTAAATATTTAATGACTAAAAATTCATTCAATCAGTAAGAAATTTATAGCAAAATTGATTATAAACATATATCCTTATTAATCTATGTTCACGACCTTGACGTACAAGATGGCGATTCTGCTTCGAACGGAAGAACGTATATAGTATTTGTACCGTAACGAATAACGAGCGAGTTTGTAAAGGAAAAGAAAAGAACGTGATACCATAAATCATTTATAAAATTATATATGTGAATTTAATAATTCTTGAAAATTTCATTGGAATAGCTTTTTCAGTGGATAAATGGTGGATTGATAATCTTATACTTTCTAAATTAATATCCTATTACGCGGTATGTTCCGATGATTCATTTGAATCATATTGATAATAAATATGTTATAATGTTTTTAAGTTTTGCTTTTTAAATTTATAGGAGAAAAAATGGTAATGTTCAAACTTGCAAGTGGTGTGGTATTACTTTTCGAATCATATTATAATCCTGTTCAAAATATTCAATTATCGATTATTACTTCATATGATTGTTTTGTGCATCAACCATTCTTTGGTAGGGTTATAATACTATATACATAAAATTGAATTGTGAATATTTTGTGCAAACAATTATACGAGGTTAAACCATATTAATTACATTACAAATTGCATTATTGACTATTGATTTATGAGATAACATATAATCGTAGTTAATGTTTAACTTAAGTGTTATTATGTTTATTTGTTTGGACTATTTATTTGTTTGGGTTTGTGTCATTATTTTATACCATTTTGTAGTGCTATGATCTATGACACAAGACATTTGACAAAAATATAAAAAGATATTGTGACAATTTATAAATTGAGGCCAAAAGCAAGTCTAGAATTGATAACATTATTTTTGTTTATATTACATAGGGTTATTGTTATATGTAAAGATGTGTATGTGTACATGTTCACAGATGTCTAGCGGTCACAAGCATCGGTATAAGAATGCGGCACTCAGTGCAGACGAGTTGCGTCGCCGTCGTGAGGAAGAAGGGGTTCAACTAAGGAAACAGAAGAGAGAACAGCAGCTGTTCAAACGTAGAAATGTCATACTCCCTTCATCCAATGCACCTGAAAACGCAACGCAGGTCTGTTTCCTTTTTATGAAATATGTATGTTATTGAAGGTATTTTGTGTTTGTTTATTATATTTCTGTTTCATAACCCTAATTATCAAAAAACAAAAAATATGATCATCCATCCATCCATCAGCTCTCCAAAGTCCACTGTTGGACATAGGTCTGCCCTAATATGCACCACTTTGACTGGTCCAGCAGATACCCGCTGTCTTCTTCAGGTTGTCACTCCATCTTATTGGGGGGCATCCTACGTTTAGTTTGCCAAGACATGATCGCCAATCAAGGAACTTTCTCCCCGATGATTATCGGTCCTTTGAACTACATGGCCAGCCCATTGTCACATTCGCTGGGATGTGATAGAGTATACTTTACATATTATTTCTATTGCATTTAAACTAAATACTTTGTTTCCAGGAAGATTTCAATGTTATACCCTCTGATGACATTACCACAGCAATGATAGCAGCTTTATATAGTGACAACCCTGAAGAACAAGTCTTAGCCACTCAGATATTTAGAAAGCTTCTAAGTCGAGAACCAAATCCTCCTATAGATGAAGTTATACGTACTGGAATGGTTCCTAAATTTGTTGAATTTCTAAAAGATAGTAGTAATCCAACACTACAGGTAATAATCACATTCAAATATTTTTTCCTTTATTATTTAATCATCATTGTATTTTTTTGAGTATGTAATTGGGTTTTTTAAATATTTTAAAGGAAATTTTAAATAGCTTTTATTTTATTATTTTACATATTTACATAATAACATTTATTATTTACATAATAACATAATGACAATGCCATTAAAAAAATCTCATGTCACAGTTTGGAGCTTATGGCTACATATAATATGTGTCTGGTGTCTTAATTGTTACTGTTTCATCTGTCAAGTTAGTTAACAAATTTCTTGCATTACACACATGTATTTATTTTAACTTAGATTACATACCCTACATTTAACATATTATTGGGTTTAAACAATTACGTTATTGATCTAATTTGTCAATTAGATCATGGAAGGTATATTAGCCACTGTTTTGTATAACATTTAAACAACACACAAACTGTACCAGTCTTATTTGCGTTTGATATCTTTTTTATATTAGACAAAAGGAAAATACTGGAGCTGTTCATCTTAGTACAATCATGATTCCAGTTTGAAGCTGCATGGGCATTGACAAACATAGCATCTGGTTCATCAGAGCAGACTGCTATTGTGGTGGAGTGTGGGGCCATACCAGTGCTAGTGAGCCTTGTTGGGGCACCCGGTGGTGGTGCTGATGATGTTCGAGAACAGGTGATGTTCATATTTGGGGAAATATTAAAATAAATGATAATCATATGGAAAATAAATATATTATTTGTCTGATGTAATGTTGGTGTGTGTTCATTAGAATGTATAAAAACGGGTATTTTATTTGGAACCAAGAATTTATTGTGTTATAAGATACTTCTTGGTTTCTCTAAGCTCTTCACATACTTCAAATAAAAAAAAATGTGTAGGTTTAATTTCAGTATTTGGAAAAGTTACAGAAACATTTTAAATATAGCAAAGTTATAAAAGACTACCTGTGTCCGCGACTTTGTCCGCGTGGAATTTAAGAAAAAGGTTATTTAGTAGAAGTAAAAGTAGCCTAAGTTACTCCTTATTACATCAGCTACCTGCCAGTGAAAGTCCTGTCAAAATCGGTCCAGCCCTTTCAGAGATTAGCCGGAACAAACAGACAGACAGACAAAAATGGTAAAAAATGTTATTTTGGTATATTTACCATATATACATTCATATGCATGTAGTAAAAAGCGGTTATTTTAATATTACAAAACAGGCACTCCAATTTTATTTATTAGTGTAAATAAACAAAAACTGATCTTTAATCATGTATCAATGAAATAAAATGAATAAATATTAGAATTGATTTGATGCTCAAATTTTTGTGTGTATAGGTCACATAAAAACGTTGAAATAATAATTGTTACAGAAGTGACAGTCACTTATGTTAACACATTAAAGATGCAAGTTTTTAATGAAAAATAATAGATGATTTGTGTGTATAATTAAATATTTACGTCACAATTTTTACTTATTTTAATATGTCACCTAATTTAATGATGTTAGGAGATAGGGTCACAATTTTAGCTTAATAATTAATATTTAAATATGTGAAATGTTATAGGCTGTATGGGCTTTGGGCAACGTGGCAGGCGACTCTGCTCGTTGCCGGGACATCGTGTTAGCCGCCGGTATAATGCCACCACTTGTCGAGTGAGTTAACTAAATTATTTTGGACTTACCAAGTGCTAATTGAAATATTTTGGTAAGCGAAGAAATTGACAATGACATTTTATTAGCACGTAAATCAATTTCGAGCGATATTGTAATATATATATATATATATATGCATTTTACTGCTACTGGATTGGGTGATATAATGTTTCAGTATTTAAAATCGATTTTAATACTTATAGACTTATATGTTTAAGTCTTTAAGGCTATGCTCAGTTAAGTCAGAATATGCTAAATTAAATACTACTAAAGGTCGTTGTCCATTATTTTGCCTGGCCTTACTACTGATATTCATTTCTATACAAAATAAAATTATCGGTTATTACCTTTGCTATTATCTTTTGAGTTTTTGAGTGAATTCCATTAGTATCATAGACAATATTCATTACACTTGATATAAGTACATAATTATGGTTCACTGCAGTTGTAAGTTTATAGAAATTGTAACAGCCCATCACTGTCTCACTGCTGGGCCCAGTAGGCCTAAAATGCTTGCCACAAAAACATAATTTCATTTTTTGTCTTGAAATGTTATCTTATGTAAATGTTTTGATAAAAAACTGTGACAATGTTGTGGAACACACTTTATGTACCCAGGTTCCCTTATAATTTTTACTTAACTAACATAAGTGACAATTAATATTAAGTTTGCATATAATTTTAAAAATTGCATGTGCTTGCAAGATCATATCTGGCCCCCTCAGGTGGGGACCGATGTTGAAATCACTAGGTTTTTATACTTTAGGTTTATTACTATTTTTATAATTCAGTTTCATAGATTTCAGTTTAACTTTTTCAGTATTTTGATAAAAAACACAAGGCTATCTATGACTAAAAATGCTGTATGGACTCTGTCAAATTTGTGTAGAGGAAAAAATCCACCTACCAACTTTGAAGCTGTTGCTCCAGGTAAATATTGATATTGTTATTAAATGCAATATACACAAATTCACATTTTTTTACTATTAATATGCGAGTAGAAAACAGGAATGTATTCCACCTAGTGGTAAGTGGCCAATACAATCTATGTTGGATAAAGAATGAAAGGATTAATAGAATAACTGATTTGAATATTCCCGCATATGGGGTTTGCGCGCGTTCTCCTTCTTCCTCCAATATCCATCGTAATGTTGATTTTGCTTTCTCAATATATGTATGTCGCTCGCACGATATGGGACACGATATTATTCCTTCTTTTGGTGTAGTTTTACGTATTTGCAACGAAATCGAAGGGAACACGTAGTTCGACCTGACTTGTTACCCGCTGATGTAGAAGCCGATTTTCTACTACCCATAGGTATAGCATATTAGGTGGCGGATGCAGGTATTGAAAAGAAACGTCTTGAAATTAACTATCAATCTGTATTCAAACTCAATCAACAGTTTTATTTAAGTTGAGCCTTCATTGTTGTTTCATTCAATAATGATTAAGATGAAACTGTTTTAAGCATTACTTGCATGAACATTCTTGTTACTACAATATAAAATTTTTGATGTGAAAACCATGAATTTAGCATGTATGCGGTAGTCCCAGCTTAAGTCAACTGTAATAATCAGGCTATAAAATAATAGTGATGTACATGCGTATTTTTGCTGTAGGCATGTACGAATTTTTTGATTATTAAAATATTTTGTAATTTCTTATTCTAATAATTAATTAATAATTATTCTGGTATGTTCACCAAATACAGAATTATTAGACAAATTGTTATAGTGGGCACTCACGAGACAAGAATGAGCCATTTATTGTTGCAAAATTTGTACTGAAAAAACCAGTTTACGGTTTTTTGACATTTAGATTTTGACGTCGTTTGAAAACATGGTCTCACAGACAATGAAAAATTAATGTTGTTCTGTGTCAATTTCAAGCATCTTGTGTAATTAATTATCTTTCTGTCGTGGGTGAATGAAAGGGAACTATACAATCCATCAATCCATGTGGTAGTATTATCTTTCTATGATGTTAAATGTTCTAATACTTTATTTCAGGCATACCAGTATTAGCTCGGCTGCTACACCACAGCGACTGCGACGTATTAAGTGACTCGTGTTGGGCTCTATCTTACCTATCAGATGGGCCGAATGAAAAGATACAAGCAGTTATTGACGCTGGTGTGTGCAGGCGTCTTGTGGAACTATTAATGTAAGAAGTATTAAATAGTAATTGTTGTATTTAGTTCTTTATTATTATTGGTTGCAGGATCTTAATTTTTTTTCTCTTTTAACATTGTATGATTCGTGAGTGTCTGAATGAAATTTATTAAATTTATTAAAAGGAATTTATGAAATAAATATAGAACGTTGTAATTTCGTCATTGCTTGGTACTTATGTCGTGGGGTCCGCTTGACTTTTTCCTCTAAGGTAAAATATAGAAGTTATTAAACATTACCAAAAGTTAATAAAAAAAAGCCGCGTTGGGCGGTGTCCGAAAGCCCTTGTTCTCCGGATAAAACTCCCACATCGTTTAAAAAACTGGATGACAAGTGTATTTGATTTTTAAGGTTGAAACGATTTAAAAAATTTAAATAAAAATTTTACCTACTAGCCACCTATTAAATGCTATATTACATTACAGCACTCGTAAGCTCTCACATGAATAAATCCAAACGGTTAAATCGCAGGCACAGCAAGCATTCAGTCGTGTCGGCGGCACTGCGTGCGGTGGGCAACATAGTGACGGGTAACGATGCGCAGACCCAGGCCGTGCTTAACTGCCAGCCGCTGGATAGCCTGCACGCTTTGCTGCGAGTCAGCAACGAAGCGCTGCGCAAGGAGGCTTGCTGGACTCTGTCCAACATCACCGCGGGGAATGCGACGCAGATCCAGGTACTTTTCAGGATGCAGATACAGAAATTATTTTTTTGCTGGGCAATATCATCACTTACTCTTTTAAATTATTAGCATATGTGGAGTGTATATTATAAAATATTAATGTAATGGTTAAAAAACATGAACATGTTTTTGAACTATGTTTTTAGTGAAATTGGCTCATGGTTTACCCATTGAGTTGATCTGATGGTACTGTCAAAGTGTAACATACAAACACTCGACAGTGGAACAGCATATCCTTACTTGATGATATTAACTTTAAATTTGTTTTGATTATTAATATTGCAATGGTCTAATGGTGAGAACGTCGGTAAAGTTATAAAAAAATCAAATGTAGCTTATATTTTGTTTTGCTCTGCTTGAAAAGAAGATAGTCTTTTATCTTTTCTAATTACTGTCTATTTACTTGTATATGTATATAAATCTGTTACAGGCCGTCATAGACGCTAACATAATCCCGGCTTTAATTGAAATTTTGAAGCAAGCAGAATTCAAAACTAGAAAAGAAGCTGCCTGGGCGATCACCAATGCGACCAGTGGTGGTACGCATGCGCAAATTCGGTAAATATTTATAGTGAACCAAACATTAACCCGCCCTCGCTCCGCTGTACACATAGCATCCGCACCAAAACAATTGACATTAATTTCTGTGAGACTTATAATAAATTGTATGTTTGCCTATTTGGTTGTGTTAAAAATAGGTTTTCCCAGTTTTGTGAATTACATACACATTCTTTTGTTGCAATAGGTTCAGAACAGCGGCCAAAACTTTATTTATTTCCCTAGTAATAGTACATCCATACAATTTTTTTACCTGTGTCAGTGGAAACAGATTCCATTTTCTGAGGATGAAAAATATTCTTGATAATGTAAGTTACCAATATGTCAAGTATCATCTAAAACAGTGTTTTCCATGAAATAGGTACAAAACCATACAGACGGACAATATCGAAAAAAAGTGTGTTACAGCTTCTATTTCAATTAATTTACATAAGCAAATGATATTTGTATTGTTACGTATCAATATATGTAAGGCTTTTGTTGAATACTGTAAAAAATAACTACTAAACCCAAATAAGTAAGTATCTTTATACAGAAGATTGTTGATTGAACATGATAACCCTCTTAGTTCACAAGTTATAGCGATTTATTTACTTAAGGTGCACAATTCCCAAAAAAAATTTCAAGTAGTCATAACATCCAAAAAAAAAAAAAAAATTTTTATTTTTTTTTGTCGACAAAATGCGGTTTAATTTCGCCTGTTTAAATATGTGCACATAATGGAGATTCACACTGTATATTGATGTTTACATTATTGTTATACCTATGTACTTTTATAAATTCAACTTTTTCGCTAATATTGGGATTTAAAGATTTATTTCTAGTTTTTTTAAGACTATAATTAATAGTTTGGTTGGTATTATAGGTATTTAGTAGAACAGGGATGCATACCACCACTTTGCGACTTATTAACGTTAACCGACTCCAAAACTGTTCAAGTGGCTCTAAATGGCCTCGACAATATCCTAAAGGCCGGTCAACAGGCAGACCACCACGATAACCCTTACGCAGCCCTCATCGAGGAATGTTTAGGTATGTTGCACAATTTTTTTTCTATATAGTTGTCTATGTATATATATTACTATAATTCGTAATACAATTTCATTAACATCCATCATCCACTCAGTTGTAGAGCAAAGTATAAAAAAAAGAATATATCATTGCATAGATTTCGGCAGAACCGCTGAACAAGTAATTCAAATTAGAATTTGGACATATTTATAATGTTTATCGTTTTAATTATTTTATCTTTAGATAAGAATTTTGTTACAAATTCTCATTGCCCCAATGAATAATCTGTATATTTCATTTGGAATTTTAACTTTTATACAATATTTCCAGGTCTAGACAAAATAGAATTCCTTCAATCGCACGAGAACCTCGATATATATCAAAAGTCATTTGAAATAATCGAAAACTACTTTGGATCAGAAGGAGAGGACAATAAAGTAGCACCTGAAGTGTCTTCCACCACTGATCAGTATCAATTTAACACTGACCAATCTGTGCCTATGGGTGGTTATCAATTCTAGGAACGCCCATCAGTCCATTGATTTTCACTATACAGTAAGTCCTAATTATTGTGAATTGAACATCCAAAATTAAGTCTAATCTAAAATGTGAATATTTGTTTACGATATGTAACAGTAAAGGATGCCAAAAAAAGTACTAGGAGATACATGAAAATATAGAAACTATTCATGTTTGCTTGTAAGCCAGAACCCACTTGAGTAAATAATTTCATTTCAGATTCCTGTAATGAGGAGTGGGTAAAGTCATCTGCTTACGCGAAATAAATTATCTACACCAGCGTGTAACTTATACATTGCACCGATCTGTAGACGTGTAGAAACATTTCAGTAATTTTCAGAACTATTAAACTAATCCTCGCCTACTTTGTGTTGCTAATGTAGATAACGGCATATCTAGTTCATTTATTTTTATGTAAAATATACATTTTTGTTGCTTTTTATGGCAGTTTTGTTATGAAAACTTTGTACGTTATGTGATATTTTAAAATTCTTTAATGCATTAAATATTGGTAATAAGTAATTTATGACTTTTAACTTACATACTATAAAATGCTATGAAAGAAAAGTGTAAATTTGTCACACCAAATATATTTAGTATACCTGGTTATTTGTTTGAAGCATTGAGACTACGTAAATATAAAGTATAAAACTAATTATTTAAATTTATGAACACATAATCACTTTATTGGTTGGATTTGTTTATAAGTACTTGAATTATTAGTAATAAAAGCATGGCTATATTATTGTTTTAGAAAATAATTAATTAGTTTGAAACATTTGAGAAACCTATGAACTATTATAGTAAATATCTGGGTAATATTGTATGGGAAGTAACAAAATTAAAAACTCACCTGGGATAGTTTTATAATTTCAGAACATAATATATAATATAATGATTGTATAGGTTGCTTACCAGATGCAAATTATATACTTAATGTTTTTGCTATATTTTGTTATGTATAATAAGTTATATAATAACTGAGATAATATTAATGCAATAATGTACACGAGGATCACCTGTGGTGTGCCATCCAGCAGTGGATCTCCAAAGGATAACGGATGAGAATAATGCTGGGTTATTTAAAATTTATTTCTCAAGTTTACATGCGTGATACTAATTAATATCTATAATATGTATGACCAACCATTATAACACATTTTAGATTACATATTGTGAATATTATAAATCATTCATAAATATAGGTTATATGTGATTAATAAAGTCAGTAACTGACAGGTGCTTTATCTTTTAATGAATACCCAGTTTTGAAATATTGTTTTATTTCACCTATTTGTATCCAATATTGTTAGTCATTGTTAGTCTACGCACTGTTATTTGAAGAGGTGACTGGTAGTGGCAACATTTTACTACTTGGTGCGGAAGTCACGTTTATCTGTTACGCTCAGTTTATTTATTTAACTGGTAATTTTATTAAGGAACATGCAAAACCAAATGACTATGCTACAATCATTCCCTAGTCCTAAAAATGTAAGAAAAGAAAAAAAAGGTATTTCCAAATAAAATTATTTATTGAAACTTACAAAACAGTATTAAAACTTTGTCATTGGTCCTTTCAATTTACAAGCGAAGTCTTTATTATTAATTATACAAATTTAAGTCTTTATCTTAAGTGTTAACCCTTTTAAATTAACCTTGTTTTATCTATGTTACTTATAGTAAATAAATGAATAGCGAATACACTTGAAATCAGCAGCATTAAATTATAACAAATATTACACATTTTTTAACATTGAATAGTTATATAGTTATGAAAAAATAACAAAAAAAGTTTCTTTTTACAAGTTTTTATTTAAAAATTATCATTTAAATAGAAAAATATATGTTTGCAAAAAATACTAGTTTAAAACTATAATACAATATAATTATATGGCATTGTATCAAAATAATAAACATAATATCATTTGGTTACGTCTTCATATCGCCTTCAAATGGTTTAGCGTTTTATGGGGATTGGAGTTCGTTTATACAGTAAGGTTCCAAAGTTGATACGTGATTTATCTATTGGAACTTCTAAGCGACGCATTATTAAAGCACAGCTTATAGGTAAAGGATATTATTGTATAATTATATTATGATAGCTGAATAAATATATTAAAGACAAGGACGCCTAGAAATAATAGTGTCGAAACCAGTTCCGTACAGGTTTAAACTTACTTTGTAATAGTCATGTGTTGTTTAAAAATATGTGCTGAGTAGTTTCTTTCACTGTTTCTTCTCTTTCGAAACGAAGCAAAAAATGAGGTGCATAAGCATATTTCCAGATTACCTAAATGATAAAATGATTTTGAGTTGATCAATTGTTACGACGACAAAGATTTTTGTTAGAAAATATTTTATTTTTGGATATTTGACAAATATCGCACGTAGCAGGAATCTCCAGCGTCTAGTGTATAGTAATTTGAAACAGCTATTAAAGTCTATGTTAATATAGTGTGAATTTCTGTATGCAGAATGTGATCTTCGGAATCTAGGTATCTATTTGAAAATTCTTTTACCATTTAAGAGGCTATTATAACACATATCACAATGGAACACCAACAATCAATTGTTTGTGGGAGCTGATCTAGTTACACATGCTATGTATGATTTCTTCAGGTTGTACGATTGGAAACATCTTAGAAATAATAGTTGTAATTTAATGTGATGGACTTATGGTTATTTTGCTGACTAAAACACGAGCCTTTACTGGCAAACCTATATAAAATCGCCAAACCTACAATTCCAGGAAAATCCTAAATAGCTTTGATTAATGATTATATAGTCATTTTTGCTTTAATAACATGAACACTAGTCCAAACATCCTTCTAACCCTACCTTGGATTTATGCAGAAAATATACATAGCTGTGACATGATACTTTTGCATCTGGATATGAATATCTTAGGACTGTTCAGTCAGTTTCGACTAGGGATGTAGTCATTTCAGATATTCGATAGTTTTGGATCAGAAATTGACATATGACCAACTCTTATGGTTTAAGTACCGACTATAATCTCACAATATTTCAAGAACATACTCTGGATAAAAAACCTAAAACATTCTTAAAATCTACGTTTTTATAAATGTCTATATATCAGGTAATTTTTTTTTACATTTTTGACTTTTTGGTTTTGTCATTTTGTCAAATAAAATATGTCTACTTTTTCTTTTGTTTATTCACAGATTATTATCCAAACTTAACAGTCTAAAAAGATTTTAATTAGATTTACAGAGGAACTAATTTATTTTCAGCTTACATACCTAAATAACCTGTGTTGTTTGCCAGTAATATTAATTATGTTATTGATAATCCAATCAATCAAAATCTGTCGGCTTCGTATCCATCTCGTATCTCTTCATAGGTATGGAGACAGTGTTACTAATCTAACAAAGCTCTCTTTTACTAAATAAAAATACATTATGAAAATAAACATTTAGTATTTTAGTAAACAATAAAAAAAAGGTAATGTGGCAATTGCTGTGGAATTTTAACATTATCACTATAAGCAGATGCTTAAATTGGTTAAATTTATTTATCCACCAGAAATATTCACTTAAGCTTCATAATTATATCATGATAATTTTGACTTTAATCATCGTCATCATACTTTGTGAAATTATTGAGGTTATAAAATTTAAACAACTGCAACAATAATGGAGCTATTGGTTGATTTACTTTGTTATTAATTTTACATTCAGAATCATCTCATTAGCTCATTAATATACTAAAGTTATTTTTCAGTGTTTTAGATTTTTTTTTTATTGTTAACGAGAATAATAAGCCAGAGAAGCTAAGCTGGTTGTTGTAGAGTGAATTCATCATCTCAAATACAATGCTTATAATAAAATATTTATTTTTATTAAAATTGCAGATGTCAAAATAATTCCTTACCAGGAGACTCCAAGATCATTAAAATATACAAGAGTTGTTAAAAATCGATGCTCCAGATGTAGGTCTTCCCAAAATCTCATGCGATCAGAAAATGGGTTCCTGCCCTTTGTCAGTTCTGTGCTAATAGATAGAAAATTAATTTTGCTTTCACTTTCCACTGGTTCCCATATTACATTTAGGAGGGGATCGTTTTCATCAGGTGTTGGTGTGCTATAACATTAATAGAATTGTAAGTATTAGCAATTTTTTATTTAATCGAGGTATGGAGGTAGATGTTCTTTTATAAAAATGTAAAATAATTTGCCATACTGTATTTCCCTGTTGCAAGATCAAAATTACATTGTTTGTAAATAAAAAATATTTTAGCACTGATCAACCTTAATGACCTGGCCAATTAGAGGCACATCAATAACCTCCCTGCTTTCAAATTATTATTATTAAAAAGCTGTTCCTGGGGTATTTGGAGGATCAATGAAAACCATTACACCAAGACTTTCTGTTTTACCTCAAACACCACTGGGTTCGGACGCTAAATATCAATGGAGAGGTATTGCAAGTCAGCCTAAATATGGCTAAGGCTTTCGATTATTTCTGGCACAGAGCCCTTCGCGTGAAGTTTTAATATTACGTTTTCCTGAGTGGTTATGCCATTACATAGCCATCTTTTTGTCTAAGCGGCATATTAGAGTCGAAGTTGACGCTTGCTGTTCCGACATAAAACTTAATAATGCTGGCGTATCTCAAGGGTCAGTGCTATCTTCCACACTGTTCATGCTGTATATCAATGACATGTTACAGAAAAGCAGTGATGTTTAGGAATGATCAACAAGAACATATTTTATTCACATGTATATGTATACAATTTTGGTTATATATATATATATATAATATATATATATATATATAATATATATATATATAATTGGTTATATAGAAAAACGTTTTGCTAATAATGGCGAACAAAGTCAATATTTTGCGTTGGTGGCTAAATGGTGGGTGAGTTATACATGCATTAAAATACTGTATTTAGCTTGCATTCGTTGCGGGCCAATACAAAGCACCTATTTCATATAATTGAGGACGTCTGGAAGTAGTCCACCATTCTATATCTGTGCCCTATATGAATGGTAATTGTTGAAAGTTCTTATGCTACCCGAAGAGCAGTTACAAGGGGCGTGTTTTTGCACTAACAGTCATCCATTATGCTACTGTGTATGAAATTACTTGGTATTGTACGATTGAAATTGTTTTCAACGAATATATTGCTGAACTTACCCATATTTTGCAAAATTGGTCCACATTTTAACTACTCTGCTTCTTGTTTTCAGAGCATCACGATTTCCGCTCCAGAGTTCAGGTCCTTTCCTAAATTCGAAGATAAACGGTATTTCTGCGCTATACCCAACACATGTGAAAAATTTTATGCATTTTGGTACACACCATTCACCTGCGTTGTTAATTATGTAATAAAATATTGGACATTGAGGTACAGCTCGGTTATGAACTCTTAACGTTTTATTTACATAATATAAGTAATGGTAATCTCTTAACAATTGTAAATAGTGAGACTTTACATGTAACGGAGAGTTGTCTTTTCCAATATAATGATCAAAAAGTTGCTGTCCAAATCTTGTAGTGGTGGCGTCATGAAGCGCGAGAGGTTTGGGTACAAGTAGATCAACATTATTCTTAAATTTTTCGTAGTCATAAAATTCATCTTTAATATGTGTAAATAAATGTGTTTCGGTGTTATTGCTGCCGATTATAAAAGGAACTTTATTGTAGTTTCCTGATTTTATAATTAAATACGGACTTTTTGAAAGAAACGCCGATTGACCCTCAAATTCGTCTTCAACGCACGGTTTAAATAAAGACTCATAAATGTCACTTGCACTGAGGTCAAACTCGCTCAGAGATATTTCAAGACAGACTTTCATTATCTCCATGGCGGAAAAGGATCTCAATTCTTCCACTGCTTCTACAACACTAGTGTTTGTGATGCCTATTTTTTTTGCCAACTCCATCGCTCTAGTAGATGGTTTCTTGTGCAAAGCCCAATTATTTAAGGCACAGGCGTTTTGCATTATCGCTTTATGAAATAAACCATGCGCCATAGGAGAAAGCATCATAAGATGGACAATTGCTGCACCTGTACTGCTCCCAAATATGGTAACATTATTTGGGTCTCCTCCAAACTGCCTTATATTCTTTTGTACCCATCGCAATGCCATCACAATATCTTTTAGACCATTGTTGCCAGGAGCTGTGAAGTCATTGCAGGATAAAAATCCAAACGGTCCTAGCCTAAACCCACATCGTACATAAATAATATCATGTTGTAGCAATAACTTTGGATCCCAGACAAAATCTACATAGACCATGAAATTAAAGCTTCCTATCCAAAACATTACTGGCATGGGCTTATCAGGTTTTATATTTGGGGTAACAACTTCTAAATAAAGGCAATCTTCTGATCCTATTATTTCATAGTTTATGAATATACTCAGTGGTTTTGGCATTTCTTGCGTACAATCTAATAATTTTGACCATGGTTGTATAGGGCTGGGTGGCTGAAACCAAATATTAATAACTTATAGTTTTCTTAATTTTTCAAATAAAATGAAACTTTAATTGACAAATTTATTTACACAAATTAATTGTTCTCACATTAAAAATATTTTGTTTGTTCACATTCAATAAAAATAAATATGTTTAATCACATATGTTTCAAAAAGAGTAGAATTAGGGTACACTTTTATTTTAGCCCAATGATTATTAGTAATAATTGGTGACTTCAAGGCACTTCAATGCAATTCAGCACAATCTGCTATTCATCACAATTATCATTTGATAGGGATTGTTAAGCCACAGGCATACACAATGGAGGCCTATAGACAGAATAAAACTTCCTAGTTTACCCAAACTTCTTCCCCAATTACTAAGATACACTAGTGAACTCCAATAGGCCCTAAGGGTTTAAAGCTAAGTGTTATAAACAAGTTATTTGTTGATGAAATAACCTAAACTGCATAACATATTTGGTACAAAAGAAAATGATGTACATTTTATCAATAATATTTTTAATTAGTTTCCTAAATACGATAAATATATTGTTTCGACCTTTGAAAATAGGAATTTAATACATATGTACTTAAGATTTTGTAGATACTGAATTTCGTATTTTTTTTAATTCTTACCATAAATCTTAGGTTACCCAGTGGTGGTTTGGCGTAGGGAATTTTCTTGAAATGAAATATATTTCGCTCTTCATTTTTTTCCGTATATCCACAAATAGGACCATTTTCCGTTTCAATTATACATTTACAGTCTTCATTGATAGCCTCCATTATACCAATTTTAATAAGGGTTAGAAGCTATCAATATATACAATATAATTTTTTTTTACTGTAATATTTCATGCCATATATATTTTACCTATTTTGTTAAATTATTATAATTTGAATCCAACACTAAGACGACTTAGTCTTATGGTTCAGACTACCGACTAGTTAAACAACAGACTAAAATGATGTAAAAGTAAGATAATAGTTAGAGAATAGAGATCACAATTTTTACACATCTAGTTAGTTAAGCAGCAAATACACTTGATTTCAAACATTTAGTATAGACCCGTGTACATTATCGTGACTTGCCGTGACGCGTAGCATTGTATCGCGACAATTGTGTCTGTTATATTAATTGTTGCAGTTTAAAATCAGAAGATTTTTTTTTAATAATTATAATACTACATTCAAAAGAGTTTCGTAAAGCATTAAGTGAAACAAAAATTAGGTATGTTATACTACTGCTACTATTTCTACTGGACTAGAATACCATGCTTGTGCTTAAAAAGCATCTATTGTGGCTTGATACATTTATGACTTTGTTTCAATCAACTAATTTTCGCATACATATATTGTTCATAGGTATGTATGGATGTTACATTGCACGTTGTTACATTATACGGTAAAATGATAATGTCTGAGTCCTGATTGAAATTGGTCGACCGTCTATCGGCTGATTATTCTATAGTATAGTCTACGGCAGTCTACGGCAACGCAGACAAAACAGCGATCGATCGTCGCGGCGGAAGAAATTCTAATAAGTAAAATAACAAGCTAAAATATTATAACTACTCACCTAGTCAGCTTCAATTTTCACATATTCAAGGTTCCGGTTACTTGAAATTACTATATCACTTAATCACCTATCATCTAACACAACCTCACAATCAAATAACATTTAAAAAAAATCAACAAACGCACTAGTAAAAGCAAATCACTACAATTATTATAGAAACTCAGTAGTAAACTGTTAAATGTATACACTTTCAAATGTTAAAATTAAAAATCTTTTAAGAAAACTATAAATATACTAGCGCAAACAAAATAGTAAACAATGCTTATCACATGAAAAAAGCAAAATGGCCTCCCGCGAAACACAAAACATTAGATATCTGTCTATTATTTTTATTCCGTAGCCTGCCGCTGGAGCCGCGGCTTTCGATATTCATGGGTGTGTGCGTTGCGAACTGTGCACGGACACCTAAATTACTTCACACATGCGAACATATCTACTGCCGAAGGCGGGGGCAGGAGTTGGTAGATTAGGTACATTATTTTGCAGCGCCGCTTGCTTGTCACCAAACGTCTAGCAAACATAATGTTTGTGTGCTTGCAAATAGGTGCTATTTATAAAATATTAGGCGTTTTTAAGTTATTATATTTTGTTTATTCATTTATTTACTATTAATTAAAGTCATCTAAAATGTACGAAAGTTTTATTAAAATATCTGTGAATGGCAAGTAAAGCACTGCATTTCTGCCTACAAGGAGCGCACCCCCCTGCTTTGAGGTAACAAAGTAAAAAGAAGGAATTCGAAAAAAAAATTATTTATTTTCTGTTTTTGCAACCTAAGATTAGAGGTAACTAACCCAATGCGTAGACATATAAAACTAAAACTAATCTTAATATTAATTAACAATAACAAATTTCATAAAATATAATTATTGCAATTTTATTCCATTGAATTAAATATGTCTACCCTATCAAGGACATTATTTATTAGATTTATTGCCCGCGTTTATAACTTAACCTTAACAAGTAGTTTTAACCAAATATAGCTCTTAATTATATTTATTGTATACTTTTTGAGACATTAAGTTTAGTAATAATGTTGTTTTCCGAAATATTACCTGTATGTGGTTCGATAGGTATTTTGTAATTTTTAGAGTTATATACGTACGGTAAATGATAGAACCCATATAAGACGACTTATGCGCGTGTCTATCTGGCCGTCCGTCTGCTATACCCGATGTTAATCTAATGTACGCAAAATGATTAAGTTTGGTTCATAAAAAGTGGATAATATTTAAAAATTCTAATTTATCCTTATCTATGCAAGGAAATGATGTCTATCTTTAATTATCATAAATTAAATTGCAAAAGTTACGGTATTTCATACCTATCAACCCTAATTCTATTGGTGCAGTTCACCTCTTATAGAATTGAATTTTTAATAATTCTATTGCAAGTGGTACGGTGTAAAATGTATCTACTAACTAAATATAAAAATGTTAGTCAAAGTACACTTACAAATAAACTTTATTTTCCTCTATTTCCATTTTAGTACCATGTCCATAGTAACTGTAACTTTCAATCCCTCTGGATATTTTTTTAAAGATTTATTAGGTTTTTATTGCAAAATTACAATTACAATACAATAATATATTTCTTAATTTTTTTTCTTTGTACCGGTTGATTTTCTCAAATTCCTTTCTCAGTGTTTATCTACGTTATACGTTTGTTACTTTTTATTTGCAACGGATGATAAGTGGATATGTGGTCTAGGCTAATAAAGCGTGTTTATTAACTTGTTAAAAGTCTGTTATTTCTTACATTGAAAACGTCCATGTTATAATTGGTCTAAAGTATCGACGCTGGTCAGCTATTTTAGCTACGCAGTATGAAGTGTTAATGACGTCGCATAGTGCTTGGTCCGTACAATAGTAATGGTAACAATTAATTAATGATATCTACTTTAAAAATTTAATTCAATCTTTAATTAATCAATAAGGACCTAATTTTATCCTATGGTAATCGTGCCTGGCCGTATGTTTCTTTACTTGCCTGGTGAGTTACGACATTCGTTCGAGAATTAACAGTGAAATATTTTTGACTCGTTAAAAACGTTCAGGAAGCAGTGTTCGCGATATGGAAACATTATTGTAACAATATTTTAAACTGTTCTGTGATCTCTCTTTCCACTTCTGATCGTGGTACGATTAAAGACGTGTTATACTCTGAACCACGCCTTGGAAAAAGGATCATAAGAGGCCCCCGAGTAGGTGGACTGACAGCCTGAAGAAGACAGCTAATTCAGAAGACTCAGAACTGGTCAGAATGGCGAAATTAGGGAAGGATTTTGTCCAACAGTGGACTCCAAAAGGCTAATGGATGGATGTATAAACGTCCACAGCATTCCTATTACATATAACTAACTCCAATCCAAGTGGATGAATCTTTTTTTACTATTATTATGAACACTGTGGATGTTTAGCTGATACTCTTACTTTGTACTGGGGTATAACTTCTCGTCTTAATGCTATATTAATTATTGCCTGCGAATTAAAAGAAGTAGAAAAGGTTGGGTTTAAGAAATATAATGGATTTAAGATTTTAAACCTATATATCTATATAAATATTGAGACATATAACAGCTGAATACCGAAAGCCAATTTGTTGCTCTTTTTTTCTTCTTTTTCAATTGCTCTTTAAAATTGTCCAGTTAACAATGAATAGATTTAATAGTATATTAAAAGTATTAACAAAAAATTAATTAAATAAATTTCCTGTTATTTGAACCGGTTTTCATAACTTTGATAAATCTACTTCACGGTCATAATATTCTCTTAACAGATCTTGGTCCAATACAGATTCATCGCAATATTTCATTTTTTGAATTAAATCTTTTTTCAATTCTTTTATGTCTTCTTCAACCATGTTCTTGAAAGCCACATTTCCGATCATGTTTGCAAAAAACTTCCGGTTGCTCGTGAATTTGGGAGAGTAACCAACGGTAGTTTTTGATGGATAGTTAATAAAATTGTGAATATTGTTTGATAAAAACCTAAAAAGATACGATTTTATTAAACGTTTATTAAAATATAGAACAATGTTTATTTAACGATACTGACTTTTGATTAGGCATAGTAGTTCTGCAACATACATCGAATAATTTAAAGAATTGTTCTTTTGTTTCCAAGGCTATAATTTTTCCTTCTGTGTACCTGTAACATTAAAGTTTGAGTTTTAAATAATGTACATATAAACAAAGGATTATGATCAGGCAGTCAGTTTTATTAGCATCAGCAGAGCATAGCAAAGAATTGTTAATAGGGTCGATGAGAGTAGCGCGAACGCAGTTCTTAACATAAACGTGACTAAGACAAAAAATCATGGTCATCTCCAAGAATGTTAATCTGGAACCAACTGTATATTACGATCAAATACCTTGGCACGTTGTAGACGGAAGAATGGAACAGCGAAAGCGAAATTAAAACCCGCATGTGTAAAATGTGCTTTGCAATTGCAAGTAAGGGTGTGTCAGGTTTGGGCTATTAAAGAGTATGTCAGTCAGGAATCGTTTAGAAGGCGTTATTCTGGACTCATAAAATTATGAAATTCTGTGACGAAGTAGAGTGATCATAATCAAGCAGAATTAAGTTGCATAAATGGACCATGTGTTGCGGCACGAAAGAAAGAAGTTGCTTCAATTTATAATGATGGGAAAACTCGCGGGGTAAAGGAAATCTGGTCGCAGGAAAAAATCGTGATTACAGAGCATCTTGGAGTGGACGGGAATGGCGACAGTCACCGAATTGTTTCGCTTCGTAAGGAATATAACCTTCAGTAATTGGAGAGACATTTTTAGAAGATGAATCAGTTCGCATAGTCGAGCGTTGTTTTAAAATATATCTTACAATAAGACCTGATCGCCAAACGTATAACCTTGTTTTCCGTTGGCTATCAATCCTTCTTATTCACTAATTGCGAACTAAAATAGGTACTGTTTTTTTTTAGAATTTTACTATATCTAATATCAAACTTAACATCTATTTTTAATTATCATGATCATTACAACTCATTTTGTGCCACTGCTGGGCTCTTGTTTGATTGGGGTGAAGGGCACAATCAGCCACGCTGGCCAAGTAAGTAGACTTTTACACATCTTTGAGAAAATTATGGTGACCGTTCAGGTATTTAGGTTGCCTGATAATGTTTATCTTCACCGAAGAAATTGGTAATTAAAATATAAACGCACCTAATTTGAAAAATTACAGGTGCGTGTAGGATTTGAACTACTTTTGTGCGGAAGATACAACTGCTATGCGACTCTAACCGCTGGATAAATATTTACGAGTAACGAATTGATAATAGCTCTTAAAAAATTGCTTTTAGTTTTAAAATAATGACCGGAACACGTGATTGATTTTATTATCAGCCGGTTAACAAGCAGATGGGCTATGTAGCGATGTTGGAGCACCAGGGGTATCACAGACGTGTTGTCCGTTTAAAAGGGAGCGGTAAATAATGCTGCCTTTTAACTGGATCTCCAAAACAATTTAGATATAATTGATAGATAGTAGGTAGATTGATTGATAGTAGATAGAGACTCTCTGTCCAATCTAAACAACGGCTTACAAATTGACGCTAGATCCTTTTTCGGAATTCACTAGGGTTAGTAACACGTTACTTATACTTTTTTAGTTGCAACGGTATTTGTGAATTGTGGTAAAGATTTTTGTTTGCCTGGCTAACTTCTACTCTCAATTCGGTTGTAGTGTCAGTCAAAAATTGTGTTCCCAACTTGGCTGCAAATATATTGTTGATGCCTTTGTTTCTTACATATGTCCATGAGCGGTGGTGTTCACGTAACATTCGATGCCCCTGTGTCAGCTATTGACATTAATAATGAACGTAGTAACTTGGATATATTACATTTGTATAGTTTCGAAATTTTATATTTTTTACCTCCGTGGTTATACAAAAAATATGCGTACTTATCTTCAAAATTTCCGTCACAAAAATGTTGCAATATTAGAACGGATATAAAAAATGTAACATTAAGTATTCGATTTAAAAACATATTTATTGTTCTGTGCGGTACATGTAATGTTTTATAGAACGCACGTGAATTTAGATTCGATTACATTTTATGCATGGTTAGCTATAAAATAAATGAAATTTAAGAAATATATTACATTCATAATAAACACGAAAAGTAAGGTAGCTGTTGAGAAATATTATATTATACGCAGGAACACATTTTGAACGTAATTAAAGCATAATTATAGAATAACGTTATAGGAAAATAACGCGTTGATTCTGATGGCCGTTTTTATTAAAATACTAGGTTAATTGTATTAACTTACTGCATTACTGACATATAAGATTGCTTTAGAGTAATCTTAAATTGATCAAGAACTACTTTTGATGTATCTCAGATGACAATTTTTTTATTAATTTAATTTTTTTTACATTAATTTAATGCGATAAAAATCCCACATATCTAACTCGGTGTCGCTTCCACGGCACTAGGTAACTTTTTTTGAAGGTTTCCCCCCTCGAAAACAAAAAGAAGGTAGTTAGAAGCTAAGTAAGTACAAGCTTGAAATTTTAGCCAAAAAGTTCTTAATTTAATTACATGACTGGAATAATCAAAACTTAACCAAACCTTTTCAGTAGCCATAAGTGTTGTTGTAAGGCATTTCTAGAAAACAATTTTCCACTTTGATGCATTATAAACCACGTAAGGGTTTAAATTATAAATACAAAATCATAATTAGACTTGATCCAAGGCTTATTTACCTCACATCAAAAATTTAAATAAAAACGGTGAAAGCTGGAGGAGTAATTTGGGACGAGGAAATTATATTTTTTCCGACCGTAGAGCATCAGTGAGAGTTTAGCATTTTGAAATGTTATTTGGAATGAATTTCCGGCAGCGTCTACGTTGTCGCAGGGGTGTTCAATTGGAACATTGGCCCGATAATAATTAATTCCCTCGAACCACATCCGACTCGCTTCCCCCACACCGCACCTACCCGTAGATATACAACACTATGTGTACTATACTCTAAAATTTATTTTGCATTGAATAGTAAAAATGGATGTGGTTTTTTTTACAGACTTTTAAATGCAGCTCTTCTATTCACCGTACGACTTGGCAGTGGGGCCGCCCAGTGACTGAAAGACAATCGTTATGCATTATTTTTTTTAGGTTATTGAGTTATTTTTGTCAGAGTAACCACTATAATAATTAATTTTTTTTTTTATAATTCTGTTGTATTTCGTCAGCTACAAGCGTGTAGTGCGAGTTATTATGCAGTAATTTTCGATTTCTTAAATAAATACCAGCGATAATGAAATAGATTGGCTAAACCATATTAGAAAACAAAAATTACGCGTTTTTTGATATTTTCCTGGGTTTGTTTGTACTATACTCGCCGGGTTTCGTTAAAGTTACTCAAATATTTTTTTTGTTAATCTTTTATATATTATACGTATACAATTTAAATTAAATTATTATTGTCATATATAAATATACGAAGAATAAACTTTGTACAGCTTTTTTGAAAAAATAATATTGTCTATATGTAAATAGCGAAAGACCACACACAGTTCAGTACTTTTTTATCATTTGTTTGTCGATTGACTTCTTTTTTTTGTTAGTTACAACATTTAAAATGTAGAAAAAGATTTAAATAAGTTAAAAATAAACATACAAGACAGTAATAGGCACTCTTATCGCAAAAGTGATCGTGAGTTGTCTGGAAGCAACTCGCCCTGGAGAGAACATGTGTGCTGAAAGATGAGGATTACAATGAATTTACAATTTATAATACACGCATAAAGTAGGAGTAAAGAGAAAGAATTGAAAGAAGACTCACAAAGTGATGAAAAATTTTAGATAGTTTAAAGACAAGTTAGCCTTTTGAACGAGAGTAGGATAGTCAAGTACTAGAATAAGTAGATAATAGCTTACTGATATTTTGGTATATATAAAGGATGCAATTTTGGAAAAGATCCCACAACAGCAAAATCTTCACAATTTACTCCATTGATTTGCAGCGTCCAGCAGAGAGTCCTTTCCAAGATAATATAAAGATTTTCAAGTGTATTTTTATAGGATAGCTCAAAACCATCGGGGTTACCGGCGAAAACTGCGACCATTCTTTTTTTTCCTCATGGATTCTATAGGATTCCATTATAATAACTTGTGATTTTACTTTGTGTTCATTGTAATGATAATATTGTTATTAAAATTTTTAATACTATTGTAAAAGATAGGCAAATTGACTGTGCATTCTTGACGACATCTGGTCCGTATAGCAAAAATAAGCTCAAGGAAATCTGAAATAATTGTTATTGTTTTTATTAAGTGGTCAATAAAAGTAATGGCTTCAGAGTAGTAAAATTATTTTGCCCAGTGTTTTGGATTGATTGACTGATAGTCCTGTTTAAATACCTATGTTTAAAATGCAAACATATTTCAGAAACTGCTTTTATCGTCTGAAAGTTTTATATAGGATTAGAGATTACATCAGTTCTGAATAACGTGTAAGGTTATGCGAGCCTTTAGTTTTTTCCAAGCTCAATTATGCTGATGCAGTAATTGGGCCTAGACTCTTAGTGCGCTCTCAGAACATGATACAACGTGTAGAGAATGCATGTGCAAGATTTTGTTTCAACATACCGTCACGCGCCCATGTCGGTTCCTACTTAAACGATCCAAATGTTTTAAAAATGAAATACCGCCAGCAACTTCATTTTGCTTCAATCTTATTTGGTATTGTTGTAGAAAAATGTATCGATACTACACATATTACTAGGACCTCAAGTTATAGATTATCATGTCCTCGGCATGGCGCCGCAGCGTTTGGTGGTAGTTTTAAATACAACGCCACAAAATGCTTGAACAGTGTGCCACTTCCAATTCGAAACCAAAAAACAAAAAAAGGATTTAAACTCCATCTCAAACAACATCTGTTAAGTTTACAGAAATTACTATAATATTTAAATTTTTATTTATTTATTTTTTTGTTTGTTTGTTCGTTTGTTCGTTTGTTTGTTTGTTTGTTATATAATATATGACAATTATAACTTTACGATAACATTTTTTTTCTTAGAAATAACTCAAATATTTCGGACCTTCATGGTTGTTTTCCTTTTTTAAGTATATCTATATGAAATGGCTGTCATTTATGTATTAGCCATCTTCTTAACAAGCATAGTACTCGTTGATCTCCGGTTATGAATGATTTTCCTGTGTCGTCGCCGTCTTCTTATTGAATTTTGGTTTCATCTGCCAGTCCCGCACGTAATAGTAACAAATATAAATTTCTGTTAGCATTATATGTTATACGTTTATATTATATGTTATATATGCAAGTCACATGAGTTAAATTACTGAAGTTTGTCGGTGTAAATGTATGTATCGTATTATGTTTATTTGATATGTATTTATTTTGTAAATGTTCTGTATATATGTAGCAGGGATGTTATGGAGGTTCGTAACTGTAACCAAAACTATCAGATATCCGAAATAAAAATAAATCCGAAACCGTAACCGAATCCGATAAAAAAGATTTGGGTTATTTCGGATACAGGCAGAGTCTAAATAAAGTACGTTATGACTGGTTTACGTTGACCGAGCCAGGGCCCAGAACCACTTACTCTTGAAAGGGTTTTTAAGTGGGTATTTTTAGCACTGCTTTTGAGAAACCATTACATACTGGTAAGCCTTTCAAAGATTAACCGCTCATACGGCTAAGCGCTTTGTTTGAATTAAATCGAGTTAACTCAAAACCCCCTCAAGAGGTTTTGTAGGTAACCGGTTTTGGACTGAGCGCAAGCTAAATCGGTCTTAAACTCTATACATATTCGTTTTGTTTTCGATTCAAGGTTACTAAGCCGTTCATTTGATTAATTCGAGTTAACTCAAAACCCAATCAAAACCCCTTCCACGGTTTTCAACGGAAGGTGGTTCCCTATTGAACGTAATCGATTTTGATCTTAAACGTGATTGTATTTAGATTTATTTTTCATTAAAGTAAGTGGTTAAATTAAGCAAATTAAAAACGACGACCCCGTAGCCCAGTTGGTAGTGACCCTGCCTGCCGAGCGTGGGGTCCCGGGTTCGATTCCCGGCAGGGGCAGATATTTATGTGACAGATAAATGTTTGTTCTCGGGTCATGGGTGTTTGTGATGTGATAATTGTGTATGTCCGTGCCACCCGCAACACAGGGAATCCTAGTGCGAGGGTGTGAGTGTGTAAACGTTTATTAAAAAATAATAATAATAACAAGTCTTTAAAAAAACCCTTCAAAACCCTATCCCAAACAACCTGGGTTGGTTAGGGTTAACCCGATTAAAAGGCTTATCACGTTACTGGCTAAGCTGATCGAAGGTTAACTCAAACGAATGAGTAACACTCGAATGGCTTAACCCCTTCCAAAGGCTTAATCAAATGAACGGGTTTTCCGGGCCCTGGACCGAGCTAATATATGAGCCGCGTGTTCCCATATTAGTAAGCTTTTATTATTTAATTTGTTTTTTCTTTGATTATAATACTACATAATACCTAGGAACAAAGTGAAACTTTGTAAATACATGATATTTTTTTCCAAGTCGTAAATCACTTAATATCCGTAACCGAAATTATCCGAAACAATCGGATAATCCGAAATAATTTCATATTCAGAACTGTAACTGAAACCGGTAAAATAATATTCATATATCCGTGTCCACATCCGGATCCGTAATTTCAGATCGATCACATCCCTAATATGTAGGTACGTATATATATATTTTTAAATATGAGTATCAATATTATGTATGTATAATTCACTAATTAATATTAATTTATTTTTGTAAATTTTAATGTAATGTACAACCTACCAAATCTTACCACCACCCAAGGTTGACTGGTAGAGAATGCCTGATGCATTATGTCCGTCCATTGTATTACTTATTTTAAGATTTTTTTACAATAAAGGATAAATATATAAATTATGATCTATAGTAATAACCAGTGAGACAAGGGGTTTGAGTGAGAATCATCGATCTCCCTTACAGGGGTTCGATCCTGTGTGCACTTTTAATATTTGAAAGTGACAAAATTGGGAAATTGATTATCAGTAACTTCGAGGAAGGAAAATTTTGCAGAGAAATCTGCTAACTAGAGAGTGCCGCACTTGATCAGCGCGGCTGATTAAATACTTCTTATATAGTGAAAATAATTCCAATGTATACAGGATAACGAAATTTGAGTAATTAAAAGCCTTATTTAATATACAATGAAACGGCCCAACTTCGTTGAGTTCTATATTTTGTCATTTCGGGATAAGGATGATAAAATTTGCGTTTCCTTAGGTAATTTGTTTCCGCTGGGCGTCTTCCTACAATTAAATTTAAGAGGACGGCTTGAGACTGTGAAGCAACGCTGTTTTGATTTAAGAGAATTAATTAGTGTCACGGACTCACAGTCTTGCACGTCCCGCACGGAATTAAAGAAAATACGGAATATTCTTAAAGTTAACACTAGGGACTGCAGATAAAAAGCACACGGCTTAATATTGATGGTATTTCAAGATTATCTATTTAACTATAAATATTTAGGTCACTTTTTATAAAAAGCTACAGAAGTCAATAGTTCAAACAATTAATTAATTTTTAGTGCGAGGTTGCAGGTTTCTTAACCGATATCGAAGTTCTGATAACAGGTTGATATTGTACATGAAACTTGCAATGTGCGGCATGGTTAAAGTAACAATTTATTTTTACAAAAGGACGCCCTTACTAATTATTCAGTAATAGGATACGCTGGTCTGGCGGAGTTTTTTATTTGTTTGATCACCAATTTTTATTTAATATAGCAATACCAACCTAAAAATCACCCTCATGACACGGGCGACGAATCTTACTAGCTATAGATCTTACGCTTTTTTTAACAAAGCGGGATTTTTGTGCATTTTTGGGAAAGCGGGATTTATACGTTTACGCACGGGACTACTGGAGGCATGCTTATATTAGTTATAGTACTTATTTTAGCATTTTAGCATTGAAATTGTGTTTCAAATAGCAGCAGTTACTTCAATTAAAATTTGTGCGTAATAAAATGCTCGGGACCATAAGGCTCGGTACCAGTAAAACTTTTATTAATATCCAATAAAAAATGATACTTGTTAAAACAAACAATTTTCATGAATCATTCAATCGCATAGTGGTAAACCAATAAATATTTTTCAAAGCAATAAATAGTCTACATCCGTTTTATCACATTTAAGATGATACAATTTAAATAAAGGTTGAATTGAAATGGGTAGAAAATAATTATAAGACATGCCAAATCCGATTCGTATCGGCAACTGTAAATATTCTAATGGGCTTTTCTTAATCGCTCTAGTTGTAAACGAAGTGGGAAATTTGCAGATGTGTCACCGCCAGACCCGAATCTCAATGTAGAAACTTCTTGCAAATATATTACATTAAATGCTCTGTAAATTAATCTGCTACATTTTGGTGATTTTGTTCCCAGCATCGCTTACGCAATAGTCGGCGTTATGGCGTTATTATAATATTCAGAACGGTCACCTTTTAAAGTGTTGATTGCTAAATCCTATAGCATACCATTTTCTTATTATTACTGGATAGATGGTAATCGATATATTTGAAATAGAAACAGTCAATATCGTGAATTTTTAGATTTTAGTCTACACGATAGTAACCATTGTAACTATTTATATAGGTTTTTATATGTTTATATTCTTTTCAAAGGCAAATCGTACAAAATAGAAGTTTTATAAAACATCTATTTGCTTAAATCGTCTTATTTGATACGTGTTTCTGGATTGTGTATTTGAGCATTATTTTGTTCGTACCAGGTATATTATTATGAAAAGCCACTATAAGATCAGTTTTTGTAAGAATTTTTTTTGTCCGTAGGCATTATTTTTTCTTTACAGGTAGTTCATTTGTTTAATTGAAGTAAATTGATGTAAAACTAGCACCGTTATCATCATCGAAATTTTCCAAATATCCATCTGATTTTAATATCAGTTGTTATTAAAAAAAAACATTGGTATTAATACTGTACAAATAGGAAAGAACTCGAAATATTGCTGTAATCAGTTACAATGTGATCAACACATCGTTAATGATAACACATAATATTAGTTTATGCAAATTTTTTAATCTATATTCTATACTAAACTAATAATAAAACAGAAACGGCGCCAAACCTGCAAATTTTTTTTTTATGTTGGTACACTTTGTTATCAACAAGATCAAAACAATTTTTTTTGTGTCTCTGTCTTTCTGTAATAATATCGTGCGAAAACCGTTGAAATGTGTTAAACTTGGGATATTTATAAATTACTAGTGTTCTTTATATTTTTTTAAGTTTGGACGTTATTGACATTCTTTTGTAGAAGAGTGTTATTTATATCTCTATAATCATTGGGGTAATTTTCAACTGTTGCGATTTTTTGTTCATTCCGATGGGATTTTTTATTTTAAGCCCTATCTTATTCTTTTACCTTCAAAGTATACTTTATCCTATCTTATAAAATGGATGTCAGTGGGCATTAAATATAACGAATAGTTATTGAAAAATATGTCATTAAATACCATCGAAATTAAGTGAACCCACCTACATGAATTTGTATATACACTCATGGACAAAATTAGAGGAACGCAAAAAAAAAGTGCGTGTAAAACAAAATATCATGGAAATTCGTGACAATTAAGTATAGTAATTTGTATTTTGCTTATTTTTCGTTATTTTAAAAATGCGAAAGTCGAAAAAACCAAGTTAAAGGATAAAAATTCACGAAATTCAGAAAAAAAGAAAAATTTACAGGAAAGAAACATTTTTATACTTAACATAAAATTTTTTTTTACTCATAAATGCTTAAAAAGGCTGTAATCAGTACTTAGTGTTGCCCCCTCTAGCTCTTCGAACTGTTTCCAGTCTTCTTGGCATACTTCTAATCAAGTTATCAATAAAATCTTAAGGGATGGCGGTCCATTCTTCTTGTAACGCGTTTTTGAGATCTTTCAAATTAGCGGGGACAGGAATTCTTTTCTTTATTTGTTTTCCAAGCTTGTCCCAGACATGCTCTATGGGGTTTAAGTCGGGTGAGCGCGCTGGCCACCCCATAGTGTTGATTTCAAGGTCTCGAAGGTATTCAACAACCACGGCCGCAGTATGGGGTCGTGCATTATCATGCATAAAAACAAATCCGTCTCCTATGAAAGGGGCAAATGGCACTACAACTTGTTCCAAAATCTCAGTTACATATCGTACTGCTGTTAATGATCCATTTTCAATGACTTGCAGTTCCGTACGTGCCCCCATACAAATACCTCCCCATACCATAACTGACCCTCCACCATATGCCTCTTTTCCAATGATGTTGCACTGAGCATAACGCTCTCCCGAGCGTCTCCACACTTTCACCCTTCCATCATCTGGTTTCAGGCAAAATCTGGATTCATCAGTGAATAGAACCTGACTCCAAGCTTCGTCATTCCAATTTTCGTGATTGCGAGCAAAATTAAGTCTAGCTACTCGATTGCATGTTGTAAGAAGGGGGCCTATGGCAGGCACATGTGATTTTATTCCGGCCGATTTCAGTCTTCTTCTCACAGTTTTTGTGCTTACTGTAACCCCTCGAACTTCTTGGAGCTCCGTTCTTACCTCAGAAGAAGTTAAAGTCCTGTTCCTGAGCACCCGGTTAACAAGGAAACGGTCATCTCTCGCCACAGTTTTCCGTTTACGACCCTGTCCTGCGAGTCTCGTATATCGTCCGGTCTGCCGATACCTCTTGACAACTCGGTGTACCACAGATTTGGATACTTGTAACGTTTGGGCCACATGTTTGTAGGTGTGCCCAGTTTCAATTAAAGTAACAGCCCTGGCAACTTGAGTGGCGTTTAGGTCTGGCATTTTCAGTTTATTAGCAGTAACAATTTACACTTTACACGATAAATAAGGAAGCCAAGGCAAAAATTTAAACAAAACCAAAATTTTCATTCAAATTCAAAAGTTGGCAAATTTTTTCGCAGTACGAAAGAACGTAATATTTACGCAATAATGACAGAAAAACAAATGAAATTCGAAAAAAGAACATTTCAAAACTTTTTTTATTTTCATAGAGTATATTAATGTATGTGGCCAGTACGCACGATAATTATAACACGAGATATTAAACCTTTTTTTTGCGTTCCTCTAATTTTGTCCACGAGTTTATATATTTTTTTATTAATATATGAGATAACATGTTTTACACGCTGAGTGCGCTCCTATTTAAGGCTTTTTGCTGCAGCACATTCATTAATTATATATATATATATATAAACCTTTGTTGGAGCTGTTATTTATGTGTGCAGTATAAGTTGTAAATAAATGTATTTCTTTCTTTCTTTCTTTTATTATTTATTACATGAGTTTTTAAACTATTCGTGAAATTGTAGAGTAATTAGTGGAATTTACACGAAAAGGTAAATATAGATTTTTACCATTTCAGGAACTATGTCAAATTTTATAACCTCCAAAAGAAATGATCTAGTGCGGGAAAACAACAATTTTTCCAACTCATGTATTAATGTCGAGTCTCGTGAAGCGCAATAATTTTGGATACCTGCATTAGTCGAACATGATCTTTTGTCCTACTCATTCACCGTACTAACAATTATATTAATTTTTTATCTTCCTACTCACCTAGACCCTATTCAATGTAGCAAGTAGCTCTACATGGGTTTGGGACCCTCGCGTAAGGGTCATATTCAAAGCGCAATAATGCTCGAGTTATATAATTATAAACAATAATTTTGCTGTCAATTTCTAGGTAATATCCTTAAGTACTAGGACAGTACAACAATTTTAGTATTCATGCGTTAGTTTTAAGTAAAACAGAATAATTTAAAAAAAACAGTAAATTTTCTTACTTACATTAGTATTGGAATTTTTTAAGACATTTGTAAGTAAAAACTTTCCATGATGTTTATTTTTATTTAATTGATGCAATATTTACCTTTTAAATAATATTTTTTTCACATCTGTCAGAGCTGGTTTTACAGATTGCACCGATATGTCAATTAAATAAAGGTAGATATTAATCTAAATAAAAAATAATATTCGTGTTATAACGTATTTTACCAATAAAACTGGATTGAGTCTCCGACTACGATGAAAAGTAAGGGTTTTACATTTTTTTTACTTATTTATTAGATTCCTAGCTTAATTTTATTTGGTGCCCCGTGTAGAAGACAAGTACAAATTCTTTCCAATAAAAAATACAACAACAACATTTCAGGGTCCAGCACTACCGTTTTCAGCCATGCCGCTTAAATTATATGCCTAGGAAAACGAATCATTGCATACATCTTTTTAAATCTTGTTTTATTACGTCACCTTCGTGAGTGTACAAATAAGTCATTATGCATTAAATTCGGTTTAACATAAAATACGAACGTTAGGAAAAATGAGGTATTACAACTTCCCTAAGGCAAAATAAAAAAAAGAAAACAATAACGGGTTTGTGGACATTTCCGTGGGTTTACTGTCTGGGTTTCGCCAAAGCTGCACTGTTAATTTACCTATACAAATTCAAAATCATTTAATGATATAGGTATTCAGTAAATACACTTATGAACGACATTTTTTTCCTTCTACCACCGTATTACTATCTTTTTGTTAATGTATAAAATTTAAATATTATTATTAATATACATATATAAATTTCTTTCAGATAATTTATACATTTGCGACAGTTAGATCACTTGTACATATATATAGATCACTTGTATGTATAATATAATATAGTTTGACTTGACACTTCCTATCTCAAAATTATTTAAGAGTTTAAATATCACCGTCTATTTCGGTTGGGTTTATAAGTTTTCCCGGGATCTCAATAATAGTGATGTCTATTAGAAAGCATGGGAAATATCCTTTGCGAATCCATTCCCCATAAATTCTCACATGCCATAACTGATCGAGATTCTTGCGGAATCATTGAACCATTTATATTCGCTTTATGCGTGCACAAAGGATAATGTTGTTTCATCCATAAGGACATACATTGCTGCAAACGTACCGTTAGTGGATTTCATTTAATCTGTTATATTGGTACAATGAATGTTGTGGTGATGAATAAAAGCTTTTCAAAAAATTGATTTGAGTATACATATGTAGGTACTCGCCACACACAATATTATATATATTACAATATAGAAACTTTGATGAATTTACGTAAAAAAAATTGTATGTAATGGCAGGAGATAGTACTTTTTTTATTAACCTGACAGTGGTTTGCTGTTAGAATGGGATTTTCCCCGTTACTGAGAAGAAACCTGGAACATGCTACACGTAGTTCCTTCGATTAAACGTCGAATTTTTGTTAACGGTGCGTTTATTGCCCAATGTGAAAGGATTTGTGACCTGATAGAGTGAAATGTCCCGTTAGTTATTGGTCACCCGTCAAATTCAGCATTAAGTTGAGCGCTTTCTTTAACTCTTTAGCAGCCTGTTGGCGTGTATGGGGTTTTCTTTACATTCTGGGGAGATCTATAGCAGTTCTCTGCCACGCCCGATGAGTATAAAAACGTCACCCGAAGTCTGATAAGGGTTAACGTCTGCTAAACTTAACAATCCTCGACGTCAGTAACAACGCTCCAATAGTAATCAAATACAATGAGCAGAATAACTCGTGCTTGATCGAGGCAGGTCAATAGTTCCTACGAGTATAAGTTATGACAAGTATACAATATTTAAAAAAAATTGGTATGATTGCGTTACATTCTTTCTTTAGCTAGACATTAGCTATATTGTTTGAAGATATCGCATGCCGCCACGACGTCGTCTCAACAGGACATAAGTTTAGGTTTGTTTGCTTTACTGAAAGCATTCGAAGGATCTCTGATCGCTACTGGGCGCCACAGATTTATCAGAAAGAAGATGGAAAATGCAAAAGGCGAAGATAATAATACATGTGTAATAAAACAAAATATTTAGACGAGAACCTTCACAAAAGTAATGGAGATAATATGTTACATATCAGATATAATTAAAACAAATTAAACATCTCTCATAAAGTCTTAAGTGGTTTCATATAAGTGCGCCAAGGGGGTGAACTCAAATAACTTAATATTTATGTGTTCCCCGTTGAAATTGTTTTAATTGTTGCCGGCTATATAGCCCAGTTGGTAATGACCTTGCTTGTTGAGCGAGGGGTTCCGAGTTCGATTCCCGGCTGGGGCAGACATTTATGTGGTTACTCCTTTAATAGTCATCATTATGTTGCAATTGCATTTCATTTTGGTTATCAAATTATAGAAAGAAGTTCTTAACACAGAGATTCAAGACCGTCTTTAGAAAAAGTTGGGCGCTGTTCATCGAATGACGTTACCTACCGTTTCTTTTCTATCGGATGTCAGTTTAATCTAATCTCCTGGGGAAGGAATTCGCTCGGAGACACAATATTTCACTTTTTATGACGTAGGTAGGTTCGAGAGCGTCGTAAAATATATAAAGAGAAGAATATCGGCGCTAAGTTTTTACGGCATAGTTTCTTACGTTTAATAATGACGGCCACGAAATGTTTTCCTTGCATTTTCTTAAAACTTTTTGCATAAAGCTACGTCATAAGATTTTTTTTAATGATGAAATAATATTCTTTATAATTAAGTTGGTAGATATAGAAATAAACAAAAAGAATTATTTTGGGTTTTCTCGTTTTTATGCTTCTGACATAAAAAAATGAGATATGCTTGCATTATGATATGCTTATGGAAGAGAGCTAAGAATAGAGCTTATAACAATATTAGAGAAGTGCTGTAACAATAATTGTTTTGGGGTGTAATGGTGTCCAAACCAACCTCCCTTGCTCAACAAGGGCACCCCCAGGGCTGCAACAACAAGGTTCACCATACAGAACAACGAGCAAGGCAATGGAGTTTCTCGAGTTTATGTTGATGAAGTTTGTATTATTGGAGGTCGTTGGAATCTGTACCACCGAATTTAATTCCATCAGTATTCGTGCATAATACGTATTTCGTTTACTGTATTGTTTTCTATTAACATAAAAAAAAACAAGTCGTAAAAAAATTGTACAATTACTCTGTGACAAGATTAGTAGATACAGTTTTTTTTGACATTTACATAACTAGCTCATATTTTTAATTTGCAAATGCCGCCAATATTAGGCAACCCACTTGACTGATTACTTACGTTGGAAATTTCTGAAATGGTTGTACAATGAGAACAATAAGTTCTCAGTTAAGAGAAATTGTTTCGTATATTAGTCATTGTTGTATATACGTTTGGTTCTGTTGCTTCGTTATAACGTATGCGTTTTTGATATTAGAATATTTGCCTTTTTGTAAATAAATCGTAGGCAAATAAGTTCGTTCACGAAAAGTTAACGACGCCACTAATCAGACCACTGAGCAAATCCAAGGCATGAAGTGCGTAGAAAATCATGCGTTACATTGTAATATCGTTTAAAGGACTTATGTCACGTCTAGGTTTGTCAGTCTATTTGTAAGTTCGATTTTTTCTAAATTAACTGTACGGAAACATATGAATTTTAATTCAGGTAACTAACTCGACGGAGACATGTACCAACGAATTTTGAGTTGGATAATATATGTGGAAGTAAATTAGAAAATTAAACAAAAATCTTTTGTTAAATTTGTCATGTATACGAATACATTTATACGTATTTAAAGGATTCATTACGAGGGTTAGGTTTAATGTATATATCATGTGACATTAAATTAAAGGTTCAGTTATTAAGACTAGAAATATGTAATTATTTATTATTTTAAAATATATTACAGAAAAGCACACTTATTAAGCATTCAATTCCTTTATAATTTGAGATAAATTGTATTCCACTAAGCTTAAAATTATGGAGTAGCGAAAAAACTTATACTAAATTTCTTAGCTTTTTTAATCCATTTAGGGGAAGTCTTATTTTATGCAATTCCAATTTGTATTTGACCAATCTTTTTGCATTATTATCAAATTCTAAGTTATGTCTAACATTAATTTGTCTCCTCGAGAAATAGTTTTAATATCACTTACAAAATTCCTCCGAACAGATACACAACAACGTGAGTAAATAAAGCCCAAACAAATGTTAAACACGCAAGCATTTAATAAGAACAGAGTAAAACTGCCCTCTATAAACTCGCATTAAAACAGCATGATAGAATATTCCCTAGTCCTCCTTATTTACGACGTGAGTAACGTGCCCTGCACTGGATTGAAACCAGCCACTATAATTGTATTTCACGTCAATAGCCTATAAACGAGCAGAAGGGCCGCCTGACGGTGAATGGTCACCGCCGCTCATGAATGTCTGTATAGCAAGGCGACTCGCTTATTGCTAGTTTTCTGCAGTGTAAATGAAATCAATTCTGGCCAGTTACCGACGATGGTAACTAGCTAGCCTGGTTTAAACCTATCGAAATTATATTGGGTGACTTCCAACATGAGGGGCTTTTCGCCATAGCCTCGTCTGTTGATCAACAGGATGCACTTCAAACAGGAGAGGATGGCTAAGACTCAAGAATGTGTGGAGCCCTATTACATCTCATAATCACAGGTAACAGTTATTAGTAAGCCCCGTTACTTTTTTGGTTAGTTTCTCAATTTTTGTAGATATTATTGTTAGGTAACTATTTTTTACGGTTGAAGTAGGCAGAAAGAGTAACCGACTCGATTTCTCTTTCATCAAAAGACATTAATAGTTGTAATTACATCTCAATTATCATTAAATTAAACGTTAAAAAATATCTGAAAACATCCTTCGTCACATACCTGTTTATAAATAAATTATAATCCCATGATCCTAATAACATAGACACAGATCATATAAGATTATTTGCACATGAAACGTGTGTAACAAACGCAACTATAATATGCCGGGAATCCGACAGCGACTAAATCAGTTTAGGCATTGTTAATCGTTTTGTCCAGCCAAAACGGGTGAGTCGTGCGAACTGTAATAAGGGTCGCGACGTAAAACTTTATTAGCCGCTTCACCTCGCCCCACGAACCGGGATACGAAATGACGCCCATTCTCATTAACCTTCTCGCCACCGGTTTGTATCTACGCCGATTACTCTTTTTTATTTTGGACATACACAATTAGGCATGTAAATTGTACCCATGTTATCCGGCCAGACAATTCGCTGGAATGAAAAACGTCAATGAGTAACCAGATTTGTTCTAGATTGGGTTTCTATATGTAGGTATATTTTTAAAGGACCGACAAACGTATAATTTCTATTATTTTTAAATATTAGGTACTAAAAATGTTTTTAAAATATTGTTTTATAAGTATGTATATGTATTATCATTTTTTAACATCAGTATATAGTGTTGTACCTTATCTGCTACTTTGTGTCTTTTATACTGAACATTTTATGTTTGGTTCTAAACTTTTCGAATATAAATTAATATTTGTATATAATTCATTTTTTGGGGCATCAATCCATCTTTGAGTCCAGTTGAACATCTGCTACTCGTAATCCACCCTGCTGAATAATGTATGAAGCAATGCGCCTTGTATGGACAATGACATGAGGATGGCCTCATGAAATTTGCTGGACTGTCTACAATGCCAGCTTCATCCCTACGGTACTTGTTCATGGTGGTAGGATTCTTTATCTGATTGATTTACCTTGAATATCTTTAACATGTTTCGATTGCATTGTTGGAGGTGCAGTTAAAAATTTTTGACCTACCCATAATGACAGGCTTGAATATTATCATCGGTTAATGTTTTGCGAAATATAATTATAAAGATTGCATCTACGGATTAAGGTATTCTATATAAGTTCATGAATCATAAGAATAACGCAAGCAAAAACACGTGCTCAAAAAGATAAAATCTTAAAGAATCAGAGTAAAAGAAACTAGCAGACATGTGACATGATTGTAATGACCCCATACATTTAAATTCCAATAAATTTATTTATAAACACATTGATTAAAAATCCATTTTTAATAACCCCTTCTGTTCGCAATCATTTCCGTGGGGTAACCCTAATACTCAAAAGGGTTACCACGTAAAATGTATCTGATTACCGTGGATAAATACGGGTTGACCCGTATAATAGAGATGGCAATATTGTGGACATTTGTCTCCTCCTAACTAAATCTTTAGGAATGAGAATAGGCTTCATATGCGGCTCATTAAGCTAAAAATATGGGTTACCTTTATTGTAAGGTTTTAAAAGTAACCACAAAAAGTCACCCTAATTACCTACGTCATTTAAACGATAACTTTGTACGTACCTGATCTCGATAGGCAAAAGAAATTTGGAAATGAATATAAGTTCCAAATTCTAAATTGAAACAATTATAAAAAACCACAAGGCGAAACCTAATTAATTTCTAATAAAAGCAATTAAAAACTAAAGTACAAAATATAACATTGCCTTTGTCTACAACATTGAATAACTCAATGTAGTAATTTCATTCATTAATTTTGGTAAAAAAGTAATAAGTAAATATATAGGCCAATTCATATTATTTCATCATAGCGTTCTTATAATTTTTTATAATTTCACGGGTACACAAGAAGCCTCACTGAAATTCGGAGTGGTCAGCGGCGAATATAATTTGCGAAGGTCGACACTTTAATCAATCACATAGCTGGGTGAAATTGCACGTACAACCTTTAAATCAGTAAAATATATAACCGTAGAAATGTCTAAACTATTTTTATAACTTGTATTAGAGTTCTCTATAATGTTCTCAAAGGCGTGCGATGTAACCCAATACGCACTTGCTCAAAGACGACAATTACAACCAGCAGGGCAATAATTTTATGATATGATGGATTTAACTGTAGATACAATTATTACAATACTGTTTATACCGTGATTCAATCGTAGAATTAAATCAAAGTGCATATATTAACAATATTTGGCGTGCATCTTTGAATTTTTTGATTTAAGGGATGTGCAGGGATAAAATTCCTAATAATTCGGGAAAAAATGGGGTGATGCGGCCACGTGATGCTTAATTATACGAATTCAAAGTAGTTTATCCATACCCACATGTATTGTCACTGATACACTTATGTATGCACTTTGAGCAGAATATTTACGTGCCTAGTCTAAGCCAATTAGAAAAAGCTTTGTGTCTGTCGCATTAAGGGTGTAACAGACGTAGTTTTGTTTCGAGGCAGATGACGTGTTCGCAAGCGAAAATAAATGGAGCACCAAGGACTTTACCAACGTGATAGTGGCCAAAGACACATGATAAATAAACCCGCTTGTTAAGTGGCTCTAGCAATGCAACCACAACACATAAAAAATAACAGTTCATTAATAATATATTTTTTGTGTAAATAGCCGACAAACTAGCAGATGAAAAGTGGTCATCGCCGCCCGTGGACGGCCGTATCACTAAAGACATAGCTGATGCGTCGCCTATCAATATGACAGCGCGGGATATCCTTATTAATAATTATAAAAGTTATTGTCGCTTATTACTTATTCATAATATTTATCATTACAAACCGTATTGTTCCACTGTCGATTCTGACTGTATAATAAATTGTTATTAGCAACAAACTCTTATAGATTTGGAAAAATGTATTTTTTGTGTTGTTGTTTGTGAACGATTTAAATCTGCACAAATTAATGTTTTACGATTCATTAAAAATACATGATCGAAATAATTTTCGAAAGTCGCAAATCGACAATAGCTTGTAGGTTAGAATTAGTTTCAGTGTGTAGTGGCAGGCAGTTCATTAAGTCTTGGCAAAGAGCAGCGTCGGCAGAGTCCGTCGTTACCTTAATGACGACGATTTCATTCTGTCCAGGGCGCAGTTTTAGTTTCAACAAATAGACCGTTGTTACCCATCGTAATGGCCAATGTTTTTTATCATTAGTGATTTTATGCCATTGAAAACGTCTAGACGATTAGGATGTTGAATTACGTGTATTAAAGCGGTATTCAGTGATGAATTTCCTTAGAGTAACGCAATTAGTAGTGCTGCACATTTTGCTTTATAGAATGGCTGTATAATTTATACATCTTTGCAGGGAGAGGTATCTTTTATCCGGAAATCTGCCAATATAAAGTATTATACCATAGTACGTTGATATTAGTTCAGTAAGGCGAAAGAACTTGTCAAATTTATGAATTTGGGTGATGTGAAAAATTGCAATACTTTGGAAAAAATCATCATCATAGGCCTCACACGTCTGTGACAGACGATATAGTCAGTGTCAGTGTCCAAGTAGTCCAAATAACACTGACTATTTGGAAAAAAAGAAGTAATGTTTTAGGGTTACATTCAGCCAGCAAATAATTAAACGAACTATATATCTGGTTCGACTTAAAAAGTTATACCCTATTAATTAGAATAACATTGAAATATATTTTTTTATGCTATACCATATAAATTACACCATATTCTAATGTCAATAGCAGATAAACGAACAGTCGGGTTAATTGTTGGTTAGTAGTACACGCCGCCCGTAGACATCTATAATAGCCATAGATTCACCGATGCGTTGCCGGCCAGGAAGGAAGAGGGTAGCCCGCATTTTAACTTTACCTGCGCTGAAACCGAAACATGTTAAAAATATTTTACAGTTGATTCTTGAGATAGGGTGGTAACTTCCAATCACAAACATTACCGCTATGCTCCAGTACCGTCGGAATTATACTGAATGGTATATACCTTAGCTACGTCCAACAGGAGGACACATAATAATTAAACAGATTTAGGTAATAGGAGCATTGTTACACTTTTACATTCATGTGCTAAATTATCAATTGTACTATATTGCTGTAAATATAGGCTGACTGGACTGAATGATAAGGTAGGTACTTACGAGGAAATAGGTACTTGTCTGCTATTTACTTTTAATAGTAAAATATACGATTCAGGGTTTTTTTATTTGTATAAGGCGTATATTGGCTGTCTGATTTAATTTTACCCTCTTAGAAATATGGATTTTTTCGACGTAATTCGCAAGCTGTAATGTTTCCTTGAGCCTTTCTCTGTTTATTTGGTTTACTGCGAAATCCGCTATTTCTTTACTATTATTTATCTTGCGGCCTGTAAGCTGAAGCTAAGGGTCACTTTAATAAATGTATTCGGGGAAGGTGCCCCTAGAAATGTATGAGATCTTTCTAGATGCAATAACCTGCTGAAGATATATAGTAGGTACCAGTTGGTACGGGTAAAAGATTAGCTTACTAGATACGAGTTTACTCGCAAATGGATTGTAAGGAAATTGATAGCAATCTCTAGCAACCACGTTGTTTTAACGATATATAACAATAAATATTGATGGTGTCCTCAACCAGTCATCATTTTAAGAGCCCCATTGTTGTGTTCGGATTTCGGACTTCGTTTCGGACTAAACGTGCGTGCAGGTTTTGAACTCGAATTTTCCATGCGGAAGTCCGACGTTTGAATCGATACGCTGCTTGTCAATCAGTAACTATTTGTTACTCATAAATGGTTCTAAAATATGTTATGTACGGAAATTGATCTCTTCCAGTTACATTAAATGTTTTATAGAGGAAGAGTAGGTGAGGCAATATCTACTTCGTACATATTTTATGATAACGGATGAATAAAATAATTTATTCTTAATGTTCAATGTGGCATTGTTCCCAGGAGTATATTATTATTATTATTTGTCTATTTCTATATGTCAGCTATCTATTTTCATAGTCCACTGCTGGATATAGGCCTCCGCTGATTGGCGATATTCCGACCGGTCTTGGACACAACGACTCCACGCTTATTTCTTCAGGTTATCAATCCACTGTTAAAATTTTCTTCCTTAAGATATGCCCTGTATATTATCACTTTAGCCGGCTAACTACGCGAGCTATGTCGGTAACGTTTTACGTGTACTAATTCCATTGTTATGGATCTTGTCTCGTAGCGCTCGTTCGCTCGCTGAGTGTTTTCGATCTTCCAGATGATACCAACGGTAAAAGAACCTGTGTCGGTGCAGTGCCTGATCAATTTAGGACGGTTACCTTTCACCTGTTTGGAAATAGGAGCGCGCGAGGAGCTGTACTGGCCATAGAAAGTAGCTAAGACGCAGATCTATGACTAACACTGTTGAGGCATCTTCATTCCGCAATGGTGACAGCAGATTAATGAGCTGAAGCTGGCTGGTGTTTGCATATGTTTTAAGTTTCCGTTTTTGTAACGACTGGAACCAATATTAGTCGTGATTTTTGTATGGTTTTTAGATTTACTCTAAACACAGTGGCATTTAATTTTATTCATTATAACCCAATTGTTCTATAGCTGGGTTTTGATTTTCTCTCACAAAATAAGGGCTTATATGGCCTTAGACCCTCACGATGGCCAACGACGGATTGGCAGAATTCTGAGAACATTATGAAAATTCTCAGATATGTAGGATTCATCACGATATTTTTCTCCTCCGAGTCAAGTAATAATTAATTTCATTTATGTTTTTTTATATAGTGTGATCTACAATGAGTTTTTTGTTACATTTTAATTGAACTTAAAGTTAGCTCAAGTGCCACTCTTCAGCCGTAAAGTTCGTCCAAAGTTTGAATGATACTAAACATCATAATTTATAATATTTTGAGGCTTCCGTCAAATCTAAATATTAAGTTTTAACATTTAGATGTCACTTATTATAATTACAATAATTGATTGCAAATGAAAGTAATAATGACTTATAGCGACTATATACCTACTATTAGACGTGAATATTGTGTCCTAAAGAGTCTAGATTACAATGTAATGTATCGTAAATTATTATGTTATCGTACTGAAACCTTTAGGACGAGACTAGAAAAGTTCACCTAACCCGAATTAAGGATCGTAATAAAGAGACCCTTCGAAAGGCTTTCTCGGGAGCAATTCATGTAAATGCCGACCATATTTTTGACTGTCGATGACCAAAATAACCTATATTTCCATTATGAAATTATAACTTACGTAAGTATTTTGAAATGAATAGACAATAACTTTATTAATTAACAAGTGTTTTAGGTTTGAGTTCACAAAATCAATTGAAACTGTAAATTGCCTAAATAAGTATCCTATCTATACTTACTACGAGGAGTACGAGTAAGTTATTTGTAGGAGATCATATTTATCTATTTATTAATGAGATTTGTTTTAAAAATTTACCCTCTTACCGATCTAAATTAACTTATAGGAAAATTCGTAGAAACGGCAAAGTAAATGAATACCGAGAACTATAGAAAACGAATATTGACGAATATTTTCGTCCTCAAAATAACGTATTAGGGAGCGCTGAGTGTGAGATATATATACAGTGACGGTGGAGAAGTCAGTTGACTATATAAATATGAGGCTGGCAGGATATAAACGAATGCTGCACAGCGCCGGCGCCTGGCCACTCGCCTTCGGTTCACGCGGTTCGCGGCCAGACCAGTCGGCGCCGTCACTGCCGTCGGCCGCCGCCCGCCCTAACCCGCCGTCTCCGCCGCGAGCTCGACCTCACCGATCAGTCGGTTGCGCGGCAGTCCAGCTCTACACGTGTGCCAATATCCTCTCGATACGCGTTCAGTGTGAATGCTCTAGCCGAGCACATAGTAAAAGAACACTACACGAGCATGTGTGAAAAAGAAACGGTTGCGACGCTATAACCTGAAAGTGACAGTGTTGTGAACTTATTGTTACAACTATGTTTTATTTAAGTAACATCATAAAAGAATTTAATGTTGTGGTTAATTTGGAAAACAAGTTACAGCGGTGTGAATTTAAACATCCACTTTTGAACCCAGCGTAATTGTTGGAAGTTTGTTTGTAAGATATGGCTTCGTTCTTCAAGGAATACTTAATTTTAACACTTGTAACTCTGTGGCAAGTATGTAATTTGGCTTCAACTGAGCGAGAAATACAAAAATGCAGTTCGACTACGGACATAGCGTCGTGTCTAACATGCCAGTATAATTTCTCTATGAACGAAAACGAAAACAAATATCAAGAATATATATGTTGTGAAGAACGCATAAAGAAGAGTATTTTTTTCACTAAGTATTTTAATAAAACCTTCACTGGAGTTTCAATTCAACTTGGCGAACAATGTAACACAAGTTACATCGTTTTTGACATAGACTTCATAGATACTGTATCTCTTTTCTTAAGAAATAATAATATTAGCGACGTTCGCGTTAATGTAAAGCCATTACATTTGCGAGAACTAGATTTATCTTCAAATAAAATACAACACGTTAAGAAAGGTGTTTTTAATAATTACACTAATCTAAGAAAGTTAATTTTAAGTAAAAATAACATTACGACCATATTTGAAGACAGTTTTATCGGATTATCAAAATTGGAGACTCTTGATTTATCTGAAAATTATTTGACCATATTAACTAATGTGTTCACGCCGTTAAAAAATCTTCAACATCTTAATTTGAGCAGAAATAACATAGAATTTATTCACGAGAATTACTTTAATAATTGGTTGTTGCAGCACCTGGATGTGTCTCATAACAATTTAAGGAAATTGGCTCCTGGAGCACTGCAGCTTCTGCCTAATCTGGCACGATTACTTCTGACAGATAATCCGCATTTAGGAATTACACAGTTGGACACGCAGTTATTAGTAGGCACTGGCCGTAGATTACAGCAAATCGATGCATCGAGAACAGGTTTATATCAAGTTCCTGAGGCATTTACGCATTCAGTTCGCTTTTTATCACTTGTTGGGAATAAAATAACAGCAATTAGATGTGGAGATCTGGATAGTTATCCTTTATTACAGTCATTAGATGTTACTGATAATAAAATTGTTGAAGTCGAAGACGATTCACTAGGCAGACTGGAGATGTTGTTATTTTTAAATATTAATAAAAATCTTCTTAATACTATACCTAAATCTCTTCCAGACGAATTAAAATATTTATCGATAAACGAAAACCTTATCAAAAATCTTTCGATACCTGATTTTAAGAATTTGCCTAATCTACGTATTTTGCAAATAAAAAACAATAAAATTCGTTATATCGAGGACCACGTTTTTGACGATTTGTTGTCATTAGAAATATTAGATTTATCTAATAATCCTATCCAAACCTTATCTTCGAGTACATTTGATGGACCGCTATCGCTAAGGGATCTAAGGCTCTGTTATTTAAATATTTCAGTGCCTGAACAAGATGGCCTCTTTCCGATGTCATCTCCTGAAAGCGTGCAAATGCTTCATTTGCAGGCTAGTCCAGGTCTCGCGCGGCAGCTATTAGCTGATTCTGCAGCCTTAGCAGCCTTGTCACATTTACAATATTTGGATTTGAGAATGAATAACTTAACGGGGCTACGCAATGATTTGTTATTTTATCTGGTCCAATTAAAAACTTTACGATTACATGGCAATAATTTAAACTGTACTAATGAATTATGGTTGACCGATTGGATGAATTGGAATAAGTCTCTGACAACTGGCGAAACATGTTATTATTCTACGTCAGAAGCTAAAACAGAAATTAGCAAATACAATTGTACATTTCCCGAGACATTTACAATAAATGAGAGCTTACCACCCGTTAATTTATACAGTACTGAAATGATTAATAAACTATTAAGATACTATGGATACCTTAATAATAGATCATATAAGAACTTAACTAAATTCAGTTACAAAAATTATAATTCAAGCTTCAAGAATAATACAATAACTGACATGAGTACAAATCAATTAATAAATAAAATACAAAAGTCTAAAAATCAATTCGTTGCGAAAAATTTGACTGAAAATAAAATATTGCAGCATTATTATCTTAATGAAACGTCGGTGGTAAAGGCAAAAGAATCTGCCAAAATTTTAGATCAAAATAAAATACAAAACGATCAACTGAACGTTGACCACAGATTTTTAGATATTGATCATTATATTTCTCATCATACTCTAAGAAAGGACAACGACGTTGACAACATTGGACTCAAAAAGACGTCAGGTAAACGCTTGAATACACCCATTCTCACCAGTGGCATTGAGTCAAATGGTTTGATCGTCATAAAAGAACAAGACAATCCTGATGTTGATGGAGCTATGGATTCGAATGACAAGTTAGAATATTCTCCATATCAATCTCCTAATACGAATTACGCACAAAATATTGGAATGATTTCTGTACTGAGTTTAATGGTAATCGCTTTAATTCTATGGGCGAGTTTCCGATTAAGGTACAAAAAGAGACAAACAGTGACTATAGATACAGACGTTGAAGACCAAATAGAAGTATCGAATATATCTGGCGGAGTATTATGGTGACATCTACGAGCAGCCGACCCCACACCCTTCGAATATGATTCTCTTCTAACGTAGCATTAAAGTAAGTGATAAATAAATCTAGACACATCCCAAACTATAACTTGTCAATGTAAATATTTTGTTTACTTTGTAAAATTTAATATATTTTTTAGAATAGAAGTAGCCTTTATTTAGTACATCTGGTGTAAAGTAGCCACGCAACCCATGGATATCTATATTTAACTTTCTTACAGTTTTATTTGAGATTCAAAATACTTCAATTCCGTTATTCAAAACACCCTTCAAACAGAAACAGAATATTGCTTAGTACAACAGAATTGGTAGTTGTTGTCACAAGCATAAACCAAATCAGGAGCAAATAAGATAATAAACACTAAAATAAATTCTAGCGGTAATCTTAAATGAACAAAAGGTTTAAGAAGTATATTATTATGTCAACTTCACACAGTACTTGTCCCTTGCCACGTTATGAGGTTTTTAACATTTGATAAAATCCTCAACGATGCTTCAAGAGCTGTAAGTTTACTCGAGTCTCATACAAATTAGTGCAAATTTCATTTAAACTTTGGTTTTATCTAAACGAATTAGCGTAAAAGGTTTTGATGCTTAATACATACGAGTAAATAACCTAATGAGTTCAACATTTTAATGTGTTGAACAATATTGCGGCAATAGAAAGAAGAAAGGATAAGATAACAAAGTTAGGGAGGATGTTTGGATTGTTAATTAATAACAATTTATCTATACTTAGTATTTACGTCCAATTGCTTTCTGCTTATACCTCTCCTAAGGTGGGCACAATATTCATTACTCCTTTGGCCTCTTCCACTCACCATCCACCTTGTTTAAGAGAGCATTATTTGAGGTTTATATAGCCTATATTATTTCACTTAAATTGAAATGTAATTGAAGCGGTGACGACCACTTTATTTTACATAATGTTTTACATCCTTATACTTATAAGATTGTTTTTTTTATCACCTTTATATTATTTAGATACGTACTAGTTGGTATGATTGTTTGCATGTATTTGTATGTTTTTGTGTTTTGTTCACTAGATGTTCGTTAATAATTGAAAGTATTGTTTTATGTGATAGGCACTTACAATGATCAAATTAAACTATTATAGCCAGAAATTATTGAAATAGTTATTTATGTAATTGTAATATTAATAGAAAACACTCTCTTTTTGAAAAAACATAGTTATTTTAATATTAAGGACAAAGGGGTGAATGTTAGTATAATTATGTGTATACATACATTATGTTATTTATTATATTTTAAAATGCATTATGCGTTGAAATTAGATATTGTTATATTTAGTGGCACAGAAACAAGCAAATCTTCACTGTCACTACAGTGTATAGAATTATAGTTTATCATCATTGTTTGAAGACATCTTTAGAATCAAACTGAAAATTCTTCAAATTTTGACCAAATGCTGACTACTCTCAATGGTTACCATACGTACTTGAAAGAGTAAGACATTCATGCCATGCTGTTTACTTAAAGCTTTTGTCACGTGACAATTATTTAACAAGATTGTGTATAAATGTCCGGTAGTTGACATACCGAGTTCAAGCCCAATATCAATGAATTTAAGCTAACACTGTAAATTATGTGAAAATGTTATGATATGTGATTGATGTACCGCATTCAGTAATTTCCACTAGGTGTCCATTCCAAACATTGGTTCGTATCGTTTAAGTTTTTTTCTAATTTATATGTATATTATAGATACCATTAATTTCTGTAAATAATAAGTTGTTATAATAAATATAAATAAAGTTGTTATAATTGCGGGTATTTTTGATTTCAGTTTAAACCGGGGCGGCTGCAATCAATTTGGAATACGTTTGTGATAATATTGGACATTCATATTTTTATATGGAATAAGTACAAATAGAGATATTAGCTGAACAGCTAAGCCTGTAACTATCTGTGTATTTAATGTAAATAATTGTTTTGGTATAATTTCATTCGATAGAAAATAGAATTATTTTTATGTAAAAATATAACATTGTAATCTTAACTTTGACACATATTTCTCTACTTCATTGTAAATATTTAATTAATTAGAGATGGTTATAATACCACTCCCGTAACATGCCACATGACATGAAAATAGGTATGTATCATATTATTCGCATACATAATATATATACATATATACTACGGCAAGGATGTGATTTAAAAATATCCAATGTAGTGTACAACACGACTCATTTTTAATCACAATACAATTGTTGATTACATGCGCTGTTCGAGGTATTTTGTGTCATGTTATGTAGAGCAGACTTATTTACGATAAATGGTGTTGAGCCGAAGCATTTACAAAACGCAGATCATGTCTTCCTATTAATGTCTGTAGGGTATATATAATTTTTTTTTCATAACACGGTCTTAGAAAAAATGTGCCAAATTTGTTTATCTCATAATGAGACTAACGAAGGACACCAAGTTTTTAATGAATAATTACTTACGAAATTTATTATATATAAAAAGTGATCTTAATTATGTGTATTTAAATATTTGTTCCGTCATTATTAATTTATGTTACCATTAATTGTCTAAAATTAATAATTAGTTATTAGATAGTGTTAACGTTCTTACTTTTTATTTTAAGAAAAATAAAGTAATTGAATTTAACTTCAATATATTTGAAACATCACTGCGAAACTATGGTTGTAACTTGATATATAGCGTTTTGAGGACAATGTTGAGTAGATATATGTTTTTACGTAAATTGTAGTGATGTACAAAAAACTAGTGAAAAATAATAAAAAGAGAGAAAATTCAAGTTTTTTATTTTATTACAATATTCAAAACCTACCTGAGTTTAAATGAAATGTAAATGACACATTAGTCCTTTTTATAAAAAAGGGCAAATCAATAATTTATTGTGAAAAAGAAGCGGAACTTTTTAAAAAGTTAATTAGGCAAAGTGATGATGCCCTTTTCGTGGATAAATTTTGCAAACTTTATTTAAGTCTTTAAGCCTTACATTAATATTCAAGCTTTAACTTATAGGTCCGTTAAGAATTTATCTTATAAATATTTTATAATTTTAATAAAAAAGGAAGCAATATGATAACTTTTATATCAATTAAACTGCAGTAATAACCGCTTTATCCGTTACCACTGTGATCGGTAATGCGCCGTTGGTGTTACGGACCATCCATGGTGGGATGGTCGCTTATCATATTGTGGCTCGTGTATTTGTTTGTTGGTTATGGACGTAACTAACCTAGTATATTTAATTTTTTTTGTTAGGAGTAGAATTCAGACGAATGTGCCGTTGCTGTAATTTTAATATAATTTTTACGAGGTGGTAAGTGACTATTGCAAGTACTACATATATTTGCCAACCTTAAAGAGATATATTACGTTACACAAGTTCGAGTTATGCTTTAAGGGGGGGTTCAACTTTGAACCATTTCCAACTCCCCTGGTCGCGGTGCATTCTGATAAACAACAGACGTAGTAAACGCCTGGACCCTCCTGTTGGAGCTCGCAGGGTTCCCTCTATAGCATCCAGCTCAATCCGGACCACGACATGATGGCGAATTTCTTTGTCCACCTGACTAACTTTGATCCTCCTTATATCAACGGTGAAATATTTTTGACTACTTATGATTGCAGTTGTTCACAAACAGTTAAACAGCGGATATTGCGCTTTCTTCATGGCCGGTAACGCATCGGTGATGACTTTATTGCGGTGGATGTCCATGGGAGGCGGTGACCACTTCCCATTAGCTGATGTGCCTGATTCTCGGCTAAAAAACAGATGAAGGACTGAGATAGAATGCTTCTCACCCTTCCATCACCTAAAACTTTACAACGGAATATACCTACGGGTGTCTACCAAAAGGTACCAACAATGTATGTGTGTATATCTTAGTATACTTTATATTTCATTAGATAATATAAAATTGATACGCGATGAACTAACTTTGTCCACTTTTTATGAACTGATTTTTTGGTGTTATCAATAAAAATATTTTGGAAACAGAACGGTATATAATATTCGACTATATTTAACCGAAAGTCAATCACGTGGCGAACACTAGTATCTACAAATATATCGAATAATGAATCAATAAATGAAATAATGAATAGTTAATATTCCCTGTCAGGAATTAATAACTTCGCGGGAATTAATTTTCAATACCAAAATTTGTGTAACGGTATGTATTATTAGGCGCCATCTGTTATACATATAAACATTATTGGATTATTAAATTTTTAATTAGCATAGTTAAAAGCATACGGCATACTATTTATGTAATATTAATAATTAACTAATATTAACTTTAGAAATTAATCGCAGATACGTAATTAATATTTTCAAAACTAAAATTTAACAGGATTCTTTTATTTACGTTTTTGTTGTATAATTATTTATTATCAGATACACCATAGACTTATCACGCAATAGTATAATAATAATATAATAATAATAATAATAGTATAATAATAGTACGCAATAGATACAAGATTGTTAGAAGTTGATTCATCTTTAAGATTATCATCATTTTAAGGTTAGTTTTAAATATCAAAATATACTTATATTAAATATTCACGTAGCATTGTGTTTTGAAACGAAATACGAAGACGTTAACGAGGTTATTCTAAATTCTATAGAGAAATGTAAACAGCCCTTCAGCCATTATGAGTTGTGGCGTACAAGGCAAATATTGGCATCTGCGCCTGGCTCAATTATTGAGGTTGGGCGTACTTCGCAGTTATAGTTCAAAATTCGTGTTGATAAGATATTAAATAATTTAGTTGTTAATTTATATCAATATAAGATGCTATTGAAAGATTCCGAATATTCAGATAATGAAGAATATTATAAGTCTAGAACCAATAAAGCTCCTAACCACTGCTGGACTCGGGGCCTAGTCCGTCACGCTGGCCAAGTGCGGATTAACGGCCTTCACACACATCGAGAACTTACAGGCATGCATGTTTTATCGTGATATTTTGTTTCATCGAAGCAAATGATAATTTATTTGTAATTTGTATCAGCAGACCGATGTTCGAACCATATTTTTTACGCTGTTATATTAGCTTTACTTGTATATGTGTATCTTTGTAGCAATCACCGCTAAATGTGCGTACAATCCGAATGACGGTAAATGGTACCCACCACCCTTACGTGTTTGCCACACATACATGAAAGTGGTAAATAAATCATTTTTTAACTGACTCTCCATTACTGCAACAAGCAAATATGTATTTATGCTATGAAATATTTGAACTTGATTTTCACATACCGTGACACTTTCAAGTTATTTAACATTTGCACATATATTACGAAATGGGGACTGTTGAATAATCAAATAGCTGTTATTTTCACTAAGATCATCATAATGTTAAGAACAACACGTAAGTGATTTTACCGTCATACCAGCGATCCCTCTACGTAACATTTTGTTACAAAATATCTACATTTATTTATATAGCTAAAAGCGTGACTGTTTTGTTTTAAACTATCAATATATATTTACGACATACAAAGTACTGATCCGCCAACTATTGGTAAGTTGTCGCTCATGTGCATCTGTAACAACGTAGCATACCTAACACCAAAGGCATCGCCAACACGCTGCGGTTCAAGAAGGCGTTTCCTTCTTAACCCGTTCATTATTGGTTCTGCGATGCTGTAATTGAAATACGTAAAAACAATAAACTATTAATTCTGGAAGAAGGGTGGTAAGCACGTAAAGAATCTATATTACAATGCATGAGTACCGTCGACGCTGAACTGAGTGGTACAGAGTAAACTTTTTCCCACACAAGCCTCTATTGCCTCGTCTGATGTTAAACAGAGTGCACTGTGAATACAAAAGGATAGCTTGGACTCAAAGTTGGATGAAACTTCTTATACAATTTTTATTCTTACGCCTTTCCGCATCCTACGCATGGAGGCGGGTGTATGGGAATCGCGAAATGCCCAGTAAAATCCAGCGAAATTTTAATTTCAACTTCTTCATACTTTTTGCGTTTTGTTTATATTTATAAAAACTTAGTTACCTCTCAGTTCAGCTATTCGCTCCTGCCGACCATCTTGTGATGTTTGTAACATCGTACATGTGTATGATTTTTTACAAAATATATTAAAACAAATTACCAGCGCACCCCACTCTTCCTAGCTCGTCAGCTCTGAAGCAGGTGAACAACGAAAATGATTCTGTGGCGGGGATAGAGATAGTTCATGCGTACGTCGATCGTATATGAATCATAAACGCACAGTTGTCTCCTATATCTTGTAATAACAATACTCTGGAAGCTATTGAATTGAAGTACAAAATTTGCTGAAAATAACGGTTGCGGTAACGTAGACCGCTCACTTGGCATCCGTCCATTAAGTCGCTTTCTGGCCACAAACATAAAATAAGAATGACACTTTTTTTTAATAGTTTTAATAGCTTACTGCAGTATTTTGTTTTTAACAAAATTATAACGAAAATGTTCTCACCGTATAAATCTTATTCAATATACCTTTTTACCGGAAATAATATAAAGGTCGGATTATTGTTCAAAGCCTGTTTACTTATTTGACTTAATAAATTATAATTTTAAGAGACAAAGGTCTTTAATCCTGGCTGGTTTTAATTACCAACCCCTTACATAATCCCAGTCTCAAATAAAAGCGTTTAATTAAAATTCTATTTCAAAGTTATAAGTAACGGTAAGCCTTAGTTTGTGATTGGACGCAACGGAATATATTTATATTTCTAAATAACTAATTACTATGCTACCTACTCCAGCAGTAAATTATATATTAATTAAATTAAATCAAGGGCATTAAGATATCTTTAAACTGTGGTGTCACAAGCCACATTTTAAAACTGTAGTAATCCTATATCACTACATATTAGGAATGTATGGATATCAAATTTCGGATGTGGATATGTATACGGATATTTGAATAATACTTTATCGGCTTCGTTTAAGGTTACAGATGTGACATTATTTCGGATTATCCGATTGTTTCGGATAATTTCGGTTACGGATGTTTCTAATATCTAAGAATCGAAAAAAATATACAATGTATAGTTTCGATTGCGGTTACGAAGCTCCATAATATCCTTAGTACTTATTATGCTTATATCTACTTATCAATTAATAGGACATTATTATGAAAAACTTGAAATTGAATATTTTTAGTAATTTATAATTGTAGAGACAAAAAATTGTCTTGTCTTATAAAATAACATCAATGTATTACATTATTTGGATTTTAGGTTGATTGTATTCTGTATATAAATTCATGTTTCAAGTTCCCTGGAGCATTGATTAACAGTTTGCTTAAATTGCGTATTCTGGTATAGCCATGATGAAATTGACCGTGTGAGAAGAAGGTATCAATATCTGTGAGGTCTACACCAGAAGTTTAGAATGGTCTGGCGCTATATTAATATAAAACGACATGGAAATTTGTTAGGTGTGACAGGAATTATACATGTAGTCTAAATGTCCGGTTCAATACGTTTTGCTGTTTTAACATTGCAACATTTTGGATGGCATAGATTAAGGAATAAAATTATTAGTTGGAGTTAAGGAACAGTTTTTATTATTTAACAAAAAAAAACAAATATACCTCTTTTTCTGATTCCTTGTCTTTATTTTCCAACGAGGAGAAAAGTTGCATGCGGAACTCGTACATGGCCCTGGGAATAAAATTATTTATTATTTTAGTATCATGGGTTCTAAGTCTATGATCATATGAGTAGGTGCATTTATATATTTATACCATACCATTTATACCATGCATCACACTTAGGTAGTACTCCATTTTGAAGCCAGTAACAATATAATAAAATATACATCTTTTTCTAGAGTAGTGTATACAGTACTAACGCTATTAAAAATAAATAAACGTAATGGTTAAAGCTTTGGCTATAAGAGGCGACTTATACAATACAATAAACACTTATACAATACAATACAATAAACGACAGTTCTCGTGGTCCTACTGAGTTAAATTATCGTTACTCTGTTCTGAATCTTGATTTCGCTGTCGCAGTTAGGATCAAATAGATATAAGATTATGATGTTTCATAAATTTAAGCAAATATTAAATTTAAACGCCGTTAGTCTTTAAAGACGTTACAGGTAAATTTGTAATGTTGTCCAAGAAATACGTTGAAATAAAACAAATAGTCCGTCAAGGCCAATAACCTTTTGTGTAACACTTGTCTTATCATTTTATGATTGAGTACCATTTTCGATAATGATTGAGTACTGTGTTATTATAATTTTGTATAATGCTCAGCACTTATTCTCCCCCTTTGAACTACCTACGTTTCAAGATATTATCCGCTTTCATGCGCGAAGTACTTCATAGAGTGCGTCCAAAATAACTGAAGGTGCCTGCTGTCAATTGTTCACTTAATTTGCGTCAATAACAAAATGTACGCGTTTTTTAAATTTAAAATGTAAATTTTGTTTTTGCGAATCTATATTTGTTGAGTTTCGATGACACAAATTTCATTGTATAGAAAGAGCAAGGAAACTGTGATTAAGGTTTATATTTGCGTATTTACGATTAGATAAGACGGATATGTCTAGGTTTATATCTATATGATCTGAGGTTTTGTGATCGCATTGTTCCATATTGGACGTACATAATTTTAGAATTCCCAAAACAAATACAAACACCAGGTAAGTAATTTATTATCGATTGAATGTAATAAATAATAAAATAAAATTACTCACACAATTAACTTAAATAATTTCATAAAATAGCACGTGCATATACATAAATAGTAGATATTCTAGGCTTATTTAAATTTTTCCCTTAATGGCAAAAGTACGCTTTTAATGCTCCATTATACTTTGTTATTTATACACGTATACACTATACCAGAGTGTGGTACCACCACCAAGATATTTAATTCAGAATGCCATAAAGGATGTTCACACATGTGTATACCATCACTAGCTGTGCCTGCGACTTCGTCCGCGTGGAATTTAACAAAAAAGTTATTTAGCAGAAATAAAAGTATCCTAAGTTACTCCTTATTACATTAGCTACCTGCCAGTGAAAGTCCCGACAAAATCGGTCCAGCCGTTTCAGAGATTATCCGGAACAAACAGACAGACAGACAAAAATTGTAAAAAATGTTATTTTGGTATATGTATTGCATATATATTCATATGTATGTAGTAAAAAGCGGTTATTGTAATATTTCAAACACACACTCCAATTTTATTTATTAGTATATATTACGGCACAGAATATGAAAACAAGTATTCATCTATACTAATATTAGAAAGAGGAAACCTTTGTATTTTTGTATGTTTGTAACGAATAAACTCAATAACTACTGAACGGATTTTAAAAATTCTTTCACCAATAGAATGCTACATTATCCCTGAGTAACATAGGCTATATTTATTACTAGAAAAAATAAGGGATCTTTGCTAAAACTTTAATAAGTTGAACCAAGGTGTAAAAAAAATTACTTTATGTCCTTTATAAAGATAAAATTATAAATATGTCTCAAAATGTTTAAAAATAAAATTACACCCGTGCGAAGCCGGGGCGGGCCGCTAGTTTACAATAATAGTATACATAGCGCATTTTGTGACTCTCTGTGTATGAAGAGGTAATCCCGGAACATTATTACGGATTGACATAGACTATAAAGTATTGAACAAATTCTCTAAAGTATAAAAATGAGCAACTATTTATTTAGAGTAATTACTATTTGTGAACGTAAAAATCAAGTTTTCCGAAACGAAGCGAGAACGGATTACTAGTATATTATATACATGTCTTCCTCGGTTTGTGATATAACCTAAAATGCCTTGCTTGTTAGACTGTGAACTGCCAATGTTTCTACGGATTTGTAGGTATAATAACCGATCAATTTATAAGTAGAAATATAGTGAACTGTGTTTCTGGGTGAAATCGAAATTTTACAGCACCCAAACGATAATTCTTAGTTCGCATAACAGAGCTCAGCTATTTTGCTAAGAGTACCTACGTATTGTTTATTGAGAGGTTTCGTACTTATTCCAATCAAGTAGAGGCTTGTTCTCGTCGCTATATTTTCCTTAGCAATTCTCATCCCGTCGTTATGTAATTTTATTGGCTATTGTTCCTGTTATTTATGATTTGGGGATTGCGTATTGATCAGACAATGGCATTGACCAGACGGATTGTGTTAATTAATTACATTTCTTCAATACATTCATCAAGGGCTCATTTAGTAATGTAAAAGTAAAAGTAAAGTAATATAAAAACTTTAAATTGAATTTTTCTATAAATTAACTTTAATTTAGTTTTTAATTAATTTTAATAGAATTTTGCGCGTTGCGTTGTGTACTATATTGAGTCGCCATATTGAATTAACAGCACTATCTGGTAATGAAAATAGTAGTTAGATATGAAATGATTGTGATTATAAGTAAAATTACTGCACAATTACGCGTTTTGGCTCTTCGTCATGTTGGTAATATGCTTTTTGGGAAACTTAAAGAAACACCTTAAAATAGACAACACACGTATAGACAGACTTAAGTCAGTAGTAAAAGTTTACCAGTATTTACTGACCTATTTAAGAGGAAGACAGTTATGGGGACAAGGCTATTCGAATTCGGTTCTACTTATGTACGCAAATACGTAGCTTATGTTGGTATGTCTAACTATTATGCTGATTCAGTTAATATCTCGGTCAAGGAAGCTAGGTTCATGTGATGTCAGACCCATGAGTGTTTTCTTACATATATATTACATACATAGACGGTCTCATTTTAACGTGTCACTGGACTATAAATGCAAGGTTGCATAAAGTAATTTTGCTTCTTCAAAGTTAATTGATTGGCATGAATTCACAAATTAATTTATCATTTCATCAAAGACGTAATTTTACACCCTGATGGCTCGTTTCAATATAATTTAATTTTATTATCCGCATTTCAACTTTTGCCAGTGCATTGACGTGGTATTAATTATATTATTAATTTATTTAGAGTTTGAAAACCCCAGTTGCTATGAATTGTTTCTGATTAAAACTGTAATGTTTCAATCGATGTGCTTAAAGTTCGTTTTCAAACAAGTGATCAAAGTACAGATAATAGCAACATCGTTGTACCTTTTTTTATTAAACTGTGAACTGTTTCGACACTTCCCGCGCGGCCGGTAGTGAATAGTGGGCGCTCTGGCAGCTTGCCAGTATCGTAGACAACGTCAATGCAATTGGTTCGGTCAGCTCTTTCCATGTATGAGTCTGCACCCAATTTTTACATCAGATACAATGTTATAAGTCCATTTTTTAATAATCTTGTTCAACAGCCGGCATACTTGTGGACGGACCGTATGATAGTAACTGGTCATTTCCGTACATGCACAGCTGCCTATGCATACTGTCACCGACGCATTGTTGGCCAAGAAGCTATATATATACACTTGTGCACTATTAGTACAACCGAAACATGCTAACGGGACCAGAATAGGGCTACGGTACCTCCTACCTGTCGTAAGACGCCACTAAAAGGGGGCTTCCGTGGTTGTGGAAGGATAGGGTGGGAGCACGAACCGTCCAGTCAGCGAACCCAGGAAGGACGACGGTATACGTGACCGAGTACCGCCGTAAACATCAGAAGGTGGGGGATGAGTGGAGGCTCATCACGAGCAGAGCCCGGTGGGGCATGCGCTCAGGATTCCGGTTGTACCTTTTCAAGGCTTCCCTCTTCGAAAACAAAAAAATAAAATAAAAACGGTCATGACCGGACACACTGTATTTATATAATAAAAAAAAAATAATAAAATAAATAATATTAATAATATAATGTTTAATATTAACATTGAAATGGTTAAAGGATTTTTGAAAAAGGAGCTGTGGTTCCGGACATTACCCCACGCATATACACAACTCACAAAATTCGCACTCTTATTATATTATGTTAATATACATATAAGATTTAATGTGCCGAACTATTGAGGTGGAATAAACATGTGTTGCTCTGTTAACAAAGAAACGACATTTAAAGTTTATTATTCCACATTTTTCTGTACTAAATATTTTACAAATCTAAAATCTAAAATTGACAATTCAAACAAAATAATAAATTTAAAAAAATGTCATCTAATTTACTGAAACCTATATACAACGTACTAAAGAGTTTTTAGTTAGAAAAATAAACATTAAAGAAATATATTTTCTTTACATCTCCCCCCCTTGGGGAAGAAAATTATGGGTAAATTTTCTTAATATACATTTTTACATCCTTTTTTTCATCGACTGCATCTTTTTCTCCTTTTTCTTTATCTTCTTTCACAGGTATAGGAATAAGTTTTGTGATATGGAAAATGTTTGTGTCTGTTTTCTTGTGATTTGTATCAATTCTGTAAATTGTTTTAGAAATTTTTTCAATAATATCAAACGGTCCAATTTTCAGTTCATCTAATTTTTTCCTGTTTAACTTATTGCCATTTTCCACGTACACCTTATCTCCTACATTAAATTCAATATGTTTCCTATTCTTGGCAAATAACATTTTATTGTAGTTATGTGATTTTATTGTATTCTGAAGAGCTGTTGTTCTATCTCTGATCCAGTCATTATGCGTTTTTTCTTGCTTCAATTCTTCTGGTATGATCGTTACATCTGTTCCATACAAAAGATAACTTGGCGAGAAACCGGTTACTGTATGAATAGTTTGGTTATATCTACTAACACACTCATGTGCTATTGTTGTCCAAGCTTTTTTAACTCCTTTTTCATTTATTTTGCATCTAATCTTGTTTACCAACGTTTGATTTAATCTTTCATTTAGGCCATTCGAGAATGGTGCATTTAGTGCAGTAAATATCATAGGTATCTTTTTGTTTTTCAAAAATATTTTGAATTCTCTTGAATTTATCCCTGGATATTGGTCAGTAAGGAGCATACCAATATCTTCTGTTTCAGCTATGTTCATGACTAACTTAATAAAATCATTTGCATTCTGAGTCTTTGAAGTTAAAATAAATGCGTATCTAGTGAAGTGACCTACTAACAAGTGTAGGTATTTCTTTGTGGATCTTGAACCTCCAAAACCTCCAATTGTATCTATAGACATTATTTCAAATGGCTTTGTGGCCGGACCTAAGTGAGACATAAATCCAAATTTTTCCTGTCCTCTTGATTTATTTCTTATACACACTTCACAGTTTTTACAGACATTTTTTATATTTTTTGTTAAATTTTTGGATATATAAAAAGGATTTATAGTCTTTTCCATCTGTTTTATGCCTATATGACAAAGCTTGTCATGTATATTTTTAAAAAAATTTACTGAAATCCTCTGACAGAATAATTTTTTCTTTGCCTCTCACTTTTTTATAATATACATTTTGTTTCTGTATCTTGTCTTTGTTCTTTTGTATGTTTTCATTTTTATTTTGATCGATTAAGATATCTTCTACATTAATCAAGTTTACAATCTTTAGTTGTTCATCTAAATTTTCACTTGACTCCAATACGGGGTTCCTGCTAAGACAGTCCGCTTCCAAATTTTGTTTTCCCGGAGTATATTTTATGTTAAAATCATATTGTGATAAATAATATGTTAAGTCACCCAATTCCTCGTCGGTTCTCGATTTTAAGTTCATGTTCTGTAATGGCTTATGATCTGAATAAACTGTAAATGTTTTTCCTATTAACCAATATTGCCAGAATTTCACTGCTTCTTTGATAGCTAAGCACTTCAAATATATAGCTTTTTTCTTTTTTTGGGCTTCATTTAGCTTTTTCGAAAAATATGCTACTGGTTTTTCACTACCATCGGGTTGTACCTGTTTCAAAATTGCTCCAACACCTTCTATAGAAGCATCCGTGTAAATATTAATTGGTAAATCTTCGTCAAAAATTTCTAGAACTGGTTGAGAGCATAGGAGACTTTTTATTTTTTCAAAAGTTCTTTGGCATTCATCAGACCAAATAAATTTTTGATTTTTTCTCAGTAAATTATGTAATGGATATAATATTATAGCACTGCTTGGTATATATTTATGATAAAAATTGATTTTACCTAAAAATTGTCTTACGTTCTTCTGTGTTTTTAGAACTGGGAAATCCTTTATTGAAATTAGGTTATCTTTCACTGGTTTGACAGAATTATTTTTAATCACATGACCCAGGTATTTTACTGAGTTTGATGCAAATGTGCACTTTGTAAATTTTAATCTGAAACCCTCTATTTTTATTGCTTCCAACAACTGCGTTAGATGATGAATATGTTGATAAAAAACTTAGAGATCTATATAATTAACCGCAAAATCTGCAAGTTTGTACTTCCTTAGAATATTACTTAATATTCTCTGAAAAATTGCAGGTGCTGTTTTTAGTCCAAATGGTAGACAAGTTCATTGGAAATGTCCTTCCTGTGTTACAAACCCTGTCATTTTCCGATCTTCTACTCGTAAAGGGATAGACCAAAATGCAGAATTTATGTATATCCAGAGTTGAAAAAAAATTACAATCTCTGACCTTAGTTATTAAATCATCTATTAATGGAAATGGTTGAGCTTGAGGTACCACTATTTTATTTAAGTCTCTGAAGTCTATGCATAGTCTAGACTTTTTATTTTCTTCCTTTTTAAATGCCAAAGTAACAGGTGCTGCAAATGGGCTAAACGATTCCTCTATAAGCTTACTGTCCAGTAATTTTGCTATTTGTTCTTCTATCTCTTTTTTATCTTCTGTAGTGCATCTATATGGCCTTTTATTTTACAATATTTATCTATTAATAAATCTATTCTAGCTTCATATTTATTAACTTCCACCCGTATTTGGAGATTTTATGCCAAAGTGCTGCAATAAGGCTTAACGGTTGCTTTTCAACGATTACAATCTGATCAACAGCCTATCTAAATTTATTTTTCCACTTGCATCCATCCAACTACCAGCGGCGTTCGCAGTTGCTTATCTTGGTCGGTCACTTAAGACTGATACAGTGTCTCATAATAAGGGTATAAAATGTTCATATGGAAGCAGTTAATAGGCTTATAGACCACCCGATATTAAGTGACTATATATATGTCGGAGATGGTCATTAGTATAGACGTGAAACGAAACCCGGCACGATATCCGAGTGATGGCAGCACCGCCGCGATGACGTCGATACTCGGCTAACATCGTGCTGCAACAGAGCCTAGCTAGTGGAGTGACGCCGGATGGAGCCTCAGTTTACATTCTGCGGTCGAAGAGATCGGTTCCTCCGCATTAGGAATTGTTACTTGTTTCGCTCACCCGGTGTGAGGTGTTTGTTAACAATTGATTAAAAGTGTTAAACTATTATACGCCCACGCTATGTTTGACAATGCTGCTAAAACTACTGGCGTTGCCGACATATATATATATATATATATATATATATATATATATATATCTTATAAATATACTGGATAGGCATCAATGACTACACTTTTACGCCTATATGGTTTGCGCCATTTTGGCTCTAATCGGTTTAGAGTTAAATAATATAACGTACCCTAAACACCGTATAACTTAATAAGTTTGCTTTTCTCAATATACACGTAGTTAATCTTTTGTATTTCATACTATTATCTATTCTGGGCTGAAATATAAGGTAGCTTGAAGTAATTTTTTTTCACGACAAAAATGGCGAGTTCTACCTGGCCTAAAATCTATTACTTAATACATCAATGATTATTAGTGTCCATTGTAAGGAAATACATAAACAACTTTTATCAGCAAACAAAGATTTATCTGTTACGTAAAAATGTTTGCCGCGGCCGGGAATTCAACCTGAGACTTTTCGCTCTGTGAGAATTGCTACTATCAATTAGGCTATGGGATCCTAATAATATAATTGGTGTAAATATAATATATGTATTTGCTCTTTACATATAACATTGACGTATGTGTAAAAACATATGGGAAATTATAAGTTTGTATGTACGTGTGGAGTCGACAGTACCCAGTTTATAAGTCGTCTGCGTCAGGAGTTGTGGCACATGTTGCTTTACTGGCGACATTTCGGTCTTCGTCATTCTACTTCCTTTTATCTTAATTGATAGAACTTGGTGACATCTTTTGTTCAGTTTCTACGGCTTCAAACGAGGCTCTTGAATAAATTACTCCGAATGTGTCTAGATATGTTACAACATTCAATGAGATTTTAATGTTGTTAAGAGACACAAATATACGAATATTTCGGTAATACGAGTATATAGAAATACTGTTTCTGAATATTATGAGTTCACTTTATATTAATTATAATGTTCTTGCCCAACGCCTACACTCTTCGTCGTGATAAATTTATTTGACAAGATTTGAAATTATGAGTCGGTATATAGCTTGTGTATTATACTGCTTGATATTATACTAAAATGATTGATGTGATTGATAGGAGTGAGCACGCGCGATCGCCGTATTGCGACCGTATGAAAATAACCGCACGGCTCATGTACTTAAGTTGTCAACGGAGCAAGATGTAGGAATTGCCGAATTGTCCATATATGTTTCATCCATGGAACCGGATGTCTTCTTAGAATAGAGCAGGGTATGCCTACCTAATGATTTAGTGCTTACATAGTTAAGAAATAATAAAACAAACTTTAAAACGAAGAGGAATCCTATAACTTTTCTACAATCACAGCTTTTTTATACATTTAAGAGAGAGATAAAATGAATTTCCAACACACACGTATTTACGAAAAATTAGGAAAAAATGTAAAATTAGAACTATAAACTCCACGGCAATAAATTAATTTAGTTGAATTTCTAATTACTAACGAAATGAAGCGAAATGTTCACACACTCACACCCCCGCTGTAGGATACCCTGTGTTGTTGGTGGCATTGACATACACAAATATGACATCACAAACACCCATGATCCGAGAACAAACATTTACCTGACACATAAATGTCTGCCCCGGTCGGGAATCGAACCCGGGACCCATCGCTCGGCAGGCAGGGTCATTACCAAGTGGGCTATGGGGTCGTCAATACTACTATATAATATACTACTATATAATATACTACTATATTATTACTAAATGTACTATTTCATTTTTCTATTATTGTTTAGCAATAAGGTTCAAAAGAAAGTTTCGTAAACCTAATACAATAAAGGCAGAAGGTAGTGACGACAATCCCCTATTTCAATGAAGGGTTCGTTCCAATTTTCACCTTCTTTTTTGACACGTAGCTTCTGCAAGACCTGTAATACTTTTCAAGCAGGACTACGGATCTGTTCGAGGTTAGTCATAGACGCGTACTCCTAAAATCTTAGATATTTCAAGTTGAACTAGAGGTACACTATTTCTTGTTATGTAAAAACATGATGTACTTACTCATACAAGTAGGTACGAAATATATACATATAATATAAATGTAACCAATCGCTTTCTGTACATGCAGGATGTATGAGAAACACTATTATTAGGGGCCTTTATTACCGCAATAGAATCCAAAACAATAGTTGATAGAATTTTCGTCTGTTTGTCTGTGCGTTTGTGTGTGCTAATCTCATAAACGGCATTTACTGCGGCAAGCATAAATTTACTGCAGTAAACTTAATATTTAAAGTTCATATTGTTTTAATCCGTGTATAAAAAAAAAGTTATAAATATATTTTTGATTCATAAAACGAGCAAAACCCAGTTGCTATATCTTAGCGTAATGCGTAGTTTTTCTGAAGCTAGCATTGATTTTAGGCACACCCTATAGAACCATGAGTTCTTCTCCACTGTAATCATTAAGCAGTTAGTCAAATTTCAATGTTTTGGGTATTTTATTAGTATATCAAATAAAATAATGCTTACGTAAATTATGCTGAAAGAGTCACATCATGAATCATACCCGTATTATATAAGCTTAAATTTGATCCAATAGTAACGTATTTTCGAGCCCTTGCCGAAATGTACGTCTCCTAATGCTGATAGAAATTTCCGCGAGTCGAATTTTATGATTAATATCTATTGAGCAGGCTACGTGTGAATGATAAATGGAGGTAACATAAGACGGAATATAGAAAAGCCGATTTTTCATAGTGTTGACACAGTCACTCTTTTAAGGGAATGCCGTAAAAAGGTGGAGTGTTTTTGAAGTAAAAACCTTTACTGTTGTAGCAATAGACCTTAATTATAATTCCTTAACCGATGTATAACTAAATGTATGATATTTATTACCTATATTTATAATTTCAAAGTTATTTTAAAAATAATTTTATTTTTGTTCTAACAAGAAAAAAAAAACACTAATGGTACAAGAATTGCTGCAGTTTGAATATTTATTATGAAGTGTTTTTAACGATAGCGGGTCTATTACACTGGTATAAAACTATAATAAAATTTAAATATTTTGGATTAATATAATTTGATTATGTAGGTATCAGTCTTTGTTCCGCTTTAAGATTCGAGTGGAGCATGCAGTAAGATGCAAATATATGAAATTAATTAAGACTGTACTCAAAAATTTAAAATATGCATGTACATATTTGAAACTCATAACATTAATTCCAAATCACTATATCGCCTTATATTACATATAAGGTGCAGTTCAACAACCCAAAGTTTGAAAAGTATTTTAGTAGGTACACAGTAAAATACCTTCACACTTCTAAAAATCCATGAAAAAAAAATTAAATTGGTAGAATGATTAAAAATAAATAAGAGCTCGCGGAATCTAGATTTTTTTCTTACCTATGTTATACTTAATCAGTTTGATTTACTAAAGTCTTGAATTTAAATAAAAATTTAATATTATTACCTAAAGGATTTAAATCACAACCTAATATTTAGATACCTAATAGGTTGACAATAACGCTTGGCGAATTCCGGTGAGCCGTGGTTAATTAGATTAGTTTACACAAGTTCCGACCAAAGCATTAGCGACTGTCCGAGACCAAAGATGTTTGGTTGTTAGGTCCAAAAATCAATATTAGCAGCAACGTCTCAAAAGATTCCATTTAAATTATAGTGGTAACTGCTAGTAGAAACATTTAGAAAGTTCTAGTAAACTGTTGTTAACTGGATTGTTGGTACCAAGTTTCAGTCGTATTAGGGTCGAATGCGACTCTGTCTATATTTGTATTCTTTAATAAAACTCAAAGGGCAGTTATTCTGTACATCGAATATTTATTCAAAATTTGAATTAGGAGACACTAATAAGTAGGTGAAACTCAAAAGCATTTTTTTTGGAATTCTTGTCTGATTTTGATGTATTTTAAAAGTTCACAGTAACATTACATGAAGTAATTCGTTGATTTTCTTACTGAGAACTAGATGGTGCTGTCTAGTGTTTTCCTGGTGTTTTAAGGGACATAAACTTATCGTCTCTTACCATTAGATGGAATTATAGTCTAGCACTGACATATAATAGGGAATAAACGGACCTGTTTATTGCGATGCTATCGTTATTTATTTTAAATTACTTATGTATTCAGACAAGAGTTACTTTATAGATGTTGAGATGATCATTACATACATATACATAATCATTACACACGTTGTATTTTATCTAAAGAAAAAAACTTGTTACATACGTGTTTATAACCACTGACAGCACTTTGGGGAAATATCTGACTAAGTTGAGATATTAAGCTTAAATCATCGTAGATTGTACCCGTTTAAATGTATACGTCTATTTATAACGTACTATTTGTGTAAACGGTCAACTGTTTAGCGTTGATTTTCATATAACTGGTTTGAAATATCAGCATAGAATAAACATGTATAAATTACATATAATTTAATAAAATATCAGAATAAAGCTTAGTTCAAAATTTGCACAAGCATGGCATAAATTAACACGGAAATTAGATCATAAAGGACACTAAAAGCCGGAAACCTTCAATCTTTCATAAGTGGTGCGCCATACGAAGGGTTTCGCGTCAAGCTATGTTGTACCTGTTATCTCTAAAAAACGGTTTACTGTGAATTGAGAGGGCAATTAAAAATACAACTTGTCTGGTTCAACTTATCAACTATGTCTAATGCTTCGGATTGGATCGGAGACATCCTACGCAGCGTGCGACCACAGAAGGCGCAGCCTATGCGTGGGGAGTTCTGGACTATAGGAATTCCTCCTTACCTGGGCATTTTACTCTAGGGAATCAACAGCTTCCTGGTGATGAAGTCCATGCTTTTGAGCGGGGGGTCGAGGGTTATGGTTGCACGTTCCGTTAATACGCAGCCTAGCAGTCGCCCCTCTGGTGGTCGGGTGACCCAGCCATAAGATATCCCGCGGGAGCTTTCAATCGTCAGGCCGTCACCTGTGGAGGGGCACGAATCCTCTGAGGTGCGGATGCGGTGTCCAAACGTCTCGCGCAACGGACCACAAACTCCTCGAGCAACTAGGCTTTCAGGTCGCGTGCCACCACGTCTAATGCTTCGTTAATGCTGTGTAATATGGTTCAGTAATTACTTGTCTTGTGAGATTATTAGAGAATTTCAGAGTTAAACTGTAACAAGAACAATGACATTTTGTCGATATTATTATTGCCTTTAAATATGTAATACTTATATTTTAGCTAAAAGTAATGTAAATTTTTAACATAACTTATTATGAAAAATATGAAGCCACATACATAGAAAGCTTCATTGTAATTTTAGCTCTCTGTATATATCTTGTTTGCTTATCTGTACCCTCGTAACTCCTAAACTACTTATGATATTATAGCAAACAAGATATCACTCGATTCGCCTTAATACTCCATGACTGTAATAAAGACGTCTTATTGTAGCCGATATAGAGATTTTATAAGTATAACGATACTTTGCAATTTATGTGAATGTGAATCTTTTCAGGTTTGAAATATATCTAGTCTGGCCATAAGTTTTGTTACAAATAAAAATGCATTAATTTTTTATTGAAGTAATGTAATTTTAACAAATCTTATGAGTGCATATACAAGTATATAAAGGTTCGACAATAAAAATATATTTGAAAGGGCCACCTTTAGTTTTCATACAGGCCTTTAAACTATCTGACCACGAATTTATTGATTAACTCACAATAATCATGGGAAATTTAGCCACTGCTCGCTGTCTCAGGCGTTCAAATCTCGGCTAGACAAGGGACAGTCTTCAGAATATTGTCCGGAATGTTGGATTTGAGCCAGGCTTGGGTAGTTCAGTTTGTGTAGTTTCTTATGACCAAGTAAAGCCTTGTTGGAAAGTGCTCGGCACGCATGACTAATGTAGACCATGTCGAACTTATTTGAAAACACGCGAAGCTTCTTCAGAGCGAACACTTTGTTATTTAGCTCGTTGTAATTCTCTTCAGTCGTAACAATTGTTTGATCAGGAAGGAGGATTTTTTTTTCACCCGCGTATCAGGACAAAAAGTATTATAATCCATTCATAACATACATTATCTTTAACTGTAGGCAGTGGTTTAGGGTATGTTAGGGTAAGACCTTTTTTTTTTTTTTTATATTGGGGGAATTCTTCGATAGATACCCGGTGGTAATATACCGGGTTATGTGGGATTCGTACCCACTAAAACCCCCTTGGCTACCCGACGCATATGGGGAGGCACCGGGATCTCATATGAACGCACCGGTATCTCCCCTGCGTTGAAAGTGACTTCTCGGGGCCTGTGATCCCGGGTCCCCACTCTTGGGACTATACATGAAATGATTCGGGACGGGGATGTCGTCCGTCCCGCCGTTGCCGCCTCCGAGCGGAATCGGCCCTCTCCCGATCCCGCTCGGCAGTCTTCTTCTTTACCATAACGGTTTCGCAGAAGGAGACCACAGCCTTCCATGCAGCTGTTTCCGCCAGCATAACTCTGACTATGGTTGGTGGAGAAAGATCGATTCCGATCCGTTCCACCAGGACGCGCCGCTCGGACGCCCATGCAGGACACTCCTCGAGCGTGTGTTGTGCGTCATCCCGGTCCCCTCCACAGTGATGACATTGTGTTGTCGCCTCACGCCCGATCCGACACAGATACTCAGCGAAACAGCCATGTTCGGTGAGCATTTGTGTCAAACGATAGGTGACGTTACCGTCCTTCGTCTCCAGCCATGCTCCGAAACTCGGCAGGATCGCACCGACTATACGCTGGCGTGTACACCTTGGCTCGTGTAGCCGTGTAGACCATTCAAGGAGAGCTTGCCGATACGCCTGCCGCCTGGACGCTCCGAGCTCCCTGTCTGTGACATCCTCGCCTCTTTGACGCATAGTACGGCTTCGGGTGTAAACTCTTGTGTCCATTTCCGCCAGTATATCCAAGGGCGGGAAACGCGCCAGGTTAGTAGCCGCCTCATAGGATATCGTGCGATAACCTCGGGCGACCCGGATAGCCATCCGTCGCTGTACACCATAAAGTTGGACTCTATAACGCCGGACGCTGGACAGTCTGTGCGACCATACCGGGGCGCCATAGAGGGCCATAGATCGCACGACTCCTGTGTAGAGGCGGCGAACTCCTTCCTGGGGGCCCCCAAGATTGGGCAGCAACCGGTGCAGTGCCCCAGCTACCCTCTCTATACGGGGGACCAACTGCATGAAATGCTCTTCGAAGTCCCAACGGCCGTCCAGGATAAGCCCAAGGTATTTCAGATACCGTGTCACTTGGACGTTAACGTCACCAACGTGAATCGATAAGCTGGGTGGTTTCATTTTCCTCGGAAGCTTATGGAACCATAACGCCTCCGTTTTGGATGGCGCTACCTGAAGGCCCAGTTTTCGGATTTCGGCAACAACACAAGCCACGCCAAGTTCGGCGAGCCTGGCAGTCCTCTCAAAGGTATCCCCCTCGGTTAGTATCATCGTATCATCTGCATAACACACAACCCTGCCACCGAGGGGGAGTCTGGCACGCAGAACCGCATCGTAAGCGAGATTCCACAAAATAGGTCCCAATACAGAACCCTGTGGAACCCCGCAACTTACATCCCTCTGATGGAGTATGCCATCCCGACCCATATATTGAATCAGCCTGTCACATAAGTACGCCCCAACAATGTCACGCAGGTAGGGGGGCACGTTATGGTAGATCAGTGCTTCCCTGATTGCCTTCCAGGGCAGGGAGTTGAAGGCGTTGATGATATCTATACTTACCGCCATCACCACCCTACCGTTTCCAACAGCCTGCTCCGACAGGGAGCGGACACGGAAAATCGCGTCTACTGTTGACCGTCCCTGTCGAAAACCGAACTGGCTGTCTGACAGGTCGGGGCCCACTTGAGTCCGGGCGGAGATTACTCGTTCAAACGATTTTCCGGCCTCGTCCAGCAGACATATAGGTCGGTAGGCAGAGGGCGAATCTGTGGCCCTGCCTCCCTTCTTCAGCAGAACTAGACTTGCTTCTTTCCAGCCAGATGGGAAAACGCTGACTCGTAGGCAGTTATTATATAACTGCCTTAATCTGTTCCCTAAAGACGCCAGAGCCAATACCCATGCCCTGCCTGGGATACCATCTGGACCGGGCGCTGTGTTGCAGGTTCTAAGTCGCTTCATCACTCGTTCCATTTCTTCCTCGGAAACCTCAAGTTTGCTAGACCACTCCCAGTGAGTTGATGGTATCGACGAGGATGGTGATGAAAAATTGTCCTGGATCCTTGGGAAGAGTGTATCTACCACTTTACTCACGAAGTCGGGGTCCAGAGTTTCCGTCAGTGGGGGGACCCATGGCTTGAGTTTGCCTAGTACAACTTTGTACGGGCGTCCCCATGGGTCCCTATTAAGTCCCTCAAGGAGCTCTTTCCAGCACCGTGCCTTTGCATGTGCTACAGCCACCTGTAGCGCTTTTGTAGCATCCCGGTAAAACGAGTAGGCTCTGGCTGTCTCTGCGGCTGTGGCTCGCCGCCTTCGTCGGACTCTTGTGTACTGGCGCCTAGATCGCAGACAGACAAAACGTAGTTGGGCGATGTCTTCATACCACCAGTGCACGGCCCTCCTTTTGGAATACCTGGTTCGAGGCATCGAGATGTCGCAAAGGGTTGTCATCGTGTCCCGAAACCATGCTGCCTCCTCTTCCGGCTCGGAAAAGATTGGATACCCAGACCATGCTGCAATGTTTGCAGCGGCGATCAGCAAATTGTGATCAAGCCGCTTAAGGGACCAACGTCGTGGGGTGCCACTATTTAGGGCATTCGGATTCCTATGGAATCCCAGTTCTACAGCAAAAATTATGTGGCGGTGGTCAGACAAAGTAGTGATTTCTTCTGCGACTGTCCACCGTGACACCAAGCGTGACGCAGAGCAAGTTGCCCACGTTAAATCTACGATCGACTCCCCCTGCCATCGTACGCATGTGCTTAAAGTTCCCTGGTTGAGGAGCTGGAGGTCAAGTCCCGTCGCCCACTCCTTGATAAACTTTCCCCTTCGGTTTTCTCGAGTGTCACCCCACGCCCTAGATCGAGCGTTGAAATCACCCAGAGTGATTATTGGACGAGGCAGACATCTGCGAATGCAACCAGCCAATTTGTCCAAATAGGCTTCGTAGGTATCAAAGTCGCTATTGGGAGAGATGTAGCAGCCTACTACTGCCAGAGGACCCCATGCCACAGCCACATAGCCCTTTCCCTTTTCGAGAAGGGAGCAGGCTGGAACGTTCATCCCACAGTTCCAATAAATTGCAACTGAGTTCCCATCGTCACCGAACCAGTAGGGATGATCCGGGACGCTGTGAGGTTCCACCATTACCGCCAAGGCAACTGACCACTCCGAAAGAGACTGCAATAGCAGGGCTTGTGCTCCACGGCAGTGGTTCAAGTTGCCTTGGAGAACCCAAAAACCTGACTTTGGGTTTCCATTGCCTCGTGCTGCTTATCTGATGACGTTGATTCAACAGCTTTTTTTTGTTTCACTAGGATCCTGCGCTTCAGTCTGGTTCCTACTCCTCTTAGGGGGTGTACATTTGTCACTTCCCAATCGATGGTCCGCCGATACATCCAAGTCCGCACACACGGGGCATTTAGGTGTCCGTGCCATGCATTCACGAGCTCTATGTCCAGTCTCGCTGCAATAATAACATCGAGAGCTCCTATCTACTGGATTTGTGCACTGTTGACGGACGTGTCCCAGCTCGAGGCATCGATAGCATTGGAGCTTCCGTTTCCTCAGCACCTGGATTCTGGCGTTGACCCAGCCAATGCGTACACGTCCCTTGTCGGTGAGCATTTTTACCGCCTCTAGCGGACACCGAACCTACACAGTGCCCAAGCTGGATGGATTAAGTCGAATTTCTCCAACTTTAACCTCTTCTTGTCGACACTTTCCCGCCTCAGCTATTGCAGCTGCTATCTCCTGTTGAGTAATGGATTCATCTAAGTCCATTACCCTAATCTCTCCGCTTTTGATAGGGCGTGAAATCTTCACACTCATATCCTGAAGAGCCTCCCGCAGGCGTCCCGCTAAAGTATCAGCCTTTGCTGAACTGTCAGGCCCTGGGACCTCTAGTAGTAAGCCTCCTGTTACTGCCCTTTTTTGGTGGAGGGAGGATATTCCACAGTCACTTAGACTTAGCTGCTGCCGTGCAGTTGCCATGACTTCGCCGTAACCAACTTGAGAATTTTCAGTTAGCGTTACGGCGACCGCCGCAGTTTTAGGAACTCGCGGTAGTTTGGCCGCTTTTTTCTTCCAGCCCTGAGATGTTGGAGTGCCGGTTTTTACGGAGTCTGCTGTCTGCTTCCTGCTGCCAAGAGCAGGTATCATTGCTTTGGGCTTCGCCTCGAGCTTTACCTTTTCTTTGGTTTTACGGCCCACAACTGTAGTCCACGGTGTTGGCGTGGTATCTTCCAGATTTACAAGCGGTGTATGTACTTTAGTGACGTATGGCCGTGAAGATAGATCCCGTTTCTCTTTAGTTCTCTCCTGCCACTGAGGAGGAACGTTTCTGTTTGGTTGGGAAACTGTTACCTCGCCCGAGTCAATTAATCCGGATTTTTTCAACGGAGGCCTTATGGCTCTCTCCGGAAAAAATTCAGCACGGAATTCAGATAGCTTGCGATCCACTATTAGTGCAATTTGTTGCCCCAGTGGGTCGCTGCCTGAACTATTCTGATCAACCCGGCCCTCCTGACTCTGTGATAGCTCTTGTTTCTTCCAAAGTAAACCCATCTCTTTCTTTAATGCAGTTACTTTAGACTCAAGAGCGGAGAGTTGAGAGCGTAATTCTCCGTTCTCTTCTTGGAGTTTCGATACATCAGGTTCGATTATCCGCTGTGTCAATTCCGAGGTTGCAACCTGTACCGTAAGTGCCATAACACGAAGGGTATGAACTAGAGTCTTCTTAAGGTTACGGGAGTTATCGGCAACTTTTTCGACCGTCGCCATGCACTCCAAAATACGTTCGCCTATTTCGACAGTGGAATGATTCTTCAGATCTTCCCGTACCTCTTCTATGCTCGGCAGATTAATTTTTGGCTTTGCCGTTATACCGCTTGCTTCGTCCAAAGCCGCCTCTGTCAATTTTTTCCCTGTTCTTGTACTAGGTCGTCGCCTTTTTCGGCTCCGTGGAGCTTACTCCGATTCTCCCGATGCAGAAGAGAAAAATGAGCGATCTGACATTTCTGCCTCACTCTCTCTACTTACATTTGCAGGTCAAACGAAGAGGTGATTGCCATTCCTTTCGTTCTCGTCTGACTTTCCTTCTACGTTTAAATCTAGATTTGCTGTTTGAGATTCTTTTGTCATTTTGTTCCCACGAGTATGGGGGATATATACAGTCGAACACGGGCGGAGCCCCCTGCACCCGGAAAAGCCTAGGTGTAACCCACCACAGGAGTTGGCTGGTCCCTGGCGGGGGTCACACTAAAGACTGAACTTCCCGTCAGCCATTCATCCCCTCACGGTGTGCCGCCGCTTAGGATTCGGGGTAATTTTTTATAGAGGTTTTCTTCCTCGCAGACCGACCAATTAAGGTAAGCCCCTCAGTCCCATTCGAAGCCGCGAGACATGACCACGACACTACGACTCAGTTGGCACATTCATTCTATCCACTCACTCACTATCCAAGCATCCTACACACATACAAACCACTCATTCACTAACCAAATATCCTACACATGTATCACTAATCAAACATTCTGTACACTCATTCTTTGATCAAACGTTCATCATTATTCATTAGACCTATCATTCAACTGAGTGGGATTCCGAGATGGACGGTGGCTAGATAGAACGAGTTTACCTTAGCCTGCCTAGCGGCAGGGTGAGTGCACATTAGGCCCGTCCGTATTCTTCCATCGCGCCCTCCAGCATATGGAGAGATGCACCGAAAACAAGACACGTCATCGTCCACAGTGCCCTCTGCTGTTCAGAGGGACACGTGGAGAACCGTCCTCCCCAAACTTAGACTAATATTATTCTAACTTAAAACTAATTAACCTAGCTAACCTAACATAGCCTATCTTAGATTAACTAAGAAACTAACTTAAAACCTAGGCGCAGTAGGTGTTATAACACACAGGAAGACGCTGCTGCCCATCTCCTGGAAAAGTCCTATTAGTCGCCTTTTACGACATCCCAGGAAGAGCGGGAGTGGTGCTATTCTACCATGTGAACCCGGTCACCACACGGGTATGTTAGGGTAAGACCTATATATCGACAAGAAGCACTCTTTTGAAGGGTCTTGAAAATTATTACCGACTTCATACTCATTATAAGCTAGACAATCACTGCAATACTGTTTTTTTTAATATTCCATCCCATAGGGCAATTTAATATTAACCTCAACAAAAATATGTATATGAGATGGCAGGACATGATCCTAATTTATAATATGTTCCAAAATTTAATAAAAAAAAAGGAATTGTTAAAATTTTTACTATACCTATTTATGGCCAGACTAGTTATATTTTATTTAAATATATAAACATCTATATATATATATATATATATATAGAATGAATGTTTGTCTGTATGTCCTTTATAGAATCGTAAACTATACATTTGATCATGTGATGATCTTTAGTAAAGTTGTTGTGCGTGAGCCCACGAAGGTTTCTGAGTTGGTACGACCAATTTTCGACACATGGCGCCACTGTTTATTTTAGTTTGTGGCGTAGCAACGCGCGTAGGGTACAGCTAGTATTTTATAAATATCTGTGTTTTTGTACATATCTGGCGCATGCTCTGGAATTGTCTGGTATTTTGTGAATACAGACTGGTATCACCTCTGCAACATATTTAAGTAATTTTCCCTTGACTTTCACTTTATTCCTTGGTTTGCTTTGATGTTTCTCTTATAGGAATACATTTTTAAAATTTCCGGTAATATAAAAAAGACAAAGCAACTCATAGTCTGCTTATGTACGCAATAAATGGTCTAACCATTTATTCTATACATAACTATTAATTTTAATTTTCCCTCCAATTGTTCGAGAAAGAAAATTTAATAATTGCATGAAAATGTAATACGTGACACATTGAATAATCGATTTTCGTCTAAAACATTATTAAAGGTCGACTAAAATCGGATGAATCGTTTATTAGATTTCAAATAGACTTTAGCGCATATTGCATATTGGATCGGGAAGCAGTCAAGAGATTTAAAACGATTAAATCGTTTAAGTTTGTAGAACAGTTTCGTACTTTATACCGAACAGGCTCATTAATCTTGAAAAGTAGGTCTGTGTATATGGCGTGCCGTGACATGATTATGTAGCAGATTCTTCTTGCCTTGTTTACGGCAATAATACCTTTGATAAATCTTGAATTTATCAATATGATCCAAAATGAAGAGCTAGTCGTAGTGAAATGATCGAGAGGCACAAGGATGAATTGATTCACTAGCCTATACACTTTGACGGGTTATTTAGTGTCAATTCTTTTAAGAAATTCAAGTAGCATCAGTCCCAAATAGTTATAAATGTCTGTAGTAGAAATACTTGCCAGCAAGGGCACTGATATGAAGAACAAACAGCTAAATACGGAACTCTAGTTGTAAAACCAACTACCTCACTATAAGGATTCACCTGGGCACTCAAAGCACAAAACCAGGGATATTCTAGACAGCACTGCAGTTAAACTTGTGGCATGATAGTTAGGTCATACTTTATAAAGCCATGGTTTGTACCATGTTATTATTTTCGATTATTAAAAATCCAAAATCATCTCAGAGGATACACTGTCTTCAACCGGAAGATGCATTAGCTATATTCGAGCCAATTGTAGAAAAGATTGCCGAGGTGGATTAACTATAATTGTTTTTGTAATTGATTTAAAAGCTTCTAGCTAGCTACAAAGCTAAATTTCAACAATAGAATTTCATTTGTTTTTTTCGCTAAACCTTTCGGAGTACTCCACCGATGAAACTTTAATTATGATAAAGATAGTTCTATTGGAGGATTTTCAGCTAGTAAAGAGTCTTTCAGTAGTAGTTATAGGACAATAAATATAACAATATATCTAATAATTTGATTCTGCGTCGGATCTTCTCGTTCATAAAATTTGATGTCGAAAATTGTAGTTAACATATTTAATAGAATCATCAGCTTCTTCGTTCAATATTTACATTGTAAACAAAGATATTTTATTGACAATTAACTAAGTAGTTCACATGATTTATATTAATTTAACATAAATTGAAGTCGAATCACTTGTAATTTATAATTGCGATGTAATTTTAGACAGCGGTAGTTAGACAGTGAAAGTCTTTGCAGTATTTCTCTAGGGAACATTGTTTGTTCAAGGGGTGTCAACCTTCGGCGTGATGTTCTCACAACAGCCGCCAACTCTCGCAACTTTGACAAGTTCGCTCCTGTCACCGCGCCGCCGAGAATTTTAAACAGGCGCCAGGTGAATGAGTTTATTTGATGATACTGAAATAAATAGCTCACCAAGATTTCTTGTCGGAACTTCAGCAGTACGAGTTGCGTTATTCAATTTTCTGTAATATAGATGTATTATAATAATATTATGATTACGTATGGGATGTTTTTTTATTATTTTTTCCTTCTATGTAACTATTTTTGAAGAATAATGAAAATGAAATACAAGAAGTAAGTACCTTACTGCTTTTTTTGTGGGATAAGAAATCTTGCGTCCCAGTATAGCTTGTTCTTCCTATGGCTTCACTGTAATGATATTGTAGTGAGTTTTAGTTGATATACGACGGTCTTCAGGTTCAGGTTTAAAAAAAATTGGAGACAATGGGATGTTAAGGTTAACACAGATAACGTGGGATATTTCTAAATAAAATCAAATAGTTACAACATTTATTAATCTTACTTAGATTATAAATAATAATAATTCAAAACTTAAATGACTTAAATTACCATCACTATCATTTACATTACAATCTATAATCATCCCACTGCTGGGTTCAAGGCTCACAATGAGATGGGTTAAGGCCACATTACACCATGCTGGCCAAGTGCGGGTTGGCCTACTTGGCACAACCTTTTGGAGTATTATGAGGACTCTCAAGTGAGCAGATTTCCTGACGATGTTTTTCGATGTTTCACGATGTGATAATTTACTTGTGATAGTTATAATACGCATATAATTTGAAAATTCGAGGTACGTGCAGGACTTGAACTCGAGCCTTATGTCCGTGAGTGAGAATGACGTTGAAACCACTAGGCTACCACGCAAGCTAGACATTTTGAAATGTTTTGGTGTTAAATAAGTTTTGCATATTAGACTACAGGCCTCCTCTGACTTTGTTCGGGTTAAACAATTAGTTAAATTATAAAAAAAAATATGATTTTGCCTTGATTGATTAGACATCAAGCCGTTCTTGAGTTGTTAGCTTATATATGACATACGGACAGGCAGACAAAAATGTTCCAAATAGTCAAATTGATGACAGTGAGTCATAAAACTAATATTTATGATGAAATTTGACAAAAAAATGAAATGTACAGATAACTAAATACTACAGATTTATATAGTAGTATTGATAAATAGATTTTATATAGCCTTGTCCCTGTAGCTCGTGATCTGAATACGAGCTACGGTATCCGATACCTGTCGTAAGAGGCGACTTAGAGGGAACTTCCGGGGTTCCGAGCGGTAAGAGTGGGAGTTCAAATCGTGAGTTGTTGACATCGGATGATATGGGATTAGGCACCTTGTCCCTCCCGGGCAGAGCCCGACGGGGGCATCGCGTTAAGTGTACTATCAGCTGCGTAATCATGTGTTCTCCTTACGTACCAATTTTCATTCAGATCAGTCTACCCATTCTTGAGTTATAACGGGACATACAGACAGACCGACAAAAATTTTCTAAAAGGTCAGATTAATGTCATTTAGTCATAAAAAGAAAATCTTTTCATGAAATTTTACAAAAAAATTGAATGTACAGACAGAGGCACTACAGATTTATATAGTAGTATAGATAAGTTAAAGAGCCTTTAATATATAGCATATGACAAGAGAATAGAAAAAACAGGAATGGTTGTTATAACAACGGTGATAGCACTAACATAATTTGTTTACAGATATTTCATACACCTGTCATTTGATTTATTACTTGTTTGTAGCAAAATTAAAGACTGTAAAAGTATGCAGGGATTTTAAAGTACTTTAATAATTTTAAAGAATAGGACAGTTGAGGAGTCGTTTGTTTTGAGGAGGACCAGTGTCATATGATTGTAGCACCGAAGGAAGTGAATAAGTTATAATGTATTTAGTACTGGTAGCTAGTTATTCTGTATCTGTATACAGAAATATTAATAGACATGACCTTCAATAATGTATATGTGAGAACAGGAGGTTCTCCGCGATATAAGTTTCGGAGTCAGGCCTCTTACATAGCTTTGGAATTCCACAACTCGCAATACGTGACGAAGGACGGTTGTCCATTTCAATTAAAGGTAAACTTTGCAGTTAGATAATAATTTAATGCTACAGAGTTGTTCCAACAACAATAACTTAAAACTATTTAGCAGTAATTCTACTGTGTGACTCTTTCAAGCAACCATTACAAAATGCGCTCCGCACATTTTTCCACACATCCCAGACAAAGTGAAAGGGCTACCCTCCGGAGATTCACGGGAGGGAGGTGGTGAATGTTCAAGCATACAAGCGCAGCCGACTGCGCTGGTTATGTGGGACTCCCGATACACCTAGGGGCTTACCCACTAAACACCACCTGAGGTTGGCTTTGGCTCTGCGAGTTGTAAGCTTTCATTTGAACAGACCCCCCGTAGGGAAGAAGGGTGCTAGGTCCGCACAAACGAGTGATTCCTTTTATACTGAACAGAGTGGGGATTTAATGATTGCTACACAGTTGCTGGTAGTTTTTAGGCAATAAATTATTGACAAGGAAACTAATTTTAATTTTACAATAAATCGACGTATAAATCTGTACTCTCACGACCTTGCGGCGACATATACTTTTTATTAAAAAAAAAACTAAAAGTATTGTTTGGTAAACGGGTTTGCTAACTGGGGAAGAATAAAATGCTAGTAAGAGTAATATTCCTGAATGTCTGATGAAAATAACCGAGCACATTCAACGCAGACAAAGTTGTAAGATCTCCAACTAACTATTGAGGGATTAACTGAGACAGTAAGACATAGAGGATACGTTTTCTTGTTTTCGGACGTTTCACATTCATTTTATTATTATTAACCAAACGTCCTGGTTGAATTGATAAGTTCCAAAAAATCACGAAATCGTGATTTCCTTTCTACGTTTTTTAGTTTCTCATTATGTTTAATATAATAAACGATTAAGTCTAAATGGAAATACTGAATATTTATGTATGTGTATATTTATATTTATAAAAATCTTTTGTACTACATTTCATACTTTTTATATATTCAAAAAATTATATATTTGCATTCTGAATGTGATAAAACACCTGATGCAATTTTTTTATTATGTTTTCTAATTTATCGTTTTAAATGAAACCTCAAAATCACGATTTATTTATTTTGGTGATTTAATCCAAATATCAACTCTTTTCGTACTAAGTCCGTTTCGTCTTTTCGTATGAAATCCGATAAGCATAAATTTTTGCGTTTACAATATAAATAAAAATACTAGTATATGTATTTGAAGTGATTAATAAAATAGGATTACGACACTATTTAGGCATACATAAATGCAAAAAGGTTGTTGGTAGTCGGAGAACGCGAGCCAAATAGCGGTATTAAATAACGCAATATCTGCAGGGAAATGTCGTGCGATACCATCACCGCGCGTTGCCAAATTACACCCTGGGTGCGTTTTACAATAACAGAGGGGTAGCGAGCCCCGGTCGCCCGCGGGGCTGTCACTCGCGCCGTCCACGGTATATTTCTGTTTGTCGTCAGACTCTAAATCTGATAATGAACAAATCCGTTAGACGTGGAGCTTGGAGGGTACTTACATGGGATAAATAATGAAAATCACTCTGTTTAAGTAATTAACACAAACTTAAAAAAAAGATCTTAACAAAATATACTATTAATACACGCACTAATACTACAATTATGGAAGAAAGTTTTCCTTTGTAAAACGAATTTACTTCTTTTTAATTATAAAAAATCTGTCTGATAATACGATAGATTGCGATTCGTCGTCATGAAACGTCCAATATTTCATATAAAATCTTCTAACTTTGTTTTTTGGATGGATGCCGTTTTGTATTGAATTACCATATAGCTGAAAAGTCATGTGTATGATCCAAATAACGTGGCCATCGAGAGAAAACTAAATGTGTATAGGCTACCAGTTTCTAAAATAAAAGCAATGACATTTTGAGATAGTATTTTTGTTTATATTTATTATTATCAAAAAGACACTCAATTGATATAGGATATCCAATAAATTGATTGGAATAGAAAGGTTGAGATCAGGTTTCAAAGGAAAATAAAATATATATGGAACAATATATTATTGTTCTGAAACCAAATAACAAGTGAACAATCAGAATGTAATATATACCTACACTTTTCGTTATTTTCTAAATTCTCTTTGATAAAAGGCTTTGACATTTACTAGTTCATTAAACTGAAGCGAAGCATAATAATTATACATAGTATTCTTTTTAAAACGAAAACAATTGAATTTTGCTCGCAACCTAATGATCTACATAGATTCAGAAAGATACCACAAGACAAATTATCTTTAGTTAATGTGTTCATCTCACTTTACAGGCAGCATTTTTAAGGTAAACATTTTCCTTTAATAAAGTCTTAAAGTGAATAGAGTCGTTTATTATACAAAGTGGAAATTTACACATCTTCCTTGCGGTTTCTTGACTGTAGTATTAAAAAGACGACGCAAATAAGGATGTAATATGCTTGGCACGTTATTAATATTATAAAATTCATCGTAAACCGGGACCAAGTTGCCGTTAACAACCATGAGATACGTAGGTCGTTATAAATCTTTGTTGAATAAACCCGTTCTCATATTTTCAAACGTTTAATTCGCAGCGTTTACGGTAAGCGGGCAAAACTAATTTTCAGTATAAATAGTAGTAGCAAAGAAAATTTCAAAGGAAAAGTTGAATAATAGCATTTTGTGATATTTAGCTTTTAATTTATGGAGCGGTATTGTAATAAAACGTGTGAGGTTATTACTTATGATTTGTCGATAAATGCTTATTTATTACATTACCAGCATTTGATTCGAATTGAAAGTATTGTGTTTTAGTACGAAACTATGAATTTTCTTGTATAGGAAACACAGCTTTTATTATACCTCTTATTATTGAATAATTAATTTATTGTTAATATTATTAATGTTATGTTTCAGACGATTTCTATGATTTGAGAATAGTTCTATACAATGAATTCACCGTAAAAATGTAGTATGTTTTGTTTAAGAAATTGTAACATACCATTTTTTTTAAATTGCTATTTCACACACAAATAAATAATTTGACAGTTCTGCATTATTAAATAGTAAGTTACCATTCTTAATATCAGAATATTAATATTGGTTTTTTTTTACTTTGTTTTGTCACTGTTTCAAAGTTAATATTTGAAACCATTTAGATTCTTTTCTATCAGTCATGGTAGGCAAAGAGAGGGAGATCGAATGTTGCCTATCTCTCTTTTTTGTTTTTGTAATTCAGATTCAAGAGTGTTCTGTTAGACGAGCGTCGTCGTATTAGTTTTTAGACATTCCTCCGTTGTTAACCGATTCAAACCGATGCAATCAGGCAGAAAATGGGACACACGCGATTAAGGTAGGTAGGTATATTTATATAGAGATCAGCGATCACAGGCAAATAACATAAAGTTTCCACATTGATCTAAGGTGATGAGTTTGTAAAATTAGGATGATAAAACCGGAGTTAGTTTTGGTACGGATGCAGAGTCGCTCGATAAGCACTATATATCAGAGGGATACCTTGACTTTTCCCGGATAATGAGATGGTTTTAATTTGGCCACTGCAACTCGGCTCCTGTAGACCAACCGTTTAACTTGTTAATCAGCTTATCTTATTGCATGGATTTGCAAGTGGAACGAAATGAATTATTAAAATTTTCCGCCTTTGATATTTTTCGAATTGATATAGGGCGACTGAATAGACATACTTATCTTATTTATTAATCCTTCTTGCTAAGTTAATTACATAATTGAATTGTTTCATATTTTATCGTTGAAGAAAAATATTGTTTTTTGAATTTAAAATGTCGTAACTCAATATTCGATAATTCAAAAACTCTTATTACCATTTTACTTATAGGGGGTATGTTAAATTCAAAAATTCTTATGAAATCTAACTAAAAATGTTGATATTGTACTCGTACATTATTTTAATGTAATATATAAAATTGTCAGGTCAGTTTTACTTTACTATTGTATTCGGAAACGCCATATTCCAATATCTTAATTTTATTCCCTTCCTTTCCTTTCATAATTTCCAAACGCATGTATATTAATACTCATCAAACAAACAGATACGTGCGTTCTTATTCCTTCCCTATCTTTATCCCGCTGGAGGACACTACATCCTCCTGGTCCGTCGTGCTATTCGCTGTTTCACACCCCCGGCGGAGGCCTAAGGTTGTTACGTTCCGCTGACTTGATAGCCTTTTTCCAGACGGCCCCTCCAGTATTTGTTTTAGACACGTGCTTACACATGTATGGTAACAATTTTTATTAAACAACATTCTAAAAAGAATTCCATTTATTTTATATCTATACTAACATTATAAAGAGTAAAGCTTTGTATTTTTGTATGTTTGTAACGAATAAACTCAAAAACTACTGAACCGATTTTAAAAATTCTTTCACCATTAGAATGCTACATCATCCCTGAGTGACATATATAAGCCGGGGCGGGCCGCTAGTAATTAATAAAGCTGTAACTGGCTGGATCATTATATTAATATTTTTTGGAAGTTTTAATGCTGCTGAGCGTGGGGTCCCGGGTTCGATTCCCGGCTGGGGCAGACATTAATGTGACGGATAAATGTTTATTCTCGGGTCATGTGTGTTTGTAATGTCATATTTGTGTATGTCCGTGCCACCAGCAACACAGGGAACCCTAGTGTGGGGTGTGAGTGTGTAAACGTTTAAAAAAATATATTTTCTGAATTATTATTTTGCAACACCTAAGCAAACAACCACTGAACAGATTAGAAAAATACTTGGCTTTTTTATGGTTGTATTATTCAATTATTTTGTTCACATATTTGTACAAGAGCGTTATTCGTTGCTAATTAGAAATTTCTTCCATTAATTTTAAAATTGACAAAGTGGGGCAAACTTAGTGCGTACCTAATATACATATATGAACCAGAAATTATATATTTTTTTTTTTACCCAGGAAAATGGATCCGTTCGCATGGAATAGGAGATAAAATAAGCACGAAAGTTATGTTAAGAGGTTACTAAAGTATGTTACAATAGGTTGAGTAACTTTCCTAGCTGTTGCCATAAATTAATGTTTTAATCCATAGAACTAGGAAAATCGACCCGTGAAAGATTGAAATGGGGTGAATATAAAGGGAATAAGGTAGTATTTGTTAACTTTAGGATTAAATATATTTCGTAACGAAGCTAGGAAGGGTTTCGTCGTAGCTTCTGAAACTAGTGAAATGTTAATGCTTGATTACTATTATTATGATTTTAGTTACTATTATTAAAGTTAAAAAAATAGTTTCAGACTTTTTGTATACTACAAAGCGTGGCCTGGTTAAACTGATCCTAAATAAAATATACGGTTATAGGGTCATAAAGATTTAATAGTAATATCTATTTAAACTTTAATAAATATAAATAACAGGTGGGCCAGAGTGTGTAAAATACTATATATTGTCTACGAGAAACCTTCTATCAACAATAGTATCAATTTATTGTGTGTATTAAAAATTGTACCAATTGTACGGCTTAGTGTTGTTATGGCTTTTACGATATAGCGAAACATGGCTATCAACTTCACATCCATTCAAACGTAATTGGCTAGCATTATTTATTATTACGAATCTATAAGACTCCAGTACAAGCGTGTGAGTGTGTGAACGTTAAAAGATAAAAATTGCTCTGATGGTCTTGGAGTACCTCCGTTTATAAGGAATTTTGAGGTTGCGAGCGTTCAGAATTCAAGTTTATAGTACCATGTGAAACACCGAGATATAAAATTTGACCTCTAACGGCATATGTGTTTCCTGTCGTTCAAGAGGGACACAAGATGTACAAAAACGAGTTCAAAATCACCAATTCCATTAACGATATGAAAATTCTAAATGGAGCTCCCTTATAATTTGAGGGAAATTCAGACCTTGTTATACTGCTTATAATTTTATGACTCATCCTTTATTGTGCCAATTTATTTTCGAGATAAAATTATACTACTTTTGAGTATCCGACCGATATGGGTACGTTTCACAATGACTTATATAAACCTTTATTTGCTACAAAGTTGTAGATAACATATGCTCTTGAACATTATACTATCGTTCATTATTATTTGCTTCAAGATCTTAATAACAGTGGCGTCGGATATTGTATAAAAATCTTCCATTGTATAAAATTATACCTACGCTTTCATGAGATCATGTTAAGGATATATTTTTGAAGATCGCGTCACTTAATTGGTGAGAATCCCGCTCTTCTTCATCACAAACCATATGTTGGGCTTTCACTATGAGATGGGTTAAAACAATAATAATCCAATCCAATATTAGTAGACCGACATAAATGATTCTGTATTATATATGTCACGATTAAGTATATACATTAAATTTTGAATGAGAGCGATTAAACTCGTGGGCGGTTTCATATCAAAATCGGCTTACCCAAAGCGAGTTATAATAATTCTTTCTATGCACATTACTTCCAAAAATAAGAATGGTTATGGGTCAATTTATTAACATAAACCTCATGAGCCAAACGACGTATTTTATTGTTTTAAGAAATTAAAATTGAAATCGATTGTAACAAATTTGGAAAAAAAAACAATTTGTGAGAATGTCAATAAACCATCATCATCTCAAACTCTATTTAGTTAGTTTTCTAGTTTGACTTTGTTGTGCTTTTGTGAGCTGGATGGGTGATAAATATTTTATTTTGTTTCTAAGCTTTAGTTAGCTGGTTTCTAGAACAGACACTATATTCATAATTATACAGTACATCAATCAATATATCTTTTAAATTATTCTATAGTAACTATGAAGTAGCAATCGATACAGGTATTCGTGGAGCGACGTACAATTTTTTTAGACACACATTATACGGTCCACCCACACCCAGTTGATTTATCGGTCCCACCATATTAGCTTGCCAAAGCAGCAACTCTATTTCAGCGATATTCGTGGAGTATAAAACTGAAGAAATAAATTTAAGAGAACACAAGATCGACGGGCCTGTCTGTTTTCAAAACATCTTGCGCTTTATAAGCTCGAAGGCTAGAAATTTTATATTGAACTATAAATATGTTCAACAAAAATACAGATATCTTATTTGAATATTTTTTGCCTAGAAACAAAAATTATAAAGCTTTTTTTTGGGTAAGCCTTGATATTTATATTTTATTATTAGTTGATAATTATTCTAGTAGGTTATTTATGTTTATCTCATATGGACTTTTCGGTTAATAATAAAGCCTTTTTAAATTACTTTTACAACTTTTTATTACGTTCATTAATGCTAAGAAACTACGTTATAGATATTTAAGGGGTTTTTGATATTTAAAAAATTTGATAGCGTAATGTCACATGTCAAAATATTATTATTATTATTATTATATGTATTTCCTTAGATTTTGACGAGTTTTTGTCTCTGCCATATTAATTTAGACATCAGTAATGGATATAATTATTTGACTATTGATTTTACAAACACAGACATAGAGAGTCTATTTTGTAAACGTCTCACACGTTAAGATATCTGACTTAATATAAATAAAAGTAAATGCCTAATTATTAAAAGACTTCTTCAAGAGTAAAATTAACATCACTTCCACATCTTCCAATATCTTCATTTTTATGATAAAAATATTTGGCGTGGCAGAAACTTTTCAACTTCTTTTGCCTCTTATTACCGTTCTGCGATAAAACTTTTTTTATTCAAACTTAAGTTTTAAGCTTAATTCATTCAAATAAAGTTAAAAAGATTTTTGTTTTTGATATTTACTGCTAATAACTTTCTATTTAAAGTATAGTTGTATGGATAATAAGAGTTTGTATATGAAATAATTAGTAAACAGAACAAAATATGTATCAAAGTAACTTACGGAATACTTAGTATAATGTAGTTGATTAGATGGTAATAATCGAAAATAACACAAATTACGTACTAATTTGCGTAATAAACAGTAATTTCGTAAATCAAAATACCTTTATCATATCATAGATAATCTGCCGCTTGCAGTAAATTTATGTGCGGACGGTCATTGTAGCTGACGCGACGGATAATATCACTAGTATTCTCAACCGTAGACCACACAATACTAAGACTGTGACAGATTTTATTTATTAAGGTTTAATATTTAAAGGTTTATTAATTAATTTAAAGGATTTCGTTTGAATACATTTTCTAAGCTTGTATAACAAAAAATCTGACTGCATAAAAAGCGAACTTATATATATATATATATATTTGATATACCAACAAAAAAAATATTTAAGAAGAGTTATGCTAACATCATTAACACTAAAAATACACAGTACTTTTATGGGTAGATAAGTAAACATTAATAATAATTTTCCTTTAGGCTTAACGGAGATGCCATGCTGTAAATTAAAAACTGACATCAAAAGTATTCTCATGAAGAAAGGCTATTAATGATGTTATTAAAAGTAGGTGATATCTTAACTACATGACTCCTTGGCCGTGATTTTAATGACATGTAACGGTGAGTGCGTTCTGTTGAAAATTTGGGCTCGAAAAAAACCCCCTTGGGTGTTTCTCGGCGCTTTTTTATAGCCGAAGGACAGACGGACAGACAGATGGGCCACCTGATGGTAAGTGGTCACATAGGCAAAACCGGAATGTCATAATTGCAACGCCGGCTTCGGAGGAGAGCAGTTTTACACCTTTTTTTAAGAACTCTATATAATAGCGCACCGAGAATGCCCCACAAGGGAATTCGTTCCATAATTTGCACGTGCGGCAAAAAAGGTCGCGAGAATCAGATCGTATAGCAATGCCACGAATCCAATCGGTGTGGAAGGGACTTCATTCTTCGGCGGGTGGTGCGATGATGGGAGGGTAAGTGTGTGGTAAGCACTGAGCTGAAAAGTTTCCCGGAGCGCTTACTGTAGTAGACAAAGGGAACTTATGTAGGCTACTAAGACTTGAAAATTCCAGTCTGTCGGTGAATAGTTGGTCATTGACGATTCGAATTGCGCGCTTTTGTGAGGCGTCAAATGGATTGACTGGTACTTTGGCGCCCTAGCCCAAAGGTGAGAGCAGTACTACTCGTATACGTGAGGCCTAACCTGTGGTTTGTAAAACATTAGTAAGTGACTTGCAGTGAAGTACCGTTTTGCACTGTGCAAATCGACGAGATTTTTTGACACTAGCTTAGCTTTAACTTCCAGATAACGCCGGAACTTCACATCTTTCCAGACGCTACCTTCCAGAATTCTGATACCTTTGCTAACGATAAGCGTTATTTCTCGAAACTGAGGTGCCATGATAAATGTAGCTTTCTAAGCGGTAAACACCCAAATTTCTATCCTCTTGGGGTTAGTTTCGACTAAATGGACTGTTGAACAATGGACAAGGCTATTTCGATCTGTCTGTGATATTTGCGTGGTGGTAGGCTTTTTATTTTGCCAGACTAACTAGCTACCACCTTCCTTCTAAAATCGACCGTGAAATGTTTGATATGTGTTTCGGTCGAAGTGGCAGAGAACCAGTAATAATGATGTGAATCCCCCGTTCCTTTTTGGTCGGCAACATTTCGATGATGCCAAAAGGTGACACTGAAGTCTATGGGCGAAGATGACCACTTACCGTTAGGTGCCACCTCTGCTAGTTTATCGACTAATTACAAAAAAAAAAACATGATGTACGATTTCAAAACATTCTAATGGATAAATATTGATGTTTGAATCAATTTAGTATAGCAAGATAGGCAAAAGTGGAAAATATTCTTTATTATATAGTCATTGGTACTCGTGTCATTTCACACCTATTCGTGACATTTCATTGTTCGTCACATGATCCAAATATAACTGGAAACCTGAGAACAAATACTTAATCAATATTACGTAAAGTATATAGTTTTTATGACACAATTTGTTCTTGAGAAGGATATTATCACAGTTCCAGACGGGAAGTAAACGAAAGAATAAATGTAATACATACTTTTCTGTTTTGGAGTGTAGTGTGGGTGGGAACCATAAAACTTTGAATTACAAGCAAACCTCCCTTAACGGTCACCTGAACACCGGGCGTAGCAATGAAATCTTCTAGGTTTTATGTCAATAAATTACATTATTATTGGATACATTCTTCTATGTATTTTTCACTTTTAATTTTTTTGGTATTGTCAAATGAATATAAAAAAAAGTTAAAAAGTAAAAGTTCCTGGTCTTGTGAAGGAATGAAGCTGAAAAAAAGGTGGATTCCAGTTAAGCGCGGAACTCTAATAACATGAAGAATTTGAAAACTTTTTAACTGATCCGAATATTTTCTTAAAAGAACATCTGACGTCAGTGACGGTTTATTTACTCAACTAAAATGTAATTTTTACTTGGAATACTAAATAAACATATGTATATCATATGTAATATTTATTTTACTCTCTAATACTTAAGTGTTGGAATTGAAATTGATTTTTTTATTCGAAACACGTATTGCTTAGTAGGTTGCAAATGGAACATTTTGCGCTTAAAGCGATTTACTTCCTAAATTCAAATTTAAATTCAAAATCATTTAATCATATAGCTATTCTGTAAATACACTTATGAACGTCATTTTTTGCTTCTACCACCATTTCGAAAAGGTGCTTTAACAATGAGGAGAAGAAACGGCGAAAGGAACTCCTCAGCACATTTTTTTAAACTAAATATTACATGCAACAGTATTCTGTTCCTTCAAATCTGATTTAGTGTATAGCTGTATGTGTACAGCCCAAATAATAAAAGATTCGTACTAGGTACAGCAAATGAATACACCGTGCTTTTTCATTCTGCAAGTATAAGTTACACATTTTTCAATTAATAGTTAATAACTATTTATTTCTGTATAAAGAAAATTTACAAAGTTAAGTTATCGACTGAGTTGAAGATTATGGATGCGGTCGGCAATTGGTAGCTAGTGGTAAGCTTTCACGAGCGTTTTTAAGAATTGAGCTCCGTTATGGAGTGTTTCCCAAGCATTCTCAATTATGAGGAAATATGTGCCCCGTAACGGGCCACTAATAGGTAGAAACAAACAAGTTCAAGCAAGCAAGTATTTTAGTATAAAATAAGAAGACACATTTTATTGATATCATCAGGATCTATGGAAAGGTAATCTAATGTAGCAAAAAAAGATCGATAAATCAACAAGAGGGCAGATCGTAGGCTATGTGTATCACAAAAAATCATATATTCACTATGTGCTGTTTATTCATTTGTTCTTGCCCTTATGAACAGTATAATTTTTAAAATATATACCTTTGCCATCACCAGTAATACCATACTATGTCTTAGCCGTAGATACAATTTTATTATAACAAAACCAAAAGGGTTTTGTTAGTCAGTACTTAGCTGATAATTGCAAGATAATCCTCCCAATGTTAAATGGTCACGTCCGCTCTTTGACATCCCTAAACAAAAAGCATATCTGATACATTGCCAGCCATGAAGGTGCGGTTGGCTTTTGGATCATACGCAACTCGTACAAGTAAACCGTCTCGTACTTGTCAGAAGGCGTTCAATGTTTAACAGAGTAATGTTACTGTTAGTCTTTTGTTTTAGATAATTTTGATTGAGCGTAACTTTTAACTCCATTTGTATTCCCAATCTGTTTAGTTCAAAAATGTGCTAAGCTACTAATGTTGTTTCTATTCCTCTTAGGTGTAGTAGAAACCTTACTATTGTTAGACTGTAAAGAAACCAACATCACAAGAATCTTTTAAGTTTTGCTGGGAAAATAGGATCTACTAGTATTTTCATTAACTTCAAGAAACAGCCATTTTAGGAGGATTTTTGTGTGTGTGTTAGGTGTAGGTACCTGTACTATGTAATTCTCATGTATTTTACATGGAATACTTCATAAATAATATTAATCAATTGGAGAAGGCAGTAGAATATTTAGTCCTGCTTGTTTTGTACTTAGTAGTTAATTTAGTAGTATTCAGTACAATGTACAGATCTGTGCCCAGTGACAAAATTTCTGTGCCCAAAATGAAGAGAAAGACATTTGGAAAACAGTTATGATTATAAGCCGTCATTGTCTGACTAACTTGCTCACAATTTAGGAGGCCTGGAGTTTACCAGTGCAAATTGGGGTCGATATACTTCTTCTTATTCATGTGCCATCTCCATCTCTTTATCAGCAGTCAGATGGAATTATCTGTGCTTTGAAACTGTTTAAAGTTATAAAAACAATAATTAAAGATTTGGAAATATATACAAGAACTTAAATATAACTTACTAAATGTAATAATTGACGGCAAAATTGAAGGAAGTAAAGGTCCTGGAAGAAGAAAGATCTCATGGACTGGAAACATAAGGGACTGGAAACATAAGGGACTGGTTGATATTCTAAGTGTGAAAATTGGGTTATCAGACTTTTGCCACTTACAGAATGTTTTATCGAACGCGATGTATAAGTAGCTTAAGTTAACTGCAGTTTTGAAGTATGGATCTATAAAAAACATATTTTCTAACACTCATGGTCCTCTTTACAACCCCAGGAAGCAGTGTCTTGTAGGGATTGCATAGTGACGGGAATTTTGAAGAATTCGGGATATTGATGTATTCATATGAGATCCTGGAGGTACCGGAGCCCGTTTTTACCGAATATGGATAAGGTTCTCATATAAACCTAAATCTATGCATAGTCGGGTTGAATATTATTTTAAAATTCCCCGATAGCAAAAAATTATGTTAGGACAGCTTCATCATTTTCACTGCCGTAGGTGCTACTACATTATTTATATGTTATTTTTGTTACTAAAGGTTGGTTTTCTTAGAATTGTAAAAGGTGAAACAAACCAATTTATGGAGCAATTGACTTAAATTGCAAACAGTAGGCACTAAAAATAGGCAACCACCTGCGTTTAAATAATAACTTTGTACTGACAGAGCAGCACCTACTCAAATAACTGTTTATACTTACCTACTCAAATAAAGCAAGTAATGTAATTTAAGAAATCATTTTATTCGTAAAACATGATGTTAAAATAGAACTTCATATATTTATTCCTCTCTCTTATACCATTTTTTTTTCTTAAAAAACATAAATCATTACTATAATATCATAATCATCATAAACTTTAATTATCAAACAAATATTTGAGAATTTTTGAAATTGTCACTCCCTCATATTAATTGGTACGAACTTCCGCACGGTAGGATAGTCGGTCCGCTTAACGCGAGTTTTTCCGTAATTACTTTTATTGCCTCCCTGCCTCGTTCAGTCATAAGATTGCCGTCCTTTTCTTTGTAATTTGTTCTTGTTGAATTTGATAGCTGGGAGATGTTCACAGTTTTTCTAAAAATTACGAGTAATTTGGATTTTTAACCCTCACGCAAGTAAAGGGGAAGACTCGTCTAACAGTTTGTTACAGTAGAAATAAAATATATATATAAATATATAATCATTCATTTGACTGATCACTCCCATTATAGGTAGCATAGCATGTTGTTGACAAAATCATTTAAACATGAAGGCATCGGGAATTATGCAAATCATGCCAATTCAGTCTCTAATCTTGTTTCCTCTTCGCTTCGACTGCTATTTGTAGCGAAAGTGACCCGGATAAAGACGTCAAATTACCAACGTCATATTGTCCTGTCACCTGAGCCGAGATGGGATGATGCCACCGTTTTTATACCGTTCTGAGTTAATATTCCACGGACGTTGCCTACGAAACCCGGCCTCTCACACAGCCACGAATTATTAAGTTTCTATACTTGCCAAGATTTATTTATGCGAGTATCAAAATATTTTTCCACTTCAAAGGGGCTGTTTCGTTTTTTCAAGTGAGGATCACGAATACATTTGCTCCTCGAATGTATATTTGCAACAATATTTATGCCGTTACATTCTTTTGTATTTGTTTTTTTGTTTTTTCTTTGTAAATTTGTATTTTTCATATAACTTTGCTCGAAAATGGAATAGTATATTTCTGTTTTAGCAACTGAACAAAATCCATTTTCATAAATAATATTATAGTAAATAATAATCGTAACTACAACAAACTATCTATTTCGACTTTCAGTGCCAAAGAACTATTCGATACAGGCCGACATAAAGTTATGCCAAACTGTAAATATCTACGCGAGTTTCAACTTTGAATAGGAAATAATAAAATTTATTCGGAAGAATTATGTTTAAGGTTAAACTATGGGACAAGCGAATGCTGATTCAATAGAGAATACATTGAGCGCAGAGCATTGTGCTTACCATGTAGGTACCGACCACGTTCAATAGTTGTATTGCGCAATATACGTAGTGCGTTCGACGTGATTTACATTTATCGTTCGCGCAAAAAGCTTCGCAAATTTAATGTTAGTGCAGTGTTTATTTTCTCTTTTTCATATTATTACTATTTTTACAACTTCATTTAGTTTTATATTTTAAAAAGAAACTCAGAGAGGAGTTACGTTTTATTTTTTTTGTATGATCAACGATTTCGTTCACATTGGTGGGATTTATATTACTTTAAACAATTTGACAATACGGTTCTGATCGGCAACACGGGCAATACAATACTCGTTGAGCTACAAGATTTTATGGAAAAGTACAATTTTTTAAACGCGTCTTCGAACGACATTTTTAAATGTTTACATTATGTTTAATTTAGTTTATTATTCTATATACATAAGTGAGTTGTGAGGTATTAATCATGCACGGTTGCAGACAGTCTTCTTCTGACGGGGTAAAACTATTAATTAATTAATCCCGCCAAAAAATATTATTATTAATAAATTATTATTGTTAACACTAAAATGAGTGAATTTCGATAATTTTCTACAAAAAAAGAGAGCATTTAACGATTTAAATATATGAAATTTTCTAAAATTGTTCAGTTTTATTATTTTTGTTCATTTCATGTGTACGATTTTGGACGGGTTATTGACCTGTACGGTTCCCCTCGGACCATAGCTGGTTAAAAATACAAGTGTCGCAAATGGATATTTTGTGAAATTTCATAAGATTACTCTTTTTATATTTAGCAATTCATATGAATTACAAAACAATTGAGTCCAAATCAGACTCACGAGACACAGGTTCCGTATGGAAAAATGAAAATGAAAAATTATTTATTGTATAATAAATATATCAGTCTATTTTCGTTTAAAGAAAACTATGTCTACCTATATTTCCATTTTGTTTTATTTTTTGCTCAGTAGCTTCGGAGATAAAGGGGGGAGGGAGAACGGACGAATAATAAGTTCCATCTCCAACAAAGAGCTCTTTTATTTGATTTGTTTTATATCACATTATGATGTACTGATATATTTTTTATATTCACCCCTACAAACCTTCAGCACCATAATTTCATTGTTCACGGAATACATCCGTCATTTGGTACCAAACTCTATATGTGTAGCAATATAAAGCAAACTTTCCGCACTAGTCGATTGAGAGAAAACCGGTTGTGGCATTCAGAGAAACAGACCTACGAGTGGCTCTGTATAAGTACTATTTTTCATATGACGTAGGTAACAATAAAATCATAGCATATAGTAAATATAGATTTTACTTGGGCTAGGACTTACTTCGTTCTATCTAAGTCTACAGCAACGATAGCATTCCTTTTGAGGCTGACTTCAAATAGGTCAAATAAATGAATCAACTTTTTATAAGTTCACGAGTTTTTCTCATCTAAGGTTACATCGTTACCTACCATCAGAGTGGGTTGTCATCAAGTAATGACATACAAGTAAAAATAAAAAATAAGACCACACTTCTATTTCAGTTCGGTTAACGACATCCAAAACTTGCAGGACTTGTTTAACAACAGACGGACTACGTGCCTGTTTATTACCTCCATATAAATATTTATAATCACATATATATTTAACCCACAGGTCGGCAACTAAAATACGATGAAATGCGAAGATTTCCGATAAATACACTGCATATGCACTCGTAAATAAAATATGGCAATACTTTATACGCTGCGACATATACTATCTCAATAGCAAAACACTGAAGTTGTTATCTCTGTTCACAGCTGATGCATACGGTTTGATATTATATGGTATGCACATTTTATCAGACTAATGGTTAGTGGAGGACAGAAAAATAGTATATTATACTACTGAATGTAAAAGTTTAAGTTTTATAATTAAAGGCAGTTCAAGACTAACTTATGCGTTAAATGTTTAATAAATATAGAAGTCTTAAATTGAAACTTTCGTTTATTTTCATAGGAAAGTTTGGGGATTTTTACGTAAAGATCATTTTATATGCTACAGATAAACATAATAAATGAATATATATGCCGTGTGTCACAACGTATACTTAACATCAAGAAACGATGTCAGTTTAATGGGTTTCAAAGCACTTCGTAGCTCGATATTACGACCTTGACGCTCAAAGGAAACACTTCGTCGAGTATTGCTACAAGACGATTACTCACATGGAAAACCGATTGATTTTATGTCACAGCTTTAGCGTATTAAGGATAGAGAAAATACAGGTATTGTTTATTCACTGTCTTTGACAAAATTGTCAATGATTTGTTTGTTTGTGTTTTGTTCACAATCTTTTTCTTATTTAAATTTATGTAAATCTCATTATAGAATGGAAAGATGAGAATTTATTTCTTATACCAGTATACTAATTATTCTTTTGTACTAGATAAGTTTATATTACCGCTTATATACTTCCATCTATGAAGTGTCGTTTCGGCATAACTAATATTCTGTATACAGATGACCTCAACCGATCAAGTCGTGTAAGAATTACTTACAAACAACGATTATATAATATATGGATTCCACTAATTAGCAGTCTAATTATAGTCTAATCACTAATTAGCTGTCCGCTGCAACATGTCTCTACTCTTAATTCGAGGAGCTTAGAGGATACTTCAACTTACTTAGGCTGCTTGGGATTCGCGGATAAGGCTAAACATCGGTAATTTAATTGGGGTCGAAAAATTCACGAACCTTTCGAAGAGATATTGTTGTCACACCTTCAGCTTCTGATGACTTGTCATAAGTGCATAAAAACAGTGATTATACATAAAGAAACAAAGTTCATTATTTCTTTTATATTTCGCTATTGAGTCGTATAAAAGTTAATTAAAGAATAATAGATTTTTCGAAAATTTCTTTTAATTTCTTATTTCATTATTTGATGTGTATATGAAACTTATTGATACATAAAATGTTAAGCTTCACGTTATAGTATACGTCCATTCAATGATTTCAATAATTTGAATTATGTTATGTTATGGTAATGGCCGACAAACGAGCAGACCAGCCACCTAATGGTAAGTAGTCACCGTCGCCCATGGACATCAGGAAGACCAAAGGTATCACCGATGCGTTGTCGGCCAGGAAAAGAGAAGGTTAGAAAGAAAGTACTAAATCATATAAATAAGCCATACGTGGGAATTTTTTAGAAACTTCAAAATAAAGTTGTACTTTGAACGTTTTTAAAAATATTTTTAAATAACTTTTCATCCAATTTTGAGCATGTGTTGAATCTGTTCATACTTAAATCGTGTATTCTTCTTAATGACTTTTTTCATTGCCAGCACGTTTGCTTCTATGATAGTAATTAAAGGGTGAATTTCATTCTATATTTCACAAGTTATCGATTGAACCCAAATTCATTATACCAGTTGGATACGGTTACTTTAAAATGGCCTATATGCAAAATTTCCATTTGAATTCAGTGGAACAAAATGTCCAATTTTAGGTGACATTTGACATCATCACAAGATGTTTCTCATATCTTCTTCACCTTTAATGTAACTCTTAAAAAATATGGAGGATAATTTGAAAAATTGGAACAATAGTATTTTCATAAATGACATAAATGTTATACAAGTGAACTTTTGTTTTCGCTACAAGGACTAAATAATATTATTTTGTTTAGATTTCTATTATCGCAAAAAATACTTACGCATATCTGATATACATTTGTAACACACCTAAAACATGTTATGTATCTAAGAATATCAGGTTAGATGAGTCCAGAAGAAACATACCTCACGACAAATCATTCATATTAATAAATACGTAGCTATTTCTGTTTCGCTACATTGTACGTAATTGAACTCACGTGAAAAAGGTTTTCATTAACTTAATGTATGTAGACATAATTTACGTAATATTTTAAGACTGGATTTTGATAAAGTATGTAATTTTGGGCCTTAACCATGAGCATATTAATTTTGGTGTTTTTAAAATTTTAGGTTGAATAGTATCGGAGAATATGCAATGGTATGCATATATAAGTATAGTGGAAGATTTTCGTGCATTTCGTTTCATACCATTTATATTTATAAAAATGTCACTTTATTCTTTTAATACGCACGCACACACACACATGTGTGTATATATATATATATACATTGTACTTGAAATTTTTTTTATTCCCTAATTTACGCTCATATTAGGTTACATTCATTATATGTTTCTAAAGTGCATATGATGACCATATTCCAACTTTTCAAGCCTCGTAGTTTCGAAGTTACGGTGTGACGGACGGACAGACACACGAGTGATTCTGTAAAAAACCTGTTCTGTTTTTCGGCTCATCAAACCCCAATAATAATGTAATTTAACTTACATCGCTATTGCATAAAAGTCATTCGTTGAGGTTGGGAAAATTTTTCTTTTGTTTTTTTATTTGAGTGAAGAAACAAAAACTGGTTACAAGTACTTAAGTTACTGCGCTGTAGATAACTCGTACTTTCAGACGCAGATTGTTGAAAGAAAAACTTTTAATTGTCTATTTGTTACTTAATTAATATTCGGCTTTTTACGATAAACATGGTAGAAATTGAGTACTCGTAAAGTGGTACTATCCAAATCGTCATTCAAAATTACCTCGACGTTCCTACAACGAGATTAAAATTGTGTAATAAATTTGTGGGTTAAAAAGAGATTTTCATTAAGATTCTTGTAGCGGTTGAAATATTCAACAACTGTGACCTTGTTTTTTTTTAGTCAGGTCATGACGGTCTCTACTTAACTATAGTATTTAAATTAATTTTTGTGATAGAACTTTTGTACGGTTCACCTGAAGAATTCATCTGTTTATTCTGACCTGAAGCAAGTTATTTCAAGTGGCCTTATTTCGGTTTTTAAAGGGGTTGGCTACAAATAACGCATTTCATTTGATTTCTTACAGGTATTTAATACTTACATGTATAATATGTACAGACCCCAAATAGGAATGTTGTTCTATTTTAGGTTTGTAACAGATGCACGTTAATAAGTTCTTTTTTATTTATTATAATTATACTATTATTTATTAATGAATTTATAATAGAATACACATCTACACTAGAATTGCACCGCACTGCTTATAGGCGTTGTGCAAAATATTTAAATGCATTGTTTAAAAATGTAGGAATTTTTAATATCTTGAATATAGCGTAATATAGAGAATCGTGTCGATATAAGAAATATATTTAATTAAAAGGTATTTCTATATCAAAGTTTTGTAAAATATTGTACCAATTTGTTCTTTTTAAATGTGTTTATTCATTAATAGTTAATTTTCAAAGCAGCGAATGTGTAGCCGAATGAAACCTTAATTGAAAAGCGTACGTCAACATCGATGGCTGCTTTATCTGCCAACGAGGAATAATTAAATATGAATTCGTAACAAGTCACTCGAGCTGTACACTCCCAGGGGATGGAGAGTAACTCTAGCCATGTTTATTATAATATCTTTTGTATAACAGCTGCGGACAGTGATCCGAAACAAAACATTGTTTTAATAGACGATACAATCTATGTAGGTTGAGAGGTCGAACTGCTCTCCAATATGTTAATAATTCTTCAGACCCTCTACGTCCAATTTAAAGAAACATTCGACCATCCTTTAGGTAATAATAAAAGGAAGATAGCCGATTTTATTTGATTATTAAGTTAGGAAGTTTCAAGATTATTAAGTTACGTTAGTTAGTTAGGTTATGGACTTATATCATATAATTACAAAAAAGGTGAAAGAAATTAGTCATGTGGCGTTACTTTGCGGAAGTTTTCCGTTATTAAATCATATCAATTTACTTTGCAACAATCCGCGAATACAATATGTATGTAGATGGCATATCGGAGACATACATACACACATAATATTTAAAAATATACACCAGTATACCTCCATCTTCACACGTTTCGCCTCGATCTAGGCAAGGTTGCGGCTAACCATTGCAGAGTCAACTTATTCTCATGACGATTATGTTAGGCTAGTGTTGGTGAAGGTATGTTTGTAATTTGTGACTGACCGCAAATACGATTTTAATTAAAGGTTGATTACTGATAATGTTGTTTTACTTCAAAATTAAAATTATGTAGTCATTATACACTTATCCATGTTATTTTATGCTTACACTACCGTTTGGAAAAGGCACTTAATCATTGACAAGAAACGGCGAAAATGGCGTAATGATTATTTATTAGATATTGTCTTAACATACGGTCTTAATATAATGATATTATTTCACTTCGCCGTTTGTTTACAAATTAATGAATGCACGAAATAAATCACATTACTGATGATTACATGTTGTATGCCGTAGCTACAAACGTTTATTTTAATAATGTTGTCGCGGTTATATTACTAAAATTATGAAATAGGTTCATACCTAATAGATAATTAGAAGTTTTGTGTAATAATGAGCGAAGACACGACACGTTATTTTCGACTGTTAGTACCGAGTCTCCGCACAGAATTGGTATTATTGAAATGTAATTTTTTATAATTCATTTAAATTACATAGAAAATTGGTTTAATTGAATTTTATGTGACATTGCATTTGAACCATTAAGTAAATATAACAAATAAGTTACGTAACAATAATAAGCAAAACTTTTTTATGCGGGCATCGTCATAAACTACAGACTGTTTCTTATTAAAGTATAAGAAGAACTGGAGGAGAACGATAAACTCGTGAAATATTTCCCGTACGATATAAATATAGAAATTCAGTCAGGTAGGTACAGTCATGTATAAAAACATGTTACATTAATATATAAGACTTTTAGTTCTAATTGACATATTTATCAATGCCTGGTCGAAACAGTTGAAGCTATAAGCTTTTTTTCATAATATTTAGTACTCCGTGTATTATGATGACAGTGTTAAATAGTACTTCTAGAGGCGAAGCTAACATACTCGTAAATCTATAAACGATTTATTCGAGTGCATTATTCCGTATTTATAAAATTAAATTTAAAACAAAATTAACTTTTTTCACGATAACATGTTTTAAGCATGACTGTATCTACGGACGTTTTACATCCTTGATAAGGATATACGAGTAGGTGTAGAAAAAATGTGGAGATAACAAGCAGTCAACTGCATGATGTCCGATTGTTATTTCTATTTTATCCTCATGGTTCTTGTTATGAGCGTAGTATTCTTTGACCTATAAAACGGCGCGTTAAATTAAAGCATACCTTGTAGGTAATGTCGGTTGGGGCATGAATTACGTTACCGCTTATTTAAACAACCTTGCAAACATCTATTAATTTTGATTAATTTATTGGATGGATATAGGAATAAAATTATGTAGATTCTTTGGTTTTAATTTTCACTCTTTTATTGTGAAACTTTATAACTTTAATGATATTATATGACAATGGCATAAAGTACCGAAATGTTCGTACATTGACTACGTCCTTTATTTTTAAAGAAAATATCTTTATTGGCACTTATTAAAATGAAGCGGTAGAATGTGGGATAATTAAAGAGAATAGTTTGTAATACTTAACGCAATGGTCAATGCTTGCTTCTTATTTCCGCACTCCTTAAAATATCGATAGGTACATGATTACATTGTAATACAAAAATAAAAATTCAGAATGCTTTTTAATCGACTTAAAAAAGGAGAAGGTTTCGAATTCATGTTTTTTTTTGTGTCTTAACTTACACCTCATTCTTTTAATAACCGATTCGGAAAATCCCATTTTTGTTCAAAAAAAAATACCACCCCTAAAGGTGAAAAATAGGATATGAAATTTGTTATATAATATTTAAGTATAAAGTAAAGCTAATGTTTAATATTTAGATTAAATTCAAATGAAAAAAAGGAAGTTTTTATTTCTTACGTCAATATTAACACTATTTTCGGTCACTAAATATCTAAAGGATTTTACGATTCGTATAATTTATTTTTTAGAATTCGTTACACGAATACAACAATAACGAACAAATATGTATTTCGCTAAAAATTATTGATAACTAAATAGGTACATTACGTCGATTACAATTAATTTCAAAAGAAAATTTACCCTTAATTTGTATAGGTCATCTAATAAATTAAACGAAGTTGGAAAATAGAAGTTGAACGTTTCATTGGAAAGTTCTCGAAGTCAGTTGTTGCGACTAGAAAGCTTTGAGAAGTTCCTACTTCAGAAGATGGTCGCATCATATGAATCACCTTATTACCTGATGTACCAAAAAATTTAATAGACGCTGAAGAAAAGTTTAGTATCCTTTACAATTTACCACGCGTATTTCCGGAATTTATGATTTTATAGGTCTTTAAGTTACTTAAAATTATTCCAGTTATTATCGATTTGGATTTCAGTCATGACTCTAATATATTTATAATGACAAAACTTATTAAAATACCGTATTTTTCAGTATTCTCGTTTAATTTAGTGATATTTTACATTTTATTTATTGATAGTAATTAAGTAAAATTATAATGGAAGTCATTCTTTTTTCTAAAATAAATTAATGCTTGACAACAATGCCAGTTTATGGTAAGTGGTGGTCAAGTTTAAGATGTTGAACGCACTAACTTTCAAAAGCCTATTCACTCTCTTCTTGAAGACTCTCACATCATAAGTAAGTATATATATTATACTACGTACTTATATGTATATATGAAATTAATGACATTGTTTATAAACCTCCATATGTACTTGATTCATATTTTGATTTATTTAATTGCCAATTATATATTTATTGTAATCTGCCTTTTCATTTCAAAATTAATTTAATTATTATGTTTCTAATACTGTTTCGATAACATGATTTATCACTCAGACGAGAAATCATCAAAGGAAAGTCGGAAAGCAATATGTAATAATTACATAGAAAGTTTCTAACCTGAGCGGAACAGGGTGCAGTGCGATTATTTTCAGACGTATATTTATTCGTATAAACTATAATTTCTTTAACAGCTGTGCTTATTTGCTGTACTTTATTAACAGCTGTACTTACACGACTCTTGAAAATTGTAATATGTAAATCATGTATCAGCTTTGGGACTTTATTGTAATAACGTGCACCGAGCCTCATTATTTATTGTTTGATATTTGTGTTTCTGTTTTTTGTATGTTAATGTTTTTCCATAAATAATTTATTGCTATAAATATATTGAGGGGACACATCAAAGTACACGGGTTTCTCAGATTTTCTCTCGCAAACACCGAACGATTTCAATTTGTATGTACCCTTTATTATGTTACATTATAATATAATACAAATATATTAAAATATAAATATTAAATTAATGTCAGCTGCTTTATCGCACATAAAGACACCGTTAGACATAGAGCTATGAAAATAGGCGAAATAAACAAGCTTAGCTTATTGTAGATTTATACCAAACGGAGTACCATAGGTTGTATAGAGATACTGAGTCCAGTGGTCTCAGACGGCATAGGTCTGGCGTTATTGACTCGTTAGTTTTTTAGGATGTACCAAGACCACGGAAAGTTAAGTTACACTAAAGGTAGCATGGATCTGATTACTCCCTAACTTTTACGTCCTGTTTCGCTGGAACAAACTCATGTCCAGAATTTAAAAAAAGACAAATATGCCAAGATCTTGATCCATTGTCATCATGTGATGCGATCACCGAAACAAGGAAGAATGATAGACAAAAATAAACAAATATCTGTTTTAGTTTCTGTATAGATAAAGTTTAGGTAATTATGTATTTATCTGAGCTTTGTTATGTATAGACAACGGAAGAATTACGTATGTATTTGGATCCGTTAAAGTATTATATTTAATAGAGTCATTACTTTAAGACACGTACAGATCAATTGTTATTTTTAAAATTCTGAAATTAAAGTTTTATCTATATGAATTACTTTACAAAATTGCTTTACGGTTGAAATATTTTTTCCACCTTACACCTTAACTTAGCAACTGGAGTTACTATTGTATCTTGTCATTAAAATTCTAAAAACAATAAATTTTGACGTAATTCGATTCACTTCATAATCTTGTTGAGACTTAGTAATTTCCTCGATGTGGCTATTGCGAACTTAACCCTCACACATCGCTAAAACCCACAATAATAATGGAAGGATATAGTGAGCATTAATATATCAAACATAATAATATCTTAATTACTCAGAAGTAGTACTCGAATTGATTAGTGATATTTTTTATATTGTACGTAATATTTGAATTTGAATGTGTCTTTGTTTAGGATGCTACACTTGTTTCCATAAGTTGAAGAGAAGTTTTAGAGTTTAGAAGACACCTCATGTACAAAACTGGCGAACGTTTGTAATTAATCGTTGCAGTGTTCAATTAGGGAGGCGCCATTTAGTACTTAGTGGCAATTTTCCTTGTGTTTCAAACTTAGCCTATCTGGTAGTTTCGTGTTCGTTAAAGATTCTCATTAGGTTGAAATAGTAGTTTATGTTAATGTTATTTTATGTTATGCTTATGTTTATGAAATAGATTACAGTAGTAAAAATGTACTATATATAAAGAATAGTTTTTATTTATCAAAAATTTAAAGTGCTGAGATTTGAAAGAGACCAGTTTTGATTTCTTTTTTATTGTGGTTTATGTGAGGCTTTGGGTCAACAGCTTTACCGCGTAACTCTGACGTAAGGCTGACTGGATGAATGCAAAGAAAACCTTTGAGGAGATTCTAAGTTTAAATTAGATATTGCGAATTCCAAGGATACAGATACTTTACTACCTGATTTCTTACCTGCCCTACATTTTTTGAATCAAACTTTTGTACTAAGAATGACTTTAACCAAATTTATACCCTTTAGTTTTGTGAAAACAAAGTGTTTATGAATAAATTTTTCCGAAATTTGCAGTTTACGTAGCTATTTATATATAAACTAAGTACAAGTTGACGCGTAAGTTTATGGGTTTTACATAATTGCTTAACGATGTGGGAAAGCGTTTAAAACCACTACGATATACGTTCATCGTAGTCTGAACATAATAAGCGTTATATAATTATTGAAATACTCGTAGCTTGTTGGTGACCTGTAGTACCAAACTACATAGGCGAAACCGTGCTTCGTTACCTTAAGCGCATTGTTAATTTAACAAAGCAGCCTTAAAGCTGTGTTAAAAATCATTAGGCAACTATTGACACTCAGTTGGATATTAATATTCCACCAATCCACTTTAGTATATTCTTTAGCTCTTTTCATATTGGAAATGTCTTTTCGTTCGCTCCAGTGTAGGCTCCGATTTCACGAAAAAGTGCGATCCCCTTATATTTCGAAGAGTTGTGATGATATGGTATTCAAAAAAGGCTTAAAAGACGCGTATTCACGGGAGCTGTAACGTGCAAAAAGAATTATTCAAGCAAGTCAGAAAAGAAAAAAGTTATGGCCGAAATAGTGAAAAAAAAATTCATTTTTTTCCGAATTCTTGATTTTGGCGCGGGATATTTTGGTAACGAAGAATGACATCAAAAATTTGAGAAAATCTCCTCTGGACAATTTAGTCAGCTACACTTTGAGCCTAAAACAAAGACGACCGGGTTAAGAGTTTGCCCTGTAGCCTAACCTTTTTGAAAAAAGTTAAAAAGTCAGAACGACATTTTTTCATATACCGACTTTCTCGTCGCTCAGCGACAGTATTTTTTCGAATTCCGTAAAATCATTTCCAATGTGTTCGATAGTCGTGTGAGGCACGAAATCTGTGATTTTTTTAATTACAAGAGTATATCCGTCTTTGTGAGCCACCAATGGTACATATAATAAAATAAATAAAAATCAGAAGAATAAAACCGTACTATAGAAGTATGAAGTAAATATTTCATAGTCATAGTATCGCGATTTTATAGAAACATATTCGGGTATACGCCCGGTCGGGTGTGATGATGGCTGTCGACTTAAAGGGTTTAATGTAAAGATTTGGATAGATCTTAAAGTATTAATGTAATTTGGCTTTCTGTAACTTAATAATATTACCATTATTATTTCACTGCCATTTCCGCACATTGTTTCTGTTAGAAGATTCAGATAATTCTAATAATTCGAAAACTCCTACACTTTTATTCGATGCATAAAATTTAATATCATTATTAATTTTTATGTTACTTCGTTATGTGTTTAAAATAAAACTTTATTTGTTTTTACCATGTAATCGAACACGGTTTTGGTGGATACAGTCGGTTATAAATTTATCACCTGTTAGCAGACATGTCCTCGGTAATATATTTAGTATATAGCATATATATGCATGTTAGCATGTTATATAGCATGTTATATAGCATGTTATATATATATATAACATGCAAGCTCAATTGAAAGGGACTATTCCTTCATTATTTAATTTCACTGTGTGAAACCAATATACATTTTTTTACGTATCGATAGTTATAATTCATATTAAAATGAGGGTATTAATAAATGGACATGTAATAAATAAATTAAATACAGTAAAATTAATGATATTAATAGGAGTAATATCTTTAATGTGGTATACCCTTAAAACAGACTTTCTGAGTATCCACTTGAGCTCCCTGCTTCAGAGCAGTATGATTTTACACTAATAAAATTGCGGACATTATATATTTTAACTGTAACGAATACACTTGGTTTTTTGACAACATTCTGACTTAATTTCATGGATGATGGAAAAAATAAAATTCGTGAGTACCCAGAGGGGTGTCGTTATAAAAGTAAAAAGAACAAGTATAGTATTAAAAGTTAATCATTAACATCGTTATTTAGTCTCATTGTTGTTAAATCTGAACATATATTACTTTTAAAAATAATTAAGAAGCTTTGAATTTTCCGGAATGTAGATAAGGTGGTAATATAAATTCTACACTGAACTAGTAATTTATGACAATAATAAAATTATATATTAAATAAATTTCATTGTTTTTCTATAAATACAACTTTACAACAACTACCTACCATCCGAATAATACGTAGATTTTGAAAGAAGACAATGAACTCGGGATTACTGTAAGGGGGTGTAATTACCTCGTTTGACATGCTGTCGCTGACAGAATTATTTTTCTTCTAAATTTTAAAAGATGTCGTTATGAAAAAAGACTGGTTAGCTGGGCCTTGTGGAAAGCGAGGTTTTCTGTTATGATATGAGGTTGTTATTTATGTATTTTTAACGTAAAACAATGTACCTGTGGTGCTTTTTGTTAAATGAAAATAACAATTGTTGTTTATTTTAAACTGTATTCGATCCTCATTCTGACTTGAAACATTGACAACATTACCGAGTGTTAAATATTTCGTTAAATAACAATTCCCGCAGTCCTGCAGGACCAAGCAATTTCAAGTTGCTAATATATAAAATCCCATATTACCTTAGATGAAGCAGAGTAATTCCTTTGACAATTGAGTTTGTGTCCCCCAAGGAACTAATTTAGGAGTACCATCTATTGTTCCTCCATATTTACTGTGTTATTACATTTGCCTCGATCAGATATAAAATTGCTTACTCGGGAGAAACGACCCTTCTCTTTACAAGATTTACCGATATAAAATGTACATGGCTGAAAATATTGTTATCTGCAGATACAATATTGGTTTAATGATGGTATACTTACTGTTGGCACTAACAAAAGGTTTAGATAACGAAATTATTTTTTCCAATGGCTGCAAAAGTTTTATTTCTCTGTGTTACGCTGTCAATGATATGTTGTTCTAAATATTGAATAAAACAATTATTTGTATGCTCACTGTCTCTTTAGCTGATTTATATTGAAATAACTGCTACAGCAGACGTTGTTATATCAAAAACAATTTTTTTTTTATGATAATAAATATATTTTTATAAATATTTAATTACGGCGTCTTCTATTGATTTTTTGGTAAAATTTTGAACCACTGTCTCATAAAAAAAAAAATATAACGTGTGGGTTTATTAAGTCGGTCAAAACGTTTTGAATTTAAGAGATTACTAATAAACGCATAAGCTATCAGAATTATGTTACAAAAATATGAAAATTTTAGTTTTAGTTAGTTCGGGTGCGACAAACAAATATTTCTGCAGGGATTTTCATACGATTTTTACCAATAGATAGAGAGAATCACAAAAGGTTTAGGATAAACAGGAAAAAATATATAACACCGGATAAAAATAATTAAGAGTTTGTTTTAGATGTTTTCACTATCTGTTGTAGTCAAGATCTTGTCTCCTAAGCGAAGCGAGGAAAGTAAAATTATTATTAAGTACCTAGTAACTAGTTAAGTTCTTAGTTTCTAGTTTCATGATCAAAAATTTCTGAGCTTCAAATTTGTGCCGTTTTGAACTTAGACAACATAGGCACTGATTAAATATAAAACATAACAAAAAGGGTTTTTTACGGTGTGATACATAAATCTCAGCACTCATGGTTAAGGACGGATTAGCGTCTCCCGCACGCTTCCGAGAACATTATATAGGGCTCTCAATTATGCATATATACTTACGACGTTTTCTTTCAATAAAACTTGCGATAATTAATTTCTAATACGCGTATAGCATACGCAGGTAGCCACTGGCTGGGGGCAGCGCAGGACTGATCGTCGTGGAGATCCTTGGGGGAGGCGTATGCCCAGCAGTGGGCGTTGTCCGGCTGAGATGATGATGATGACGCACATAACTTTAAATGTCAGATGTGCTTAGAGGATACAAGCCCGAGGGACTTATGTGTGAAATCGTTGCTCAACCACCTGGAACTATAGACATAAACGATTTTTATTAATCTCAATACGTATTTAGAGGTAACAAGGTTCGGTTGTATAACATATGTATATATTTCTCAATAAATTTTGAACGGTAACATCTTTTAAATTATATTAACAACTTTGCCAATATCGCGCGACAACATGTAGCCAATAAATTGCGACGTAAAAGACAATATCCACGGAGTTAACTCTGGCGCGTAACGTACGAAACTTCAATTTGCTTTATTTGCTAATTGGTAAAGTTTCCCCTTTGACAGGACCCGCCGCCGAGTGTGGCGCTCTCCATAATAATTATCACCGTTAGTGGACTGCACCACGTCGGATTCATCGTTGGAATCGCACAAATGTCCAGACTCCTTATGGCAATTTTTTTTTAATTTCCTACTGAAGTAAAAGGACAACGCTATATGAATTCTGTTTCGATAACGACAATCGTCGAGTCATCAGCGGTTTAAAAATGCTTTAAATAAAATTCTTATCATAAGCCCCGAGTAGAACCAATTGAGTGATGACGTGAAATCAACCATATTACGAACAACAAACAGTAATTAACAGTGTACGTGTTATTTATTCTATTATTATTTAAATGAGTTTTATTAACATCATATGATTTATTGGGTATAACTATTAACACTAATTCTGAAATCATCTTGCTGAACAACGAACATAATAACGGCATTAGGGACCTCGTTTTAAATATCTCTCGGTTCTGTACCAGCAAGCAAATTTCGGAACTCATGAACGGTCGACAAGGCTTTTAATCTGCCTGGCACCCACCTTTTAATATTAATTGTTGCACAACGGGGTCGATTGCAGTGCTGGAAAGTGGGCAGTTGCAGTGGGTATGTTTTACAATTGCGAAGTCTATCTGTGTTTGCTGGATTCATAAAATGGTGTTACGTGATAACTGCAGGTCATAGATTTGTTAAACTGATAAGTTACGTGACCATGTATTTATGTTAAGTAAGTATCCTTTGTGTGTACCTTTACATAGAAACTTGAAATATATCTGTGTGCTACTTAGTAATTAATATCGTATTTTTATAACATGCCCCTTCGAGAGTGTGATAGAAGCTTCTCATTACTGTTTTTATTAGTAAACATCGCATTGTATAAGCCTGATATATTGTTTTGGAGTCTCACAATAGTGAGAAGCCTACCTTAGTTGTTTTAAAATATAAGGGCTTGTAAACAACAACAATATACTTCCAATTTGATTAAGGAATTATTGATAAAGCTATTATCATCAATATTATCCCCGGACGAAAATAGGTGTACTCCAACGCGTGTCTATTAGCTTTTACTTGACTTTTCTCATGTAATCGAGGTATTGATACAAATACTAGCTTGCCTGAGAATATTGCTATAGAAGTAATAATGAAAAGAACATGCTTATTTTATAATAATTAAAAATAAGAATTAATAGTGCTGTGGAAAGGGAGTTTGGTTTTAACAATTATGAATGCAATTTCAAATAGAGTAGGTAGGGAGGAGACTGATTAGACTTTTATATGTTAGTGCTTTCACCATCTTAGACTTCATCACCACTTACCATCAGGTGGGATTGTTGTCAAGCATTAACTCATTTTATGTAAAAAAAATTAATATATACAGACAGTGAAAATGTGAAGGAGGCAGAGTGAAGTAAAAGGAAAAATAAGGAATATATAATATACATATCAAAGGTATGATTCATGTATTATTTACCTAATAAATCAATTTTATCAAAGCATTACATAATGAGAACCGTGATGAATGGTTGTTAGCGTAACGACCTAATTCTTCTTAATCTGTTTGTTGATTGAAGAGTAGCACCTTTCACAAAATTGAACAGTGGTGTATTAAATCGGTTCATAAATCCACGGCTTTAACTATAAACAATCGTATCTTTCATCTGCTCTGTGAGTACCTAATATTGTAACAACTATTTACAAGGCCCACGTCACTTTCGTTATTAAAACAGATAGAGTTGTTAAATTACAATCCCCGTTCGCCTGTTCCCTGCTCAAATCCCTACCTACCGCTTCGGTGAATTTTCAATTATCGGCACTCATCTCTCTCAATAAGTAGGCACTGATTTATTCACGCGAGCGCTATATTTCATCCGTCATTTTGTGTCAATGATAAACCTAGCATTAAAATTTATTATTACTTTGAGCCACGATTTTAGGTTTCACTGGAAGATGAATAATAATTCTATCCAGAACAAAATGTTTAAATTACATATTATAAACAAATATAAACTAAACACAAATTTAACTGAAAGGTACGTAAAATAAAAGTTCAATTTTCATAAAGGCTTTCCAGAAGTGAACGTTGCGTTCCATATGCGGGTTTAAATTATCTACGTCCTTTTCAAATGTGCCTTCATTCTTAATCTTTTGTGAAATGTTAACAAAGAAAGTGATTTACATAAAATACCATTGTACAGCTATTATTCAGAAATGACGGCAGGCGGGTGCATTTGACGTTAGATTTATTGTTTTAATAAAACAGTCCCAGCGATAACGCTAAAGAATGTAACATTACTTATAATAATGTTACCCTGCTACATAATGCTAATGAAAAAATATTTTTCGTTTATAATAATACTATTTAAGCAGGACTACTGAGAATTCTTCTTAATCTTCATCTTAATAATATTCAAATATACGTCATTTTTAGGTTCTTTACTATAGACGGAAAATTGCAACTTTCGTGTGTTCGGATGGATTCTGTATACTGTGTGTGTATGACGTATACTGTAAATAAACTTAATCTGTTTTAAGTTCATGGTACTTCAATACATTGTCACTGACCATTAGGTGCGATTGTAGTCAAGTGTTGAATTTTATTAATTAAAAACAATAAGGTTTGCTATTCGGCCTTTACACCGTGACAGTCGTGTACCACGAGGAGTGATATGAAACACCACCTCCGCATCCAAGAAAACCATTGTGGCCACTCGCGGATAGTCACGCCTCGCGTATCGGGGCTCTTGTCTCAATCGTTAAAGCAAGTGGTCGCTGCCGTTGCTGGATTTTCTACTCGACCGTATAGAAATCATAATTAGGTTATAATGTAAAATATTATTTTTTAATTTAAATTTTTTAGATTTAGTAAAATAAATATCTTTTTTTTCGTCTGCCAAAATACAACTGGTTGGATAAAAAAAATGTAAAAAAAAATTGTCAAGTATTCATGTCATAAAGTACGTTAAAAGGCTTGTTATAAAGCGTACGAATACATTTTTTGTTTATTCTTTAAAATTTTATAACTTTATTAGACACAATTCCGAAACGCAAGGAACCTACCCAGACTGCGTTCGGGATCACCAATTAATTATTATACATATACATTTGATAAATATCCTATGGCCATCCAGGATAGTGTGACTTTCAAATGTTAAACGAATTTTTAAAGAGGTGCTGTGGTTTCGGAGATTATTTTCCGCATAACATAATCGCACAAAATTCGCACTCTCTCTTTATAATATTAATATAGTTTAAATAATATAGACAAAAATTTACTACCCTCATCTTTGTTTTTATGCTGTTGTGCTCTTAATACTATGTCTGTATATTTGAAAAAATATACAAAGTTGGTTCTTATTCTTAGTTTATATGAAAATATAATAAAATAAATTCTACGGCATATAAAGAATATTACTTTAAATATTTATAATATTGAACTTTATTATACATGAGTTCCACACATATTATTTACACGTGCTATTTATAAAGAGGACACTCTAGAAAATCCAGCCAAAGGTTCACTTGGTGGTTTAATTATCTTCCAAAATGATTACTACTATACGTTATTAATGACCTCTGCCTGGAAATTCGTCAGCGTCGTAGCTTTCAAATTTGAATTATAAGTGGGCTCTGCTTAGAAATTGAAACGCGAACCTACTTACTGTGCAGATTACCCGATCAGTCATACTGACTTCAAAAATTATTTTTATTGACATGAAAATAGTGAGGAGATCCTCACAATGTTAACATTGTGAGGATACATATGACTGTAACCATATATGTGGTTTGCTGAATATTTTACGTATCCATAAATGTCGCTTTAGATGTGGAAAATATAAATTGGGACATACAGTATTTTTGGCAACAAAAAATTGTAATGGAATACCAAATTTTACTTAAGCTGCTTCATTGATGCCAAATATACTCGTAATTGTACGTATAGGGGTACTTTGCCCTCATTGAATTTAACGGTACCCATTTCTTATATTATATTTAACTAATCCTAAAGAGCGTTAGTACTTATAGCCGTGTTTAAAATTTCGGTATTTAGCCCGAGTAAGATTTAACGCGACGAGCTATGCACACGTGCAAAGCTTATCACATTGGAATAATTTGAAGAGAGACATGTATGCATGACATAAAAAGTAGCACTGAAAGAAGAAGTATATACAAGTGCATTAGCGAGAAGTTCACCAAAGCTTCACCTAAGGGACGTATAGTTACGCATCAAATGACCATTCGAGATAATTGCACTTAAAGTTATGTGTGTCCACTAATACGAGTATAACAATGAATACTAAAATCCTAAGTAGCCACTGATCTTTAGAAAGTGTCAAAACTATCTACTGAGTTCATTATGTTAAATATTTGCAATTATAAAGAAAAACATGATACATAGTTTTTTAGTAATACGATATCTAATAACCTATTGTTGATCTGGCCTGTAAATATTTCTTTTTGTGTATCAACTTGAATAGGATTAATTGTTAGCGGCATTTAATGAAAATAACTATTATGGTCTACTCAATCTAAACTGGATCGCAAAGAAAAAGTGTCGGTTAGAAAATCTTCAACATCTTTAAAAGTGCCTGACCTAACTTTATGAAATAAAGATTAAAGAATATTTTAATGTGCATAAATGAAAATAAAAAAAAATGAATTCAAGCTTTTCATTTTTAATATGCGATTTCACATACTTTCTACTAGGTTTTTGAGGCGACGCTGCGGAATATTCTCCCATTCCTCTATTAGAGCTTCTTTCATTTCAAATAACCCTGACGTACACGTCCTCCCAGTTCATCCCATGCATGCTCAATGGGGTTTAATTCGAGTCCAGTGTATATACATATATAAAAGAGAATGTATATTCACCTAAAATTCGAGAACCATTAGCCCAATTGATATGAAACTTTATATACATATAAAGGGCAGCATAATCACTTCGACAAACATAGTTATGTTAGTCCCGGATAGATGGCGCTGATGGCAGTGATGGTTATCTTTTGAACCAAAGGTCGAATTGATAGGAAATTTTGTATGTATGCATGTGGTAGCATTAGAACACAAAATAAAATACTAACACTAAACACATTGTTCCTGCGTTGGTAAACCGACAAGTTTATTTGTTTTTACTCAAGATGGCAAAACCAAATATATTGGATACCCAAGCTTTAGAATAACAAAAATCAAAAATAATATATTTTTATTATTTACGTATTAAAAATAGTAGATTTTTTAGGTGAAGCAAAGCGCACTGTGCGGTTCTTTTATTTTAGGCACCTACTTTCTTTACACCTGACTGCCTGATCTCATTAACTGAAGTTTAACTTTATTTAACTTTTAAAATACTACTTTAACTCTTACAATATACACACGATTTTTGAAAGTCTCCATTTATGTGTAATATTGAAGATTAAATCATGTTCTTAGGAATTTTTTAACTACTTTAAAAATATTAAGTGGCAGTTTATTACAAAACTGTAACATTTGAATTTATTCAGTACATAACATCAAACCTGGTGAAATAATGTGCGCAGTGCGCAGTAAGTCATGCGATTAACGGGCAACCCAAGATGTGTCATTAGTACACATTTTATGTGTGTTAGCGACGTGAAAACTTTTTAAGTACCTTGTATGTCATTTTAAAAGCAAACTTCACTGCTTCAGAAAGTTACGTATAAAGCGTGTTAGAGAATAAAATAAGAGTAGAATTATCGGGTACCGAGGGTACCAAGGGTACCGACTGACAAACTTCACTTATATTTTTTGCGTATTTATAAAAGGGACATTGATTATGTTACAAAAATATAACGAAAAGTAAAGTAACAACTGACATTTATTGACTTGCTTTGAAAAATATATTTTTTCACTTTTAATTGAAATTGAATATTTAGTTACCAACGGAAAAAAATATCCCACCAGGTTAAGTGATCGAGCCTGGGGAGCAACGGTTCTTTGACTGATTTATGTTCGAATCATGTAGATACGTATCATCATCAGATACGAATCATGTATATATATGAATTTTAGTAAAAAATAACATCGATACCGTGATTTAGGTTTTGTCACTTTTTGTGGTATCGTATATATATTTAGGTATTTATATTATTATAGAAGGCTAACAATATATGTGATTTATTTTGATAAGGCGTTTATTTCAAGTAAATAAGCAGACGGGCCACGACACCGCCCGCGACCATCGGTAATTCTCCAAGGGCGTTAGCGATTTATTGTCGGTCTGGAAAAAAATAGTAAGCCTGTTCGTTAGCTGTAATTGTGAAACTGGCCTTAGTTACGAACCACTGTTCATACGTGTGTAGGGTTACGCGTGCCGTTTACTTAAAGCGGTACGTGGCGAATTTAATATGCTAGAATAGGGCAATGAACATTATACACTTAATCTGTCTTGATAATAAACACGAAAACAAAGCTTCCGTCATACTTATGGATTTGGCTTTAACCCATTAGCGGCTTACCGCTGGATACGGGTTTGTCCTCGTAATTAAGGTGGCTTTGAGCGGATTCCACCTGCTGCTGCAGTGTAGCTTAATGGTTTAGTGATCAATTCAAGTCTAAGATTTTTAAGGCCTCCGATATTTTAACTTACCTAATGCTATACTTTTAATTAACTATCGCGATCGAATATTTTACGTGTACTATGAAGCATGAAAGGTTTTACAGTTTCTTAGCTGGGTGATCAATCGTCACTCTTTAATTGATACCAAACCCTTGGAATATGAGAGCATCTGGATTTGGGCGTAAGCAACTGCCTTAGATATACCTTAAATTTCTCAGATATTATTTATTTCATGCATCGTTTGATTAATTGATGCATCATCTAATTCGCTTCTAATTTTGAGCTTTAACGTTTTAGTAAAGACTTGTTCGTATAAAGTTTAGCAGCAAGCTTGTGGATACATATCTCCTTTAATACAAGCCCTTCGTTGCTTAAATAATGAAAAGGGGATAAGTTCAGTGGGTACTGCTGTTTTATTCAAACAGTATTTGAGTAAGTACTCTGTATTATTCTTTTAAAATAGTTGTTATATTCGTAAAAAATACTTCAGTTCAAATGGCTTCAAGGTTTGCAGAGTTCTATTGAAAATTCTTAAACTACAGCATAATAACAATTACTAAGCTTTTGAATCCTGTCTCAATTAATAAGAAATTCTTGAATAAGTACACTGAGTCGTTGTTGATATTTCATTAACCCAGTATTGTTCCTCCCTGGGGTGCGAATTACATTGGATATTTTTACAAAGTTGATGTAAAAGAGAAACGAGGTTAAAATTAGATCCTCCTAGAGTGGGGCTCATTGTCGTAATCAAATTTTGAGCGTTTCTTAAAAGCAAAAATAGTAGGTTAAAAATCTGCCGCCGTGTGCGCTTCGGGAATTATTAGAATTCAAAACTCTTTAATTTTGAATTAAATATACAGTATATTATCTTTGTGAACGGTATAATTTTACAGCACAAAAATATACTTTGTCTTTTAAATCTAAATACATAATAGACCAGATATGACAACGTTGTGTTTCCGGGCCAATAATTACGTTCAACTTTGCAACTAAAATACAAACAAAACTATTACCACTCGAACCTGATATCACTTTAATTATTAGACTAGTGCCTTGCAGTGCATTTATGTGAGTTACCTTAGATTGTAAAAGCTACTCGCACGGGTAAACTTAGCAAGCCTGTTCATGGTTGATGCTGTAAAGAAAATAAGAAAAATTACTGCAGTCAAAACCACAGAGATCTCTTATCATGCGGTGGGGAAAATTAGCGGATATCGAAGTTTTTATAAATGAAATGAAAGCGCAATTTATATATTAAAATATATCTATTTCATCTTTTTTGTTCGCCAATAAAGACACGTTAGGATAGTTTCGACTTTATTTTCAATTACAATATATATGTATATGATAATATTTTACCGGGTTACTCAAAACAAAAATTTCAATTGACGTGACGTGAAATTCACTACTTGCTTGTTCGTTGTCCATTAAAGTGTGGAATGCTCTACTTTTTTTTATTTAACACCGGGAACATCACGGACGTATTGTCGATGAAGAAGGAAGGATAAATATAAAAATTAAATAGGACAGGCTGTCAAGCGTTGTAATTGAAGTACGTTAAAATATTTCATGATTGATTTTAAGAGAAAAAATGGTACCCAGCGAGCACGTAGATATTGTATTGTCATTCTAGTAACCTCAAAAGGAATGACCGTTCGCCATTTCCCCGTTTGTTATTCAGCAGGGTGCAAAAAGAGCTTCGTTTGGTTTTAAAGATAAAAGGAACACCTTACATTGGTGATGATGCTATTGAGTCCACGGTTATTACAAATATCTGTATTATTAAGGATATTTGCGATGCGTTGTCATGCAAGTGGCACAACCAGGAAAGGGAAAACACTTTTTAACTTTTTCTCTGACAGTGACTTAAAAACATTTCACGCTTTTTCGGTATACTAACTGGTGTTCTAATTTTTATAATTTTTTGAAACGATTACTTTTAATGTTTTGGATTTTATATATGTACATATATTCGATTATATTATATCGATATGGAGCACAGATTACTTGTATTTGATACTGCTTACTTCAGCAGTACGTGACCCACCTCGCTAGTTGAATGCTGATTTATCATGCAAACGATATTCGAGGAGTTTATAAATGTTTCACTCGTTTGTTACAAAACAGCGTGTTAGCCAAGTTTAAGTAAAACTTTCGAGTTTCGAATAGCACATTATTATATTTCTGCTTGGTTAAATATACTTAAGGAACCTTTTTAAGTGACTTAATGACCGTGTTGGGGCGTAGAATTTTGACCCCAATCCCATGTTGGCAAAACAGGGTGTCGTAAGAGGCAACACAAGCCGACCTGCTTGGTGGTAAGGATTATATTATCAATATTATTATTAACTCATTAATATGATTACTGACATTATCTTTCTGTGAAACCTGCTTGCTACAACTCTTCTGCTTGACTCACAGTCCATGGGTGACGATGATCACTTAGTATCAGGTAGCACGTCTCGTCTGCTCGTTTGTCGGCTATTTACGTCTGGTTTCGGCTGGTGAATGAATTTAAGACCCCGTCGCTTGGTGTCACTATCAACTGAACTGTCGACTGGTTGGTTGGGTTGGTTGGTTGTTCATACTAAAGTTTACATGTATGCTAAAGTGAACATGTTATTAGTATAATACAATTATGTTACCATTTAGGTATTATATAATTTAGATTCAAAATACTAATCAAATTAAATTATTTTTACACGATAACACTTTCTTCATATGAGTAAAATCAAGTATTTTTGGCTATAAAATTGGTGGCGTTATTACCAAAACCGTTGTATCTCTCTGCCAAACATTTACTGAAATGATTAAAAATCTATATCTCATATATCAAAGTTGTTGTGCGTGATCCCAAGGTTTCTGAGTTGGTACGACCAATTTTTGATAGATGGCGCCACTGTCATTGCAAAGAATTTCATATATTGCCGTGATAGTTCATGCTGATTTGAATTGAAATTAAAACAGCGAACGAATGTCATTTTTATCGAAATGAACAAAATCAATAAAATAACTTAAAATGAATTGAATATTTGTGTAATGTCTTTCCTTCAAATTTATTTTAGTTGGTGGCGTAGCAACTCGCGCAGGGTACAGCTAGTACTTTATAGAAACAACTGGGTAATACTACTCAAAATAATAATACATTTAGGGCATATCACACAAGAATTACAGCCGCAGCAGACGGATAAAGAAGAAAAGGAGAGATAAGAATAAAACTTAGTAACGGTTAGTTAAAAGAATCTATACTAATATTATAAATAGGAAACCTTTGTATTTTTGTATGTTTGTAACGAATAAACTCAAAAATTACAGAAACGATTTTAAAAATTATTTCACAATTAGAATGCTACATTATCGTTGAATAACATAGGCTATATTTATTACTAGAAAAAATAAGGTTCCTTGCTAAAACTTTAGTAACGTGAACCAAGGTGTAAAAAAATTTGCTTAAAAGTTTCTTTGATCGGATACGCTGCGGAAACTATTGATGATAGAACAAAAAAATGTTCTACAATATTAGAGAACATATCAATATCTACAAATAACTTCGCAATACTATATGTCCAACTATTGTACTTATGTCACTATAATCACTTTTTACATTTTAAAAGCTGACCAAAATCAGACCATGATAACCATACCTTCGTATTAATACTTATCCAAATAAATCATTTGATATTCAAAACTGTTTCAATACCTATAGATAACTTTTAGAATAACTCAAATCGGACATTCCGATCAGAAGATTTTACGAATTTAGGAAAATAAACACCGCCGCCGCCCCCGTGCAATGACCAGTGTGGCCCCACGCAAAGCAGCCGTAGTGTAGGCCGACAAGGCGACGAGGGAGAGGGCCCGAAATGCGGGGCGGGCACTTACATATATGAAATAGGTAGTCGCGTGGTCGACTCCTCAGGCAGCGGACATATGCAACTTGGATATATTGACTATTTTCACAGCATATGTATATGTTATAAATAAAAAAAATACATACCTGTGTCCTTTATAAAGATAAAATTATAAATATATCTGAAAATGTTTGAAAATAAAAGTACACCAGTGCGAAGCCGGGGCGGGCCGCTAGTAAGTAATTAATAGATCTTCACTTTTTTCTTAAATTACTCGAAAGTTTGTGCTTCTCGAATAGCAAAAGACAAGGTTTTTCACACTGTCACTTTTTGCAAAATGCATACGAAATACTTTGTTATGTAACTTCTCGACCTAAGATGTCTTTAATTATGAGACGTTTGCTAGATCTCCATTGAAATTCCCGTCTAAGGAAAATAAGTAGAATATTAATGTTGGATATAATGTGACGGTTATTTTTAATGACATCAATATTGTACCTCACTGTACATTATTATCTTGTTTAAAAACGTAATTGTTTCACTAATGTGATCAAATAAAAATAAAGACGAATATTCAATATGACACATGACATACGTTTGACATATTTCATAAATTAATACATACATGTCTTTTTGAACTTGTATTGAGGCTTATATTTTACAAAACACGTACTTTTGAATTTGCAACGGAATGGAAGAAATGAAAAAACTCGAATGGATTTTAAACCTACCTACAACACGAAACATTACCTCTGCATGCTATTCGTAGTACGTCACGCTACGCGACCATGCAAGTTACGATCACGTCGTAGGCGCCGTAGCTGACCACAAATTTATTGTATCTATTTCGTACCACGTCGGGTGTCGGTGGATTTAATAAAATTGTCTATCCACATTACGAGGACGTGCCATGCTATAAATAACGATATTCGTATAATTTGTTCCTTATTCTCATTCCCTTAAACAATGCTTTGTGATCTGTTCTTTTGCCACATATAGACTTAAAATAATGTGTGATAGTGTAATTAATTGTAAAAATATATATGTTACTTTAAAACTATTAAAGTTAAGTAAAATGAATGTTTATTAAAGGCAACCTATTTTTAATTCGTTTATAGTAAAAGGATATATTATACCAATTATTTTTACACTATCTATCTGGTATGCCTACTATGTATTATAACTGAGAATTTAGTGTATCAATTCTACAGGACGTGTCATTCATAGACCTGAATGTGGGACATCGGTTATCGGATATGCACTATCTGATATTATGGTCATTTTCCGACGTATTACAATGACAACAGCGTGTAGTTCGAGTAGTGTTCGATAGTGTGCATTATTTATGTAATTGGGTCGAATACCCGTTACATTTAAAATGTATCATTGCCGGGGTAATATAAAATTAAAAATCATACGTCATATACGTTCTCGAATACACCTTTATATTTGATATTTAAAATCTTTTCTTCATTATGGTATTTAATTTGTCGATGAACTATGTTCTTGTATCATAATATATTAATTAATAGTAAATAAAGCTGAATATGGATTAAGACCTGATCATCACTATTTTTTGTCTATTATGAATAATATAATATTAATATGACATAATGACTGTCGATGGCGGTAACCACCATAAAGTTACGGTTAAGGTGACAAGGCTGGTTATTTATCGGTTATTTACATTACAAAAAGATTGATATAGTCAAACCACATTTATTCCGTGATTACTATTTAACTTTTATTAAGTTACTTTTCACTTATTATTGTTATTTATTACGTTATTTTACTTTTGGCGACCATGCTAACACTCGGAAAAATTTTTTTTTTTCTTCCAGACTTTAATATGTATGTCATTTCAATGGGACAATGCTGTTTGGATTGGAATATAATAATCATTATTCTGTCATGAATTATAAAGTTTGTAATTTGAGGACTATGAAATAATGTGCTTAGTAATTTATCCTAATATTTTGTAAAAAATATGCCGTGAGTGTGAAATCTGTTCCTAAAAAGTAATTAAACCTTACATAGAGTGTACTCTTAAGGGTGAATGCGTATAGAAAATGCGCATCAAATCATTTTACGAAGTTGGCAATACGATACTTGAAATAGGTCAGTCTGTCTCTCAGGGACTTCATGAGATCTTTAATCTGCCTGAACTTCAAGTCAGTTCAGGCAGCTCATTGAATCTGAGCTAAATCTTAAGATTCTAGGTGTACGGCTGTCTTTAACAAGATGGGGAACTATTCTCGAAGTTTATCACATAGAAAAAAAAATCGAATGAAAAAAATGATAATCAAGTATTACGATGCAAATAAGTGCGACTGTGGAATCCGTAACATTATTCAGCATTCTGATACTTTCTATACGCATAATGCGAAATTTAAGCTTACCATGAACATTTAAAGAAAAATTTGGTAGAAGACGAAGGATGTGTCGCGATGTGTGATGTGATGTATGTATGTGAAGGATGTGTGTGACAAAGATATGCAAAGATAATATTGTAATAAATAAAGTTCAATAAATATTTACTTACATAATATTTCATTTGATAAAAACATTTTCTTTTACACAAAGATAGCTTTGTTACAGTGAATTGGAAAAATGTCTCCAGCATACTTGTTATTTATTGGTGGCTATAGTGGAGCACAATGGAGCAATAGCGACTCGCGATAATGACGTCTTCTATGTACGTGCGCCTTTGTCGGCCAAGAACACTGCGATGGCACAGGGAACTAACTGATAGTATCGTATGCAACTCTTTCTACCATTTTAAAGATTTCAAATCTTAACAAACTTATTTAAATATTTTGGTGAAGAATTGAACACTTTAAAATGCCTGTTCCTTTTTCGTATTCATTTATAAATGATAGTAATAAAAGCTCCGAGAAATACGTTTTTTATATTTTCGTGTATCGTGCGAAGCATGGCCATACACAATATTGTGAACGTAATTGTTATGTAAATAAATGTCTGTTGGGGCGAATCGAACATGAAACCCTTCTCTAGTCACTATCGGGTTACACAAGTTGATTTTTAAATAGAAAACGAACGTAATGCACTTACAGTGCACTGGCTTGTTTCAGTCGTAGGAGAATTAAGCAGTTAACTAGAGGCTTAGCGTTTCCATGTTTCGGAGGGTCTACACCGTGGTCCAGGTTGTTACCGTTGGATGATTATTAAGCTATGTCGGCGGTTTTCGGGCAGTGAAAAAACTTTCGACACATATATAGACTTCTATATTCTCCACCGCACTGCATTGGAGCAACACAGTGATGTACCTTCTAGACTTCCTTAGTTATGAAGAGATACCAGTACTCTCTGTAAGTTGCTAATTAGTTGAAGCAGAAGTTTTTGGAACAAAGTTCCTTAACTCGGCTTGCAGTATTAGTAGTAGCATTCATCGTGTAAATAAAAAGGGTTATGTCTCATCAATGCGACTTAATTAAATTAATTAAAAGTCCTCAATGCGACTTTCTCTCTCTCTTTCTATTATATATGAGAGAGTTATCGATCTTCGCATTGTGCGCAGATGGTAATATAACCTCAATACTGAACGCGTGGCAATTTTGTTAAGACTTATTTATTAATTTTTCAAATCGTACATTGCAATGAACATTATAATATTGTTACGAAGCTTCTCGAAGGATAGCCGAGAAGAGAAAGTCGGCAGGCTTACAAAGTTTCTGGAAGGGTGGCCGACCCTTCCAGTGAGAACGGTGAAGGCAATAAATGTGAAACCCAGGTAGTAATAAAAACTGCCTGGGACACTTCAGGCCAATCGCGCCCTTGTGCCCTAGGCAAAAGGGGCCACATTGGCCTACATTGCCGAAAAGAGGTTGTTTACCTGACCCGCTATTGTTATGTCGATTTCCGGGAATTATTATTGTTGTGGACTTCCACGAAGGCCGTGGAAAGATCTGGAAACCCGGAAATCGATATAAATAGCGGGCAGGGTCGGCCACAGGGCATTCGGTTCCCGGATACGAAGCCAAGAATTCTCTCTCTACAAAGCGAATAACTGCGATCTACGAGTGCAACTGCGATTGTGAAGTGTGTGTGAAGTAAAATAAAGTCTCTGCGGAACTATTGTGGCATTTTATGAGCCTACGGATCCTGACACGTAACAATATATAATGTAATATTATAGTAGCAAAATATAATTCATATTTTCTTAAGTTAAAAAAAAATCCTTATTTTTTTTATTACTTTTTTTTATTTGTTTATTCCCAAACATTGAATTAAATACGCCATTTAATTGAGCCTTATATTTAATTTATAATACATATAATATCAAAAGGAACTTCGGTCCAACCGGTTTTTGCGACGGCACGTCATCTTTTTTTTTTTTTTTCAAAAATTTGTCACTCGAATGTGCCAATCTCGTACAGTACATTAGTTTAGCGATGACCATATCGAATTATAATTAATTAATTCAGATATACATAAATCGAACGAAATAAATGAAACTGATGGCACATTAAATCATTATCAATCTCGTTCAACTCAAAAATACAAGTTGATTGTGTAATCGTAATCAATTTACGTTGAAAACTTGCTTTATAACAAATTTAAATTGAATTCAGTAACCAAACTAATTTTGGGGATTATTTCGATAACTCAAATCATTAAACTTTGCCTTGAAATAGAAAAAGGAATTTATGTAAGTAGCCAACAAAGCAGCAGCAGCATAAGCGGATTACGAATTACCTAATGATAAGTAGTTACCATCAACCATGGACGTCTGAATCCGGATGAGACGGAGGCGGAACCGCTTATTACTAGCTCTCGGAGATGCGAAATATGTAAAATATTTCACTATTGATTCTAGGAAGAGGCTGATAGTTAGCCAGGTAGTCTGGTAAAAGCCTGAATGTAAGGTATTATTCGAATTTAAATATACTACAATATCAGAAATTAAAAATTAGGGTGATTTCAAAGGAATGTCTGTTAACATTATAAATAATGTAATAGATGTCATCCATACATATAACAAAAATTTTGACTGATCGCTTTTTGTACATGAAGGATATACGAAAAAAACGATTATTAGAGGCATTTTTTAACGCTATAGAACCAAACAAAAAAAAATATTTTAGTATTTGTGTCTATTTGTATCGGCTTAACCGATTTCGTTATGGTTTTTTACTGATGTTTTGCAGTAAGTATCACGTTACATAATTCGTTACATATTTTATTAAATCATATTACTAATTCACAGAACGAGAAAAACCCAGAACTAAAACAATACAAGTGCTATTTCTAAGCGTGAGGCGTAGTTTTTCTGAAGCAAAGCGAGGGCGGTATATTGGTCTTTAATAAATGTGTAGATTTGGGTACTTTGGTTTACTACAGCGTCAAGTACACTGCACTCAATTTGATTGAGTCCTCTTCGAAGGGTAGGATTTAATATGTTAGCATAAATGGTGCCAAGTCATTGGGATTATCAATTCTGATGGGTGTATTACAAAGTTCAGTTTTGAGTTCTTCTATACTTTCAGTTAATATTGACGATTTTTCGTATTTTATTTAAAAATGCGGACATTGTACCGTTTGCTGATGATGCATCTTTAATATTGAAGACTAAAAGAAATAAGTTAAATTTTAAGTATATAAACAGTGCTTTTTCCCAAGTATCACATTGGTTTACTATAAATATTTTTTTTATCAGATAGTAGGCTTGAATTAAATTTAACGACATTATGGTATAAATGAATATATAAATGATGACAAGAACGCCTGGAAATAACAATGTCGCAATCGATTCATATATTTATTAAAATATGTTCTTGACGATTTATTTTTGTCGTTTCTTCTCCTCTATGTTAAAGCACGTTTTCGAAACTTTAGCAGAAGCAAAACATGACGTGCATAAGTGTAATTTACAAATTAGCTCAATGATTAAATGATTTTTATTGTTTTTTATTATGTTTTTCATTCTATTCTTATATTATTTCTTCATAATATTTTACTCAGGAATATCATTTCTGTATTAAAAGATAGAAAGATATAAGGAGTGTCGACTCGGGAATAGTGGGTAGCTGTTATTTCAGAGGTTGTGAGATAAAGGACGCACGTTGTTGCTCTCTGATTTCGCACGCGAACATATCCCACGTGACCTGCATATTTAAACAAACTACTGTCAAGCTTCGTGTGACCCATTAAGGTAACGAAGCATTACTATAAATATTGATGTGTATATTTTCTTATTAAATTACTAGGTTTTATATGATAAGATAAAACACAAAAGTCGATCTTCTGCACAGCGGACCCGGTTATGAATACTCCATACACTTCAAATTTTGAAACAAAGTTAAAAAAAGGACTATTGTAATGTCGTCTTAAATGTCTCTGAATGAAAATCTGCATACCTCATAATTTTAAAGTTATATTCTTTTGATTGATTTTAAGATTTGTGAAGTCTGTCAATTTACGTTTCGCCGGTGTAGCAATATACATACGGTTTTTATCCTGGATACTACGATTGAAAAGCCGTATTCAATAGTGACACATACACACACCAACACTAATAGGTTAAGTCAGTTAAAAGTATGAAATATATCGAGCATACCTCGGGGAATTCAGAACAGCGTCATGTACGAATTGCTATTATCTTCGGCGTGTTGTCAGTTAACGGATACGCGTTGACTTGCGCTCTGATTTCATATGCCAGTGACGCACACGTGATCCGCATGCAACAATCGATTGGGCAACTTTCGAAACCTCAGGTTCAAATTTACTACACTGATGTCCTCTGACATTTATATTGAAGCCTATTTAATATCTCAATAAACGAGACTACAAAAGGATGATGGTAATGAGACCAGCTAGCTACATGATAATTATGATAATAATTAATCGCTTTTATTCCTTTCTAGCTTTACAAAAAAAAAACTAAATACGGGAAATCATCGAAACGTGGAAATATATATATAAATTAGACGAATACATAAGCTCCTCCTGGTGGAGCCGCTAAGTCAGTTTTAATTTGAAATCGTTCAGTCAAGTTAAATCATCGCTAATCTTTCATAGAATAACAAAATTTGGCATCAACAAAATGTTGTGACAACCAGGACATCAGACAATATTATGTTTTCTTCTAATTCCTAATAGACTCATGATATTAAGTTTTGTTACTACATTATCAATTACGTGAAATATATCGTATATGTGCCTGTCAATATAAAAAAATCTAATTTAGTTGATTTTCAACCTGATGTTGGACAACGGATACGCGTTGACTTTGCCCTTTGATTCCGCACGCCAATAACTAATACGTGACTGGCATGTCTGAAATAACTTCTAAGAAATGTCTTTTGTGACTCATCTTTGAATAAACTCTGTACATGTATATTTTACATTTTCATGTCCAGTTTTATAGTAAACTGAATATACCCAGTTTTAGAGTTAGCAAAATTTATGGCTCTTTAATGGGTAGATGTGTATTATTTTTAATAAAATTCCGGTAGGAATGATTGAAATATCATACTGTAAATTAAAAAGTTTGACTCTTACGAAGGCAGATTAACACGACAACTAGATGAAAGACTGCTTGGGCATATATATAGCATGCATGTATATAGCCATAAGTAGTAATATGTGCTTTTTGTAACTATGAGTAGGAAAAAAACTCCTTGAGAGTTCTTGTCGATTCTTTTACCGAGACTACTCTTGGTAGTGATTTGTTAAAACAATAGCTTAGTTAAAGTGGCTAAAAGGGTTCTAAAATCCAAACTCAAATAAATATTATTTTATTCGTTCATTCATATGGAACAGTATCCGTATTTGTTATATATAATGGAAATATTCATCGATATACAGGCCAAAATATTTTTATTCGATTTTTGTATCTTTTTCTGGTAACCACTGTTATATATTACGAATGATATATATATTATGTATATTATGAATGAGCACATATAGCAGTTTCCATCATAGGACATGGAAGTCCTCTTGTGGAATAAAAGCTAAGAAACAGTTGAAATAAGTGAATATGTTTCTCATTTATCAAATCCGAAAACCAAAAGTATGAAATGAGCGTAAAATTTATAAATGTAAAAAAATATTGTATTTTGTAATGATGTGTTAATAAGGATATTGTAAACTTTAACCATTACATTTGAGTATATGCTAATTATGAATTTAGTAATGAAGATTTATATTTTATTATGGTTTCTTAGCGATACAAGAATACTACTTATGAGAAAGAACAAGAATTTTTCTGGTAAAAAAAATCTGTTTATATTGTTTACAAATATTCTTAATTTTTAATGAAACCAACTGAAGAGGAATGTGGTTATTACTCTGAAATAAAAAATTATAACTAAAAGGAAAAAAAAACTAACTATATTCTTGCTTTTTTGCTTCACTGAATGTGAAGTGGAGATTGCAATGCTAGTAGGGATTTAAAAGAGATGAGAGAATTAATCAAAGCAGAAAAAACATCTTAATCTAATAGGATTTTAAATTGCCGTTGCTATACATCGATACCTCGTATATATTTAGGTTGTGTATAATAATTTGATTTTTATGTAAGTTTAAATTGTTATATGTATTGTTTAAATTGTATTCAAAAAAAAAAATGTTACAGTAAATCAATAAACGGATTTAAAATGTGTAATTTAATACTTAATTGGCATTAACTAACTTTGCAACTATCCACAAGTATAATGTATGATGACGTTTACTCCTTTTTCCACAAAGACAACTTAGGATGGCATATCAAGGCACTTGTAATTGTTAAAAGAATGTAACAATATTTATATATGATGATTGTAAACACAGGCAGTTTCGAGAACACATTACTCGTGACATGTGCATTTCCTTAGTTAAACGTCAGTAACAGTATACCGTTTGTGACAAGGAAGGCTGTGATAAGCAATTATTAATCATTTTGTCCCTTACTTCAACGGCCCGCTTAATCAACTGCGAATGATTTGAGCGTCTATGCCATTACTCAACTCGCTTGTTTGCACATTCTTGTCTGACGATTTTGACGTTCACGTGTTTCGCGAAAACTCGCTGTTGTAACGTATTTCGAGCATATTTCATCGGGATTCCAAGAACACAAATTACGACTCCTGACAGATCATTAATTCAGCCTTAATTTTGTTACCAAGTTTTGTGTACGGAATAAATTGACAATTCCAAACTCAATACAACAATTATAAATATACTTTCTTGTGCATTAGATAGATAATAAAATATATAAATTACAAGAAGGCTGTTCCTCAAATTTCTTTAGGCAACTATTTTAACGTTGATTTTTATAAACAAAAGAATAGGAAAAATCGATACAAACTATCTTTTGTCAATTCAAAAACACCATAGACAAATGCAACTACATAATAATCACATTGCCTCGCCGATCCCGAAGGAAAAATCTTTGTACGCTTCATAGCACTGTGAGAAAAGCTCATAAGTCTAAAAAGGGGACGTATACTAATAGAACTCTTATTTTATTCTAGAGCTTTATACATAAGTACGAGTTTACTACCTATGTATGTGGACACTATAAGTTACATCCAAAATTGAATGTTATGTAGTAGTAATTATTAGTTAATATACAACGCATTGGAAGCAGCGACGTGATAACTTCCATGTGTGTTTAATTTAAATTAATTTTGGACGAAGTACTATTAATTATTATTTAGATGATAATTTGAAAGAAGCGATAAACTGGTGTTTCACAAGATATTATGCTTATGATGACGACTACGTAACTATGTACGATTCAAAATTTTATGAAATACAGTTGCGAAATACAGGCTCGCGTTCTGGTATGTCATTGTGTATCTTATCTTTCACTCGGATCGGCTCATTTAATGAAATATACGGTGCAATAAACCGCTGCTTTCCACATTTCTTTTTCTCCGCTCTTTCCACCTCTTAATTTCAACCAAGAAAATTATCTCATAAGATATGTTAGAAATCCTCGTTCGCAGTAATGAGAAACTAAGGGAAATATTTTAATCGCTCTAAGGCGAACCAGACGGTAATACCTTTTGAGTCCTAGGTACTTATGGTTATGACGTGGGATAGCTTCAACGGCAGAGTTTTCAACTTTGCTTCCTTACTTTGTGATTTCTCCAAGCTAAAGTACATGTATTTGGATTAAAAACTACAAAATGTGACTATATGTTTGTAGAGAACCTATTAAAAGTTTGAATTCTTGATTTGCTTCGATACCGCAAAGGATTTAATAATTTGAAATTATTAGCTCTGTCCTAAAAGCAAATAGTTTCAATCAATTTTGTTTTCCGGTTTACTTGAAGGGTCTTAGGAGCAGCGACATTTCTTATTGCGATATTAGGTCATAATTTTGGCTAGTTATGTTTAAGCTCAAAGTTCTCTAAGCAGTCTTTGACTTCAGTTGGTAGTGAATCTGCCTTTAGAGCAAATAGTCCCAGGTACGTTCTCAGCTGAGGCAGATATTGACATATAGTTCTTTGGGATCCCTTATTTTTGTATGTCTATGCCACTCCCAACGTACCGAACGTACGAGGGTACAGATGGTATACAATTTTTTTAAAACACCATATATACAATTTATTCATTGAACACCTGCTTCTGAAAATAAAGTTTCTTTTCGATTTACATGGCGATACTACTAAAACTACAATAAAAGATAAAATTGTTGTCATGAAAGTTTAGCGAAGATAGCATATTGGAAGGTATCAGCACAATACTCGTGGCATTGACTTCGAGAATGTCTTTATATTGTCAGATAAATAAGGGAACATTCCCGGCAATGACTAGACGGTAGCCGCTGGATTGCGTCTCGGGGGATATGAATGAGCTCCGACCTCTCTGGGTACGGAATGTTTGTTCAGTTTGAGGATAACGGAACCCAATATTTTTTGCATTTCTTATTTCTTTATATATAAAATTCTTCTGCCCGTGGGTAGGTCACTAAACTTCTCCTAAACGGTTAAATTTTTATGAAATTTTGTAAGTGTAATTCAGTGCGTCCCTGGATGGTTTACATTCAAAATTAAACCCGGTAGCTGGGGCTACAATCGGTTTCCGGAAACACATTGCTGATATAGGTTTCCCGAGCCAGCTGGCATAAATACTACATATAATAATAAACGCTGAAACACTCACACCCCCACACTAGGACTCCCCGTGTTGCGGGTAGGCATTGACGTACACAAATGATGACATCACTAACACTTACGATCTGAGAACAAACAATTATTTGTCACATAAATACTTGCCCCGACCGGAACTGAGACCCAGCACCCCTCGCTGAGCAGGTAGGATCACTACCAACTGGGCTACTAGCCACTCGCTTCACTGGATTATTAACATAATAATTAAGATCTAAATATATCAGAAAAAAATTCTAAATTATAGTTAAGGCCACATCAAATTGCCGTATATTTTTTTATTTTGTGCAAAATTAACACTGTAAAAACTTTGTGTTACATTTATAGAGGTTCCTAAACCGTCACATATAAAGGTAATTAAATAAGTGTGTTGAGCAGTTACCGGTATATTTTGATAAGTGTAGTATCAGTTTAATATATATTATTACTTGTAATTCTATGTGTTTCGGTATTGTTAGATCTTGTGTAAATACGAGTATATTTGTACAAAACGATTTGTTTTTTTTTACTATCCGATGTACATGTGATATATTTGCGGTTGCAGTATATTGTATTACATGGATTCAATATGTAGAATCAAATGACAGAAGGTTGGGAAATGATACCCGTAATGTTTAATACACTACACTGAAATAAGCTGACGGTTGATTCACTAAGGGGATACCTACTGAGACTACGCTGCGATTAACTCACTACTCCATACCGCACTACGCCGTAACTCACTACGACATACTATAAAATTGTACTTTAATATACAGTTCTGTTACGGTTGTATCCCGCCACGCAGTAATAAGCTACGCCTAAATACTATATAAAGAAACATAATACGACAAGTTATGTCAATTTAATGGTACCATTAGCGGTTGCAGTTAGATGGGTTAATACATAGTAAGATATTTCAAACGCTTCTGTGTATAATGTTGAGTTACCGGAGTTGAGGGGGAATTAAATGTCGGGGTTGGAGTCTATTCTTTTATAATGATATTGCTTAGTAGTGACTAATATAAATAACTGTAATCGGTAAGTCATTCTAAAAATTAAATTAAATTAAATAATAAATAATTTATTAATTAATTAATTTAATTTAATTAAATTCTGCTAAAAGATTATTATAAACTAGCGGCCCCGTTCGACTCGTTCAACAAAAAAATCATAATTATTGGTTTGATTAGACTTCATTAGGTTTACTCATATTTTATATAGCCTATCACGTGTTCTCACTACATACCAGTTTTCATGAAGATTAGTCAAGCCGTCCTTGAGTTATAACGGGACATACAGACAGACAGACAGACAAAAATCTTCAAAATGGTCAAAATCAATGTGTCATAAAACTAATATTTATCATGGAATTTGACAAAAAAATGAAATGTACAGACAGAGGGACATTACAAATTTATATACATAGATACATTTTATATAGCCTATCATCTGCGCAATCATGTATTTTGACTACATACCAATTTTCATTAAGATCGGTCAAGCCGTTTTTGAGTTATCTCGAGACATACATAGAAGCTCAACAGATTTATATAGTAGTATAGATGATAAATGATTACTTGCGGCTTTGATGGACTGCGATTAGATTTGACCACATCACTGCCAAGATCTTGTCGGTCACCATCAACACGCGTGTTGCAAGCTGCTGAGTCACGTATTCGGTGTTTCGCCGAACAACATTAGAAATCATCAAGCTATCATGTAAACCTTCAGGGGGCAAGAAGATTTCTTACAAGATTTGATCACGAAATTAGCCATGAATCCACACTGGGTCGCCTTGATGGAGTAGTCGGAGAGCTCTAGATGAGTTATTGAACTTGAAATCTTTTGTATAAAAGTGAAGATAAAACTCAATAATTCCTCGCATAAACTGTGATTCATAATTCACACCGTAAACGTATCGGGCCTGTACGATACGTGTCTGTAAAGCGTGTATATATGTATGTATATACAGTGTCTGATCGATGGACATGGCCTTCTACAGATATGTTTATTCACGGTACAAAAATACAGATGGGTAATCTCAGTGATCCTCAGTTATTAGATATTGGCCTCACATACGAATGAATACCTTTTTACAGATTAGGTAAGTACATAAAAGCTTTTAGCGCTAAAGTACGAAAAGAATATAATAATATATGAGGTTGAGTGAGTATTATTTCAATTCTTGAGCCAAGTTTTCTTCTATGTAAACTAAACAATGATTAGTCTTGATCATCGAGCGACGGATCCAGGGTTTGATTTCCGGCTGAGGTGGATATGACAGGTATATATTTGTTCTCAGAAGATGGGTGTTTGTGATGTCAAATTTGTAAGGGTTATGCCATCCGTATCACAGATAATCCTAGTGCTGAGTGTGAGTGTGTAAGGGTTGACGTTCATTTGTTTACTTCTTTAATAAATTTAAGAGTAAGTGGGTTTCAAAATTGGGTTCAATCCCCATTGATGTTGGTTAGAAACGAAATGACCATTTAAGATTTGATGTAGTGTAGTGTTTGATACACTTCTATCTCCTCAAATAAACGCACAAGATTCGGCAGATGTCAAAAAAGGTTAAAGTTTCTCCACTGTTTTGTAGATAAACAAGGCGATATGCCAAAATAAGGGACAAATACATTTTTATGTAACCAGCCAATAAATGAGCAGACTAGCAACCTAACGATAAAAGGTCACCGTCAGCCATGGACATTAGTAACACCCAAGGCATAACTGACACGTTGCCTCGTGAAATCGATGACCGGGACCCACTGTTAATAATGGTACTCTGTCAGTGCGAACGAAACATGTATGAAACATATCAAGGTCGGTTTTAGAAGGAGGGTGGAAGCTTTTCAAGAGAGCTAACTACTCTACCATGGTGGTAGGGACACCAGTATCGTTGGGATTAAGTTAGGTGATATAAATCCAGTCCATTCCAGTAGGAGGGAACGTTCGTCATAACCTCGTCCGTTGTCTAGCAAGCGATTAGGGAAGGTTGGCTTGAGTTTACCTACAAAAAATAATTTTTACTTTTATTTGATTTGCTATAATATATTGTACATATAGATTTTAAATTAAGAAGAATTCAGTAGTAGGTAAATCTATGTCGCTATTAATATAAATTTAAGGCTTCTAAAACGTATGTGATAGTGTTAAACACAAAACATTGATTTTAATCTATTTATCAATACTAATAATTAAATTGCAAATGGGTAAAATCTATACATAGAAAGTTTTAGAATTTGTTATAGAAATTTTAACGTAGATTGACTTTGTTATCGATATCTAGGTCAGCCCATTTTTTATAATTTTTATCTACCTCTCACAGTAAAACCACGGAAAAGATTTGGATGGTAATTGACATTACAGAACTTTTTATTATGGGTCACATCTAAGATAAATTTCTTCCCGGAATATTTAACCGCGAGATAGGAAATAAAAGTTAATATGGATATTCCATAAAGGGGGCAGTAAATAAAATTTTAACTGCCTGACTGTAGCTATTGTAAAAGATTAATATGTTTCTAATCATAGAACTAGAATAACCCGTTCCAAAACAATGCGAGCGCTATTCTATAGGTACGCCTTGTAGGTTTTCCGCCGCGCAGTGAGGTTGGGTTACTAGTTAATTAAATAACTGAGAGTAATAATGAAAATAACACGGTAGTTAGTTTATCACATTCATATCTAGTTAATTATTTAAGATATCAAAGGAATAACTTTCACTGATTACAACTTTGTTTCCAATGTTATTGATTTTTCATTGAGGCCTTGCCCTTGAGTAGTCACCAAAGTAAGTTGGTGTGCGGGATTGACAGGCTCCATATGTCATCAGAGAAGGAAATGAAAGTAGATTAGTAACGTACATGAAATATATCCTTAATGACAAATTAAATTTGATCTTCAATATGCTTATATATATAAATAAATACATAACAGTAATCTAAAACAGGTATTAGACAATTTAAATCTTGGCTAAAATTGTAGTGTTTGTTGATGATACCTACTAAGTCTTTAAAATAAATAGAAGTAAACATATACGTAATGTTTCGCAAGTGTAACACTGGTTCGTATGTTATAGCTTTATGTTAAAGGCAAAAAAATGAAATGTGTTAAATTCACGTTAGTAATGTAAGACAAGTGCTGGAACTAGTAAATTCAATCACAATTCTTGTCATAACTATAGACTTTGACGATGGAGAGCTCACACTGAAACCTTGACAGGGAGATTTAGCTACGCTACTTACGGTGGCAAGAAAGTGAAGTTGTTAACTGACCCAGAAACAGCGAGATTAGTTTATCTTAGCTATTTTAATAGTGTTATGGGCTGTTATTGTAGAGCTCAGCTGCTGATATTGAGTCTATTTTCGTATTATAATAAAGAGCACAACGCACCATCTACGAGTACATCCTCAGCCTACAGAGTCGTTTAGAAATCTCTTTAAATAAATCAATGTTCTAACTGTTGTATAATAATATATTTTCTATAAATTATGTACGTAAAAAAACCTCTGATAGTTTTCTTAAAAACAGTGATGTTGACAATATTAATACTAAGAATACGGCTAAACTGATTGTAACAAGTTTGGCAAAACTGGTGGCTTTTTCGTAGGTAGATAGGTGTGTGATTTTTTTCTTTCTTTCTTCTTATTTCTTGGCCGACAACGCATCAGAGATACCTTTGGTGTTACTGGTGTCCATAGGTGACGTTGACCACGCACCATCAGGTGGCTCGTTTGCTCGTTTGTCGACTATTTTTGTAATAAAATAATTATACTAAAGTTTCATTAGAATTGACAGAAATTCTATACTATAAATTATTCTTCTGACTAAAGGTTATTTATTACAAACCAGATGATATAATTAGTTCATTATATTATAACTGGTTTCATATATGGCCATAAGTAGTAGTAAGTGTATTATGTAATGTGAGTAGGAAAAAAACTCCTTGGGAGTTTCTTGCCATTTATATAACCACTCACAATAGGGATTCGTAGAAGTGACGTAGTAGTTTGACTTTCGAAAAGTGTTTGTAATACCCAACGACGAATAAATATTACTTCATTCATTTATTTATAAATAAAACTTATAATAAAAAAGATATTATTGATAATATTAATAATTACACTAAAAACTTATAGCAGATTCGTACCATATATGGTTAGTTTAATTTTCATTAAAATAAAATAATATATCCATTGCTGATATTACGATCAACAGTCTTCGATCGGCGAATATTAAAACATACAATAGGAGGGAGATGAATGTTGAAATCAAAGAGCTATTAACATCGTTATGCGGATGAGCGGCGACAGTAATTGCCATGTCGGCGGGCGGACACAGAATTTATTACTCTCACAGTGGGTAATTGAGTCAACTAAGCACAGCATTATCTATTATTCTTACCTATATAAACCGTTTGTTACAGGGAAAGTCTTAAGAAGTTTTATTCCAAACATACCGCTATCTCCCTTGCTGTATGTAAGAGGGAGGTTTCTTTCCAATCTTTTAATACATATAACATTAATGTCAGTCATTATACAAACATTTATACAAACAGGTCACATTTTTGTGATAAATACTGTATTAAAATCACGATAACCTTGGTTAAAAGTACTTTAGTGTAGCCAAAAACAAATATGAAACGACTTTTTTTTTCTTTTTGTAGATAAATATAGACAAACCTGTCATACCTAGCAATAATTATTTTTGTAATAAAAGATACGAAACTCTTAATGTATAGGTATTTGTACAGTGTTATCATGGTTGTTCTAGTATATTGTTAATGATCTTGTAACTTTTATACGGAGACAGATTGAGCATAATTATGATGGACAATTTTCGGAAACAAAAATCACAGTGATATGTATGGTCATGGTTGGTCATGGTTGTTATTGGTTTAGACAAAGTTATATTTTTAATGTTTATAGCTATAACTTAATTTCAATATAATAATAATAATTTACTGTTTCATTCGATGAAATTGTTACAATGAAATAATAAAAGGCTTATCATAATTTACAAAACTATTAACAAAATAACAATCAATAAACATGTTTATAAAAGTAAGGTTGACAAAATTCTTATTATATGATCTTGTACATTATATTTTATAATAATTAACATTGATTTGTGTAAATAAATTAAATATAATTTACTTGAAAGTTATTCGTATGCATGCTGTGAAATATGTTTTACAAGATGGAACTCTGTTACGTATCGGCGAACCGCTATATACGACCAACAAACCAAAAAGTTTTCTAGCTTACATATTTTGAAACTTATATTCTGTTTCATTTTTAACTTAAGTAGTGACTTTAATATTGGCAACAAAATGTATTTAACGTAGATCTAAACGTCAGTCAGACGGTTTATCTCGACTGCCTAAATCGTACCACATCAGCTGTGAGTAGGTACGGGCATGAATTTTCAGATCTACCGAGAAAATGTTTCCACTAAAGCACAATAACGTACTTGCGCGGAGCTATAAGCGGATTATGAGAGGTTCCGAAGTAGGCTGCTTTGAAACTCGCAAGAAAAGCAATATCCATTATCTTGTAAAGGCTTTGTGTACTCACCGTTGCGCATTGTCGGTCGTCTGCACCGTGCCGCATCAGTATTGTTTGATTTTAAGGGAATTAGACTTAGAAAAACTCCAAATTTATTTGTTCATATGTTATCTGGGGTGAAAACACCCGTATTTTTCTAAAATGTTCGGTTATGGTATGTCTTTTGAATATTAAAATTTATAGTAACGGCTGAAATAAAATCGAACCACATCGGACTAGAAATAGGGATCCCTACTAGGGATCCTTAGTAGTAATAATTAGTTAAATATGATTAATATGTTCATGATTATCTTCCACTTGCCATCGGTATTAATAATCTAGGTCTTTCCTTTACGATTTCCAGTATATTATCCGGATTTTTAGAATCGGCGATAAGAGTAAGCAATATTTTTAAATATCCTTCAAAATACAGGTTTTAAAATGAATTCTTCTCTGCAAAGGCATTGATAGCCATTCCTTTTTGTCCCACGCCTCTCCTTCCCATAGTGTGAGTACTACTCATGAAATATCTACATATATTCACACATTCACACTCATAGAGGCATATGTAATGTAACGTGACGTGTCGTAACAACGGGAGGCTGGCAATCTTGGATGTTAAATTGGATATATATACGGTTTACAAAAGCCCACTCACACAGACATATACCTTCATGACACATCACACCATCATCTGTATCTAGAGTAGGTCGTGCAATCATTAACAAAGCGAGATTACGATTTATGTGATGATTATTTGACGCAAGAATTGGATCACATTAATAAGGTTTTACGTCAAAATGGCCATACTTTCTACTTGATGTCAAAGGGGTAACTGATAGAATTGGAAGGATACTTAGTAGAAAATACAATATAAAAGCTATTTCCTCGTCGTATAAAAAGTAGCAGCCTTACCCACGCTCGCTTAAAGACATTATTCCATACCAGTGCCCCGGGGTTTGTAAATTCAATTAAAGCTGCGGTAGTTCCTCATCATCATCATTACAACCCATATCGTTCCACTGTTGGACTCGAGACTCCTCTCGCAATATGAACGGTAGTTCCTATAATGGGCTATTTTTCAATGGATAAAAGTACAGATCTGCGCAGTCCCAAAGAACGACCCCAAAAAATCCACAGTAGCAGATCATCACATTGAAGCCGCTTCAAATCATTAGACTGACAGGTGAACAGGTTAACTACATTGGGTGAGGATGTTGTCGAGGATCTAGCTGGACGTAATGTTGACAAGGTCACGTGTAATTATAGTCTGTCAAGAAATTCTCCAACGTCCACCGCAGTCTTGATCTACGGATCTAGGATCTATGAACTGATCGTGACTAGGTTAGAAATAACGGTAAAAAGCAAAAAAACTGTGCGCTCATGTTATAATAAAAATTTAAAAAATATTGATTTGGAAGCCAAACTGGATGATTGTTACCGACCCTATCCTGAATACACTTAGTTACAATGTCAAAAATCAAAATTAGTTTAGACCCTGTTCACATATTGAATGCATGGAACCCGAAAAACAGAATTGAGGAACAAATTTTATTTACTCAACTGTTGAAAAGAATTTCGTTGTGAGACGAACAATCGGGTTGCGTCAAGTGGAGCATGTATGTATGTATGTATGAATACTGCGACGAACACGTAGCTAAGTCGATCGGAGAGTTTCCGTTGATATATGTACATACATTGTTAGATATATTTCTTTTCACAATAAAATAAAATAAAGTGAGTAGAATACAACCAGCAGAATACGCTAAAAAGTGAGAATCAATTCATATCACCAGATTTTTAGGCCATTAAAATCCTAGTAAGTAGATATTTACGTAAGTGATAATATATATGTAGCTACAAGTAGAAAGCTCGACTACGTATGGGTCTATCATATTAGTGATTTAAATATCTAATAAAATTTAATACTCAATAATCATACTCAAATTGGATTCTAAAAATGTTATAATGTCAAAATTATTTAATATATACAAATGATGATAGACTCGCCTCCATTTTTGAACTTGGTTAAAAATATCCCCCTACAGCGGTTTGCGCGGACGCTAATATCAACGTGAATATATTTACAATGAATAAAGTCTACAAAATTGAAATTCTGAATTAATATTAGTTTGAATAAACAAAAATTATGGATAGGTTATTTTTAAAAAAAAATAGTGTCCCACGGGGATTTTTGGCAGTGTTGAGAGTAATTTTTTCGTATTTAAAATCTACAGAGTTAATGTTTGTATTTAAGAAAAGACTATGTGTTCAATATTATTTCCATTGCAATAGGAGAAAATTATTGATGCATTATTCTCTTTAAAAATTGTACAATATGATTGTTATGCGCATAACATATGTATTTTGAATATATATACTGGTATGTATTAAATATTCTATGTACAGATTTTTTCATTTTCACTGCTTTATTATATGTGCAGATAAATTGCTATTCATTATAAGTTGAGAATAATGATATTGTTGACTTTAATAATTATGCAACGTATTGTTGTATGATGTTGACAAATGTTCTCAGATATATTTGGTGGAGGTTGTCGTGTAAACATAAACACAATTTTGAGAACCATACTTTTAACACGCTAAGTTTCATTGTGATGTAGAAATCTGTGTGATGACAGAAAACCGACTCGCTCACCCATTTGTTGATCTCTTTCGTAAGCGTAATAATGAAGCCAAACCTGCATAAGAAATATTTTTTAATACAAGCAAACAGCTTTGTCGATGACTATACTAGGTAACACCTGATTTATTATAAAATTTGGAGTGAGTGAACACAAATTATTATTTATTACCAATACAAAAGGCTCTATAGCCTTTTATAATACCTATGTATTGTCTATGGATTAACTGATGAACAATGCTATTAAGAATTAAGTTTTTCTATTGAAGAGGTGACTTACACTACAACCTGTTTGCAACATAAACCAATTTAATATATAACGATGGATGGGTATATATTTTTATTTAGAAGCATCCGCTAGTATCATTTAGATTCTAGACGATTATATAATTTCAGTTAACTTGTAGCTTTAATCCATTTATACTTCAATGCAAGCACTAGTTTTTCTATTAATTTAGGCGGCCTCGACTACTTCGACTATTAGTAGACTACGCCGCTTCAGTGTGAAGGAGTCAACAAGTCAGTGGACAGCCAAAGTTCTTATGCAGTCCGTATGCCTTTGTGTCACTTATGCAACTGCGTCCAAAAGTTGCTTCACTTTCGTTTAAACGTTCACATCGATTATTATAATGATAATCACTTTACAAAAATGTTGAATAAAATAAGACAATATTTTTGTCTTCCCCCATAAAATATTTTAGAGAGTCTATCCATGAAATCCATCAAAGAAAATATTACGTCATTATTAATTAATTTAAAAGAAACACGTAGATTAAATGTATCTTATAAAGGCGTTAATCTTTAGGTATGCAAATAATTATCTAGGTTAAATTCCTGTGAATTTACAAAATATGTGTGTATGAGTTTATATTTATGTTGATGTGTAAAGGTATATTTATATTTTTCGTATTATTAACTTTTTCTCTTTTCTCTATCCTTTTACAATTATTGTTATTGTATTCTCTCCCTTAAGCTTGTCTGGAAGAGATCGCTCTTTTGTAATAAGAACAATTTTATTATGTATTATCTGTTCATTTTACTCCCTTAACTGTTCTTGTACCATAAATATATCTGTTTGAATTAAAGAAACTGCTTGAAATATCTTATATTTTTCAATATTATTATATTTAATTAACTGTTATCATTACACTGAAATTATTTGCCCCAAACAATAACATAATAATAACAAAAGCGCTTTTGCGGTAAATACTGAATTATTAATGCACACACTGGAATAATTTGCAAGGTATTATCCAGATAGGTCGATGCATACCAATTTGTACCACAGGGATCCATATTTTGTTGTATACATACTATATACATATTCCTTATATAAATTAATGACCTGCCCAAAATTGTAAACAACATTTTCCATTTTAAAACATTTTCCTGGTTTGTATCTGCGCTAGCGAATTGCATCGTGATGAAACAAAACCTAAATTCTTGAAAGCTTTAACATGTAACTGACTGACCACTATTTAAAAATGAACCATACCAAGATAGAACAGTACAATTTAGGTTGTACCAAAAGCGACTCTTAACACATTAATTATAACGACACATTAGTAAAATGGGTAGACAACATAAAATATTGACATACATATAAACCGGTAAGCTCTTATTGTGGTCATCACAAAGAAATTGTAGATTCACATACACAGTATTTTTTGTGAGAGTAAATAAATATATCTATATTTATATTGAAAGTGCAAACAAATAAGTTTTTGTTGCAATATATAACTGCAAAGAAACGCCAGGTTTGTTTAAATATTTAATCCATCAATTGGAAGCGAAGGAGAAAAATATAAATTGATGGCCTCGTTAGTTTGACCTGAAATGTGTTTGCTTACTGCCCTCAGCAAATGCTTAACTGATTGCACTAGATCCAGTAATTGAAATCGATTGGCCTCTGTAGACCAAATTACCCCTTTTAAAGCCAATTACTGCAATTTGTCTCACACGTTTTATTTGCGACAGTTTTGTCAGCGTTTTAAATTAAGAATAGTTAACATACTTTGAAAGCTTTTACATGTTATATGTAAATTGCTATAGCCAAAGTAAAATTTAAATAAAATATGTTTTCTGATATTTCTTTTACTAATTAAAATACTGCTGTACTTATTTTTACACTCGCTGAAATTAATATTCTTCTGATAACGATTGCTTAGAAATAAAACAATTTTTTTTTTAAATAAAATAGAAATTCCCTCAATATTTACTAAATGAGTAGTATCAAATACAGGCAACATATATAGTCAAAACCGGTAGGTCTAAGTTTATGAAGTTTTGTACGAGAGGTCGTTATGTAACAGTCGTATTATGAAATAAAAAGTTCACCATTAAGGGGATGAAAAAGGCATTTCAGTAGATAGATCTTTCTCCCGTGGGGTTAAAAGTTCGAAATTTGTCACACTCTTCAATACACATGACGTAGATGAATGTATAGCATGACAAAGATGAGTTCCAATATTTTTTTGTGAGCAGACGGCCACCTGATGGTAAGTGGTCACCGTCGCCCATGGACATCAGCAAAACCAATGGTATCACTGATGTGTTGTCGGCCAGGAAATTAGAAGAAGGTAAGAAAGAAAGAACTGGCTCTCAAGCCCCCAGCCGGATCATGACGAGTTGTTTGGCGGCTAACTCAAGCAGGAGGGTGGTAGTTAGCCAGGCAGGATTTACGGAAAGATACTAATACCCATAATAACAAGAATGACTTAATAATAATACTGATAATATGATCTTTACGCGAAGCCCTACCACCAAGCAGGCTGACTTCTGTCGCCTCTTACGACACCCTGTTTTGTCAGGAAGGGATTGGGGGGGATATTCTAGGCCGCCCCAATACGGCCCAAAATCTCTTTCTTAAAACTCTTTTTGAATACAGAGTTGAAATCAAAAAAACATAATGAATGTTTGATTGACGTTATATTTACATTCGATGTAATTAACTACGACATAGACAAATAGCAAACATACGAGTATAGGACGTTTATCTATTTACTATAAGTGTATTCAAAATAGCGAATGTCTAATTATTGTAACATTGGTTTCCCGCACGGTGGGCCCGGGATGGAATCTGGCATATACCATAAATTTTTCGGAAGTTATGTAATCATGAACATCACATCATCATACCTGAATACCTGAGAGTTCTCCGTGATTACCTTAAGTCTGTCAATTCGTAACGGACATTACCTGTGACTATCTACATCTCACAGTGTGAAATACATTGTGAGGGGAGACCCGACGCCAACAGTGGGACAGTTATGGCTTGAGATGATTATATTTATGCCCAGCGATACAAGCACCTTCGGCTCATTTCTAACAGGAAATATCATCCAATAGACCTATTAATGGAGAAGTAATATAAGAAAATAAATGTCGTATGTACATACATAGCTTAAACATAATATGAATACAGCAATACTTACTTGTATATAATATTATACTGTATTTAGACTGCATATACTTACTTACATATACATACATATTCAAATGGACCAAAAAATGCTTATGAATAAAAAGGAACATGAATGGTATTGTATAATAAATATAAATATGAGTTTAATAATAATTTATTGTAATATTATAAACTGTTTTGAGTTGGTGAGTGTACAGAGGGCTACCTATTAGTAAAATTACTATTTGAAAAGTTTGTACGTTATTCTGAATGGACATAGACTATTTATCACGTATGTATATAAATTGATTTAATTTATAAAGTTTACTTCGTTTTATACTATTTAGAGATTACTATGGATTATATCTACGTAATATCTACTAAGTTGGACAATTGTTCAACCAGAACGAAGTAGGGGTCGATTTCTTTACACCGTAGGATCGATTTCTTTATATGAAGAATATACGGGAAAAAATATTATTAGAGGCCTTTATTAACGTAATAAAACAAAAAACAAAAGTTGTTAGAATTTTTGTCTGTTTCTCTGTGCGTTTGTTCCCACTAATCTCAGAAACGGCTTAACCAATTTTATTCAGGTTTTCACTAATGTAATGCAGTAAGCATCATTTAACACTTAAAGTTTGTTTCATTGCAATCCGTCCATAAATAAAAAAGTTATGAATGAATACATGAATTTCTAATTAACAGAACGAGAATAATTCCGTTCTAAAACAATGCAGGTGGTTTTTCTAATCCTAGGGTAGTTTTTTTGAAGCGAAGCGAGGGCATTTTCTATTGTAATATATACTCGTAGTTAAGGCCGAAAGTGCGACGTTAAAGAATCCATTCCAATCCAATTAAATTATCGAAGTCTACTGATGTAAAAGCGGTGTCATGAGGATATGATCAGTGTGAGTGAAAGCTATATTCTTAAAAACTATGTAGTCCACAAGTTAAATTGTCATAGTAGGTATAATAAGATTTGTTTGTGCGCATCAATTAAAGTGAAGCAACTGGGGCCTAACAGGTCTAGAAATTTAACTACACAAATTCTAAAAAGGTAAATTCATTTGGATTTACCGTTGCTCCTTTAACAGCCAAAGACACTGACGGGCATCATCTGATGACTTGATTAAGGTAAATGGTATGTTACCAATTTACGTCTGCCAGCTGTAAACCGCGCAGCTAGATTTTGATGGTACTTGCAAAAATAATGAACTTAATAAATAATAATAATAATCATCACCATCTCAGCCGGACAAGGCTCATTATTGGGCCTCCCCCAAGAATCTCTTCACAGTCTCTCAATCTCAGTCTTACCCACTGCCACTTCAGCTGGGCAATCCTTCCAATTTCGGTAACTTTAGTTCGCCTACGGATTTCATCGTTTCTGATTCGATTACGTAAGGAAATACTGAGCATCGCTTTCACCATTGCCCGTTGGGTGACTTTGAGCCTTCTTATGAGACCCATAGTTAGAGTCGATGTTTCGCTTCCGTATGTCATCACTGGCAATCCACACTGGTCAAAGATTTTCATCTGGAGACACTGCGAAAGCTTGGACCCGAAGATTTTCCGTAATTTCCCGAATGCTCCCCATCCGAGCTGGATGCGGCGAGAGATCTCTTTCTCAAAGTTGGATTTACCTAACTGGATTTTCTGTCCTAAGTAAACGTAATGGTCAACAACTTTGAGTGGAATGTTCCCAACTTTAATAAGAGTGGGTACAATATGGCCATTCGACATGATTTTCGTTTTGTCCATATTCATCTTAAGACCCACTCTTTGAGAACCATCACTGAGATCTTCGAGCATTTTGTTTAGGTGTTCCAAGGTCTGAGCCATGAGGACTACATTATGACCTGCTTCTGCTGAGTCTTTTAGACTCATCTCACGTCTCTGTTCTATGAGTTCAATAGTCTGATCGGAGTTTTTTTAATATTGGACGACGGGTTCTAAAATATTTTGATCCCATCGTGCGGGTAGTATCTACCACCATGTTGTGAAGATCATACACATCTACGTTGTTCTCAAGGGCTTGGAAGCGATTATGAAGCTCGAGTTGAAAGCTCTCGGAGTCTTCGATTTGGGCAGGTACTGGTCGGAGCGTTGGTTTTTATCAGTAGAGACATTTCAAGCTTAACGTTGATATTCAATGAGCCTCGCGCCAATCGGTGATCGCTTCCCGTCTTGACAGCGTTGATCACTGAGACCTCATTGAATATGTGCTTCTGATTGTACCATTGGGGCTCATCCAGGTCCATTTCTGCTTTTCCAACTTTTTAAGGAAGGAGTTCATCATAAAGAGATCCTCCTTCTCCATGAAGTTGATCAGCATCTGGACTCTAGCGTTCCGTTGCCCTACTCCAAATTTTCTCACTCTCAACTAATCACCGCATCGTTTCCCCGACTTCGCGTTGAAATTCCCCATCACAACTGTACAGTGCGTTTTGTAGCTATGTATGGCATTAGAAATCTCCTCACACATTGCCTCCACTTCGTCATCAGGGTGTGCCGAGGTCGGAGTATAAACTTGAATAATTTTAAGCGAATATCGAGTCGCCATTTTCAATATCAAGTACGCTACCCTGGTCGACACACTCCCGATGGTGACCACGTTGTTGACGAGGGACTTGTGGACGATAAACCCAACCCCACCAAGGGCCTATTGGTTGCTCTCCCGGCAGTATAGTAAGTTTTCGGAATTTAGGATTATCGATTCCTCCCCCTCTCTTCGGACTTCTGATTACCCAATTATATACCAACGTAACTTACTAACAGCTTCTTCCAACAGTATTAGCTTCGCGTCGGTCCGCACTGTACGCGTGTTATATGTTGCTAGGTCGATTCGTCGGTGCTGGCAGCCGAATCTTACCCGCGGATTCTCAGCACACCTTACCCCACTGTTGCCGTAACCGCTGCTATAGCCAGGAATAATAAATAATAAACTTTTATAATTTATAAACGACCTTGGACTAAATAAATAACTGAGCTACTAGTTAGTGGTGATCCTGTTTGCTGAGCATGAGGTCCAGGCTTCGATTTCGTACTAAATCTTCGATGCCTGTGTGGAAGCCCATGCCATAGGTCTCTTACCTATGGACTCTTTCTGTGGGAGCGTGCGTGTATGGCCGTTCATTTAATTATTATTGATGTAATTTTCATGACTGATATGATTATAATTTTAATGTTTTCATGATAACTTTAATGTACATTTCTATTAGTATTACAGAACTGTCTAGCGATTAAAATTGAGAAATTCTCTTCAAAGTCATTCTTCATGAGAGTAATCTGGCGGTAGAACTGTTATTTTCTGTTTAATAAAGAGAAAAAAACGAGAAACTCGAAGGATATATATTATTTGCATTAATAAAGGATATAGTGTTAACAACACGAGTTTAAAGATCGTATTGCAATAGAAATCAGCTCGCTATTATTTCGTGTGTTTTGTTTCACGCAGATAAAACATATTTTTTTATATTTATCTCAATAACCAAAGAACAAAAACTTCCGTTAAGCAATGGATATTTATGATGTCTATATTGTACCTACATCGACGTGTTGATCCAGTTGCATGGATCGGTCAATGGTCGATGTTTTCGGGAATCTGCCTATAAATCTTAGTATACAATATATAATTTACGCGATGATAAAGTTTTAAAATTATACGAATATATACTTATTAAATCTATTAAGTAACTAACAGCCAAATCGTGTTTCGCTTTCATGTACTAGTTACGTGGTCATGTAAACTCACACATTACAAAATTCTTATTTTTAAAATTGTACCTAGTAGATAAGAAATAATCATAAAATATTCCAGTGTATTGTAAAAAGAGTTGGTTTTTCCATACCGTAACAAACTGGGGTAAACAGAAGCATCTCCAACAAATAAGCTCCAATAAGTAACTTGCAGTGGGTACCTACCTGGATATACCTGGATACCTGGTACATTTCTGGATGGCTTGAGACAAAATTTGACTAATATCAAACAATATGCATTGTTCCTTTAATTAATATTACAAATATTCTTACTCACAATAGAAGAACTATTATATAAGAGGCTTCTTCTAAGCCTAAGCCAACCTCCTCTCCGGGTCGTGTTATTGGATGAGGTAATCGGTCCACTCTGGAGGTTGTTGGTCTGTGTGGTACGAAATTTCATCTTACGGCACTCGTGGCAGGGTTTCTTTGTCGGTCTAGCTTTCGTGTTTTATGATGATATACATATTTGGTTGCTGTGTCGAAGAGCTAGAAACTAATTTACTACTATTAATAACGAATTTACTGACTTCTTCGTTTACGAGATGCATTAATTAATGGTGCTAGTTGCTGCTATTGACGCATGTGCTCATGGACAGCCGCGACCACTATCACGGGATCTGGCTATGAACATAAAAAACAAACACAAAAAGGAGCGAGAACTTGGCTAATTTCTTAAATTTTTTTAATCGACTGAAAATTGTAGACATTTAAAAGTCACATACCAAAACATTTCGTTGATTCAAAAAGTTTAGTATTCGCAGCAAAAAAGGCCAAGTAAATTTTAATATATGAATAATTGAATACGGAGGTAAAAGGTACAAGTAGGGTCGTTATAGCTGCTCCTCAGGGAAATGTAGCAAGGGAAAATTTTTATACGACACAATTTTTTTTCATTCGGTGGATAAATGTAAAATGGATTACTTTAATAACTCGTGCACCTGAAATTGTTTTATATTTCACGTTATTGATAAAATATGTAGTACTATAGTTCAGTATTTTATTTTATGAAAGTTAAATATATTGAACCGAAACGTGATTTATTTATTTTTTTATTTATTTATATATTTATTTATTTATAATACACAAACCAGAATAC
>PDGT01000007.1:2467692-2524850 GCA_003671415.1 Megathymus violae
TTAAATTCGCGTCAGTCTTTAGAGGAAGAATTTAAAGAAATAGGTGTACTCACCGTAGTGTGCCAATCCATATATATATAGTAGGTACAAGCAAACGGCTCTCGCTTCGCTTCAGAAAAATTAAGCCTTACGAAAAAGCACCTGCATTGTTTTAGGACTGGGTTTTTCTCGATCAATCAATTGGTAATCTATTAACTTATAACTTTTTTATTTATGGATGGATTGCAATGAAACGAACTTAAATATTAAGTGATGCTTCCTGCAATACATTAGTAAAAACCATTGGTTAAGCCGATTCTGAGATTAGCGCGAACCAACGCACAGAGAAATAGACAAACAGACAAAAGTTCTAACAACTATTGTTTTGGGATTTATTGCGTCAATTAAGGCCCCTAATATATCGCTTTTTAGTTTTTTCTCATATATCGTTCATGTACAAAAAGCGATAAGTTAGAGATTTACACACAACCGTTAAAGAAGAAATAGACATAATTTGGTAACGTCTTAATATCGTCTTCAAAAGGTTTAGCGTTCTTTTGTGGGGCTCGGTGTTGGTTTCTACTATAAGGTTCCAAAGTTGATACGTGAATTACTTCTTGGAACTTAAAGCGACATTATAGTTAAAGGATATTATGGTATAGCTGAATACTGACAAGGACACCTGGAAATAATATTGCCGCAACCGAAATAATATTGCCGAAATTCGCAGGTTAAAAATTTGTAATTCTCATGATGACATATTGATTTAAAAGCTGCTGAGTTTCTTTTGACGTTTCTTCTCAATGTTAAAGCACCTTATTGAGTCGGTAGAAGCAAAGAATGACGTGCATAAGTGTATTTACAAAATACGTAAACGATTAAATTAATCTGAATTCAATACATTTCATCGTGTAAGGGTCTCAATTTATTCTCGAGTACAAGCCAAACTGCTCGTATGTCCTACTGACCAAACCTAATAGTGACAACTATCATCATCATCTAATGGACTTCGCTGGGTTATTTAACTGCTAGAAGAGAAGGACAAACGCACAGACAGACACACATACAGACATAAAATTACCTATCTACAAGTCTCTCGCTGTAGAAGTGATATAATCCAACAGTTTATTTATTTACGTCTTGTCTTCTGCTGAGACGATCTCGTGACTCCGGCTGGAGATCATTCAAGCCTCGGTGACTCCGCCCTATTTCCCGGATGGTTCTCAAGAGAAACAGCGTCTTTCAGTGCCAGTAGCGACTGTGTATTCCCATGAGAATTTGGGTAATCAATTTTAGATCAACACAAGAGACGAATAATAAAAAATTAATATTGCTCAAGAACTAACACAAATACTAGAATTTTCAAAACCATTATTAAGCGAAGCCTCACAGTTTCTTTATGTAATACTAGCGGCCCGCCGCGACTTAGTTCGTGTAAAAAATATCTTAGCAGTTATTACGTACGTATAATAGATACTAATCTCTATAAAGTATAGTTAAATTATAAACCAAGTAGCAATGTACCTTTCAAATTGTAAAATAATTATTCAAATATAATCACTCATACAAACTCACAATATTCTCACCTTCTCTTATAATATTAGTACTAACTTTAATACCACTTAAAAATGGTTTCGTAAATGGTAAAAATATGAATTCACACGTAAAGAAACGATTTTAAGAATTTTTAATTATATAGAGTGAAGTTTATGATTATGATGAAACCTTGTTAATTAATTTACTCTTTCTTGTAAGGAATTAATTATAACAAAATCAAACATCGTAAGTATTTACATGACAAAATTATTTTCTCCTCATTTACTGTAAAAGTTGACAAGCTAAACACCCAAACCATGTCGACGACACACCCAAGCCAACTTTTGACATGGAAACAACAGAAAATGTGTAGTTTTCTCTTAATAAATGCTTAGATATTTATGCTTATATTTTGTATTTGTTGTTTAAGTTCAGAATGTCATGTGTTCAAGTCGATGTTAATGTTATTATAAAGCGCCTGCATCAGTGGACCAATCTAACTAAACCCGGGGCATTGCGGTTAACATTCTGTAGGAGCTATACACGCTACCTGCCGTCCTATTTTTTGTTTTGTAACTCTCGTCCGCGATCAGTTAGCGATGAAATAAAATACGTAGTGCATTAATAAGCTGAAGTTTAAATTACCTACTACCTGGATAAACTGGATTTCCGCACATCATGCGATATGAAGGTCTTTATCGTATGCAGGTTTCTTTATGTGTTTATTCCTTCACCGAAGCAATCGATAAATAGCTTTTAACAAGCGTTTTGGAAATTTTGATAATGTGATTTGACCAAATTATTCAAGTTTCAGTCTTAAACTATTTCTATTAACGTCATGTAAATCTTTATTATAAGCATTATAAGTCAGTAATAATTATTACTTACATTACGATAAATAATTGAATAAACACCCGAGATGGGTTAATTTCATTAATAAATTCACTGACATAAATTTATTTCCCAAATAAAGTAATGTTCACAGAAACGGCCCTTTCAACTTAAAAGGGAAACAATACATTTAGCTCATTAATCAACGTCACGTCTTAACACAACGAGAATGACCGATTTCCTCAAGATAAAGTGGTTTGTTGTAAAAATCTTGTGGATAAAGACTGTTGGACTACAATGAATACATTTGTGTATTTCTTTTTCTTTATTAAATATGCGAAATAGATTTTCAATGTTAAGAACACAATTTTACAATATTATTCGTAGGATTCATAGATTTTCGTTCGTTTGTCACGGATGAGTAGAACTAGATTTATTTTGATAACCCGCCGGTACCTAATCGCACGCCCAGTGGCGGCTGATGGAAATTATCATTGTTAAAACTGTTCAAGATTCTATTTAGGTTTAGAATAAAAACTAATCTTTGCAAACAAAATCTATCTGTGACGCGATTTGTCGTCCATATAAGTAGTCGTAACAATTGAGACGTAAAATAAAGAAAAGAAGAGTGAATAAGTTAGTGCGTTCACCATCTTAGACTTCATCACCACTTTCCATCAGGTGGAAATGTTGTCAAGCATTAACTTATTGTATGTAAAAAAAAATAAAAATACCGAAGTCACTTAAACGCATTGTTACGCAAATAAGGGGAATGTGTTATGCGGCATTTTATAACTTCATTGTTAATTCTTTCTACCCAGAAATTAAGGTTAAACATGTTTCTTTTTGTTTCACTCTAATTATACTCTTTGGACACTTTTGCACTTCCAACATTTTGTTTCATTTGTATCAACGCCATTGCAAAATTGCACTTTTTTTGTTTTTAACAGACTTTAAATAAAGAGGTTCTATGTTAATTATTCTGATGACTTTTTTTAAGTATATAGAAGATGACTCGTAGTTGGTCCTGCATAAATATGGTGCTAATGTTATGATGAGTTCAGGAGTAACATTACCATTGCAAAACCAGTCCATCATTGATTATCTCAGGATCTGATGAAGTGTCTTCGAAACGAGAAATGCAACTACTCAACGCTTTTGGTATCGGTTAAAGTCATAAATAGTTTGTGGCATCAACTTCAGTGTTTAAAATTTTTTGAGTACGTTATTTTGTAGGGTTGACAATTTTATCTAGGTAAATCTTATTCATCATCATCATTAGTACCTATAATATTATTCTATTGCTGGTCTCGGTTCTATTGTTGAAATGAGGGGTTACAGCCATAATTCGCGATGCTGTCCAAGTGTAGGTTGGCAGATTACTCACGGTGTTTTCCATCACCAAAGCGGGTGTTAATTTGTATTTATTAGCAAAACTAATACAAATTAATTTTCACCCGCTTTGTATTTAGAAAAAATTGAGTTGCAGGCCATATTCGAACTCGAGTTTATCGTCCGAGAGACCGGCCATTCGAAACAGTAGAGTATTCAGTGCATATTAATAAATAATCAACAAATAAATCGTTAAGAACATAATCACTTAAGATAAAATTAAAAATTTGGAACGGTACAAAAATATTTTTAAATTATTCCGATTTAATTTAGTATCCCAAAGATGTGTTCTTCTATTTTAACTGATAAACTAGAGCGTAGTATGTATTAAATGAAACGATAAAGCAAAACGGCTTAAATGTTCAAAGCACATCACAAAGAAAGGTGCGCCGCTCTATGAACGATAGAAAAAATGTATCTCGGTTTTATGTAACGACTTTCGATTTACCGAATACGAGCACTCTTAAGAAGGGTTGGAGAGATGGGGAGGCATTACTGCGCATCGAGTCAAGTATATTCCGCTGCCAAATAAGGCGTAACTTACCCGTGTCGCAAATCTACAGCATCGCTGACACGAAGACGGTTTTTATAGCTCTATTCATCTAAAATAACGTGTTTTAATTACCTTAATCTTTGTAAATACTATCAATAATACCGCTCTTACTCTTATCTTTACTTAATAATTGCTAACTCAAATAAATTTTGTTATTTATTATTACTCTAGCTGCCGACAAAGTATAATGAATGGAACTATTTTCATAATTGTGAACCCCTGCCATGTTTTAATATTTTATCTCCTGCAATAATTTAACAGATTGTCAGAGATCGTTAATAAGTGATAAGCGCATCTATTGTTAAAATGTGGTATTTTAATGGGTTGATATATTGTTTCGGTGTTCAATTTGTACCTACAATAGATAATATTCTTATTGTTACCTTTGTTGTTAATTAATATATAAGATGTCGATTATATGGAATACAACACTATTTAATTTATATATGAAACCTAACACACGGGTATCTGAAGAAAATTTAAATTGTATACATCTTTAGAATAATTTTGGCCAGCGTTAAATAAGGATTTTTTGAAATTCAATTCATTCATTTTAAAGAAAGTTGCGAACGCCTATTATTTGCGTATTAATATAATTTATTTTGATACGAATAAAAATCGATACGGAAAAGAAACTACTTTTCGGTTCGAAGTTGTAGTCATAGTTCATAACTAGTATACTGCCATAAAGTTAGTATACTAGCGTAATAGAGGAACACAATGTGCGAGTGAGATTTCGAGCATTACGGAAAAACCTACTTGCGAGAAAGAGACGCAAGAGATATGACGTAGGACTGTTTTTAAACTATTTACTCTCCATTAGTCTCCTGTCAAAAAATCCTATTTGTTATTTTATTAATTTCTTTTCAATCTCACTGCATTTTATCGCACGAAAAGGATTAAAGATGAGGATGTCGTGTTCTCTGTTAGACTGCATAGTTACTTATAGCAAAAACCCAAACAAATAAACATTCCAGAGGAAAGTACCGATAGTGCAATACTACTTTCATGATGCTTATTTTCATGGAGGTTGATCTTAAAATTATATAAATTAAGATTAATAACATGCAGTAAATACTGCATTTTATGAATAATAACTTATATTTCATTAAAATTTGTAAGATAAAAAGATATGTTGTACGTGAAAATGATACCGTTTCGAAGAGGGATTGCACAAAATCTATCGATAAGTGGATAATTTTTAAAAAGGTATAAATAAATATGTTTTGTACAACAAAACAACATTTTTGACATTCCTGTTTTTTCCTGTGTCTTGAAATGACTTTGTATTTTAAAAGCTGAACCAGCGGCAGTGACCAGCAACAACCCTCCCATTTTTTATTATATAAATTAAATTTACAATTTGTTATTACCATACAAATTAAACTTACAATTTATTATAACTTTAGAAATTTATTATTACTATATAAACTTAACTCACTAGTTATTATTACCTTATCACTTACAATTACGTACAATGATAATAGTTGTCATCTATTACTAAAATAAACAAGTGTTTGGTAACGAAATTACTACGTTTTATTCAAACTCTCCTTAGTTTACCTTACATTACCGATAATCCCTTACATAATTCAATTAATAAACAGTTTAATTTACGCAATATTGTATTTATTCTATTGTATTGTTCCTATCTGATCCACCAGAATATTCATATTCCTAATTGACATTCGAATTATTAATTTGCGTGATATTTATCATACATTTTCTTTTTATTTGGGTAACCAGTAATAATGCGGGTCCCTTACTTCTTTTGCGTTCGGCAACATTTCGGTGATGTTTTTAGTGTTATGGGCGACGGTGATCACTTACCATCAAGTGGCTTGTCTGCTCGTTTATCGATTAGTTACATAAAAATAACTTGACTGTTTTCGATTTCGTTATATTATTTGTTACGTTGTTATAATCGATAATAATATATAATCGATAAACGAGAAGATCAGCCATCTGATAGTAAAATTCCACCTATGAAACATCGTTACATCACGGGTATTCCCGATATACTTCCTCTAGCAAAACATTTTCGCTTCACATCAGAAAAACTACGACTTATGCTTATAAATAGTACCTGCATTGTTTTAGGACTGGGTTTTCTCGTTCTATGAGTTAGAAATATATTAATTTATAACTTTTTTATATATGGACGGATTGCAATGAAACAAACTATTAAGTGATAGTTACTTGTTATACATTAGTGAAAACCATAATGTAATTGGTAGATAAGTTTCTTAGATAAACGCGCACAAACGAACAGACAAATACACAGACACAAATTCTAACACTTATTGTTTTGGGTTCTATTACGTCCATAAAGGCCCTTAAAAATAATAATTTTTCTCACACTCGTATATCCTTCACGTACATGAAAGCGATGGATTAAAATTTTATTACATGTATAGATGTCGATATATATGTCGATGTCATTACCAAACTGCCGGAATGTGAGCGTATTATATTTTGAATACCCGAACACCAATCGTAGTAACATCAAAGGCATCAACGTGGTATTATCGCCCAAGGTTAATCGGTAGACCTACTGATTACGGGCTTTCTAAGACACACGTAAAAATATTTACGGTTGATTCAAGAAGAAGGGTAGTAGGAAGCCTAAATACCCTATCCTAAATTGGCTTCCATACCGTTATCGTAAACCATAACGGTAGTCGAGAAGTTGCGTAGACTAAATTTAAAATCGGATCTGCTGTAGTATATAAAATGTAAATGCTAAAGTTGGCACGAATAAAAGGTGAATAAAGAAGGTATAACGAGACGGCATTTCTTCATGTGATCAACGTGCAAATTACGTGCTCCGAGACCTGAATATTAAGCGAAGGGACAGAAAGCAGGGAATTTACGTGAACTTGGCCAAAATTACGGTTATCGAACCAATCTTCTCGTCGGCTTCTTTCAACTCTAAATGCGGGCTTCTGATACAAATTTTATTCCAGTAACGTAGTCGAAATCTGTAGGTAATACCTTACTTTCCTATGTTAAAATTGCAAGCAATAGGTAACTAACTGATCGTCGAAGGGAAGTAGGTATAAATTACACTTTTTTAAATATTAAAAGCAAACATTTGACCGCAATATTTAGTTGTGTAAACCACTTCAGGCTTACAATTATAACCACATAACTTTATATAAAATATAATATAAAAATGCTCCTAAAGTACATTCAAATAATTAACGTTACTATTATATACAGATGATAAGTAAGTATGTACCAAGTAAATAATATTTAATCAAATTACATTATTTTAACATATATGTGCTTCGAGATTCCCAGTATAATTATTTTCATTTTGGTATTCACACTATCTTCTTTAATTACATCTTACTAGATCAATAGAGAAATAGTTATACTGCCACATAAATACTTGAATCTGTACAGATTATAATATTAGATAATATTAATGATGACATTTAAAAGACATAAAACCATAGTTCCTTTGGATCCTTAAATAATTTTGACTGAAACATTAAATTCTGAAGCCTATAAACTCATCTTGTTGTTCTTAAGGTTATGTTTTGAATTATTTTATCTGGCCCGGTAGAAGATATTCAGCAACATTGTCACTCATTGGATGCAAACCAACATCTCAAAAAACCAAAATTAATGTATGATCAAGTTATTTAGAAGATTATACTCCATTATTATTGGAAGACTACTCCATTATTATTTTAGGTGATTTGACATATATTTTAAAAATAAATAAAACATAACATAAATAGTTTGAAATAAACGTCTCAAATGAAGATTAATGTTAAGAAGATATTTAAGAAAATTGTTAAATATCGTAAATATACAGCCATACTTTCCTTTAGTTACTATACGATTTTATATATGATGATTATTATTAAATCAGATGCTCACTTTATACTGCGAGTATATGATCTTTAGAAATATATTTTGTAGTTTAAGGGGCTATATCCATCTATAAGTCCGAGCCAGTCTCCCCTGCTCCTTGCGTACCTTTTGGAAGGACGGGTGAGGCTACGGCGAATTGTACCCCTGATGGAGGCTCGTTACCGGAGGCCGTTAGGCTCGGTACTACCCAGTTTCACATCACGCCGCCGGAGGGTTCAATACCCGCTTGGCTTGGATACCACCCTCGTATGCTGCATTGGTAAGTAAAATAATATTTTTTGTCAACTATACAAACTTCTAAGTTTTAACAACTTTTTATTTTCTTCAATTACAAACTGTCGTTCGTATCGTAAAAATATTACCATTTCAAATCAAATCGGGCAATTAGTATATCGCATAAATCTTTCTTTCGTAGTATTATGCTCACAAACACGAAGCGGGATGAACACCGAGTACTCACAGAATATGAAAACATCGAAAACCACACGTGTCAATTCCTTTATCCATACTAATAATAATGTAACGGAGTATAGAGGGGAACGATATAGAGGTGATGACATATCTGTATTTTTTTGGGAATTATTGTCTGTGCATGTCTGACCATTGACATGTTATCTGCCTGGTAGCGGCTATTATAGTAAATTAATATGTTACTAATTCATACAACTTTACTTAATACTATTTGTAAATGTAACACGTAAGTTTTTTAAAGTGAAGCGAGGGCGGGTTACTTATATTATATACGATAGTGTTTAGCGGCTTTTTAGTAGCGTCAAAAACGCTAGATGAGTTTATACAATGACTGAATTTTGCAACTTTTATGTATTACTTTTAATATCACGATTTTTAAATAAAGTGGTTGAAAATAAAGGGTTACTTGTTGGTGCATAGCACCAACTACGTGTAAATTGAAACGAAAGATTTGCGATATTTAACCTACTCTGTGTTTTTGATTGTTTCAGTACAACCATTGAAACAAGCTGCAAAAAACATCAACTTGAGTAATAAGTTGACATACAAATACGGTATTAAGGGCAGACAAGAAAAATTGAAGAACCGAGCTCGTGACGCAAAACGTTCTGCTTGGCCGCGTGAGAAACGATGGCTGGAAGACATGTGAGTAGAAAATATTATGGTTTTCTTCGGAAAAAGTTTTTTTCTTACTGAGTATAATTTAAATAGAGATGGAAATTTGTATAGTAAAGTGAACTAATTTAAAAAATAAATGTCATTCATTCATACATTACAACCAGGCCATAGCCCTTCACGTTGTCTAAATGTGAATTGGCAGATTTAAAAGTATTTTGAACAAAATCAAAAATCTTTTCAGTTTGATAAACTTATTCAAACTTGAGTTGACTCATCCACATTAAATAGGACCAGTCCTCCGACGCGGGCAAGCTACTCCACCCCATCTTGTTACGCTTTTCAAATTAAAGACAGTTTCATTTATAATTAACACACAGTTGTATAAACACAAAATCTATACTACTATACATATAAATCTGTTGAGCTTTTCTGTATGTCTAGAGATAACTCAAAAACAGTTTGACGGATCTTAATGAAATTTGGTATGTAGTGAAAACACATGATTGCGCAGATGATAGGCTATATAAAATCTGTATGTCTATATATATCTGTAACGTATTTCTGTATGTACATTCTATTTTTTTGTCAAATTTCATGATAAATATTTATGATACGCTGACATCAGTATGATTATTTTGAATTTTTTTGTCAGTCTATCTGTCCGTATGTTCCGTTAGAACGGCTTCAGCGATCTTCATAATTGGTATGTAGTGAGAATACGTGATTGTTATAGATGTGATAGGCTATATCATTAAATATCAGTAAACCTAATGATGTCCAATCAAGACAAAAAATATAAAAAAAAATTAATATTCATGTATATATAATTAAGAGTTCAATCCGAACGAAGTCGGACGGGGCCCTTAGTACTCTATAAAATGAAAGATAAAATGTGAAAGACTTTTAATTGGTAAATTTGTTAAAGGCTAATTTATTGAAACTACATATATTAATAGACGTTAACCAAGTTTCGGTGAGCGAATAATCCGTTATTGCAGAAAGATACACCTACATACTTTTATAATTTTTGTTGTTATCAACAAATGTATTTCTTATTTAGAGAACTCTAACAACCCTCACCTAGATCAATAAAACGGAGTGGAAACTTTAAGTGCACAATAAATTTACTTGACAATATTTTGGTGTGAATACGATATTAAATTTATGAAAATCTTTTATAGAGAGCTTCAAATATTACTTTTGACATATTTCTAGAAATTAAGAAGAAATTGTTGAATTTAATAAGTTTTCTTGAACGCTTCATCTGAAGCGCGAAACATTTCACAAAGATTTTGGAAGAGACGTTAGGCATGTAAAGAAGATTTACTATGAATTGAAAGTTATGCGGATATACTAAACGCATTAATAGTATTGAGAAATGAAATGAAGTGAGGCCATTCATTGTATCTCGTTAACTGCACAAGAAACATTACTACTTCAGTGACACAGGACACAGGAAGCGATTCAAAGGCTCGGCTTGATAATGATCACATTTGGTCTCTCTTTCATTGTTGTATCTGGGAGCTAATATTGTCACATCAGCTAAGAGCGTTAATCCGCACGAGGACATGGGACCGCGCCGGATTACCCCAGCCTGCATCCAACTAACGGGCAGACATCCAGCGTCAGATTGTCGGATTAACGAAACATTAGCGAGATAGAGGGTTTCACGATGATATTGATCAATACAAAATTTTGTGAAGGTTTTCGACGTCTATAAACAAAACTATGACAACTATGTGGATTTAATGTCTACTAGTAACCAGAACTCGCTTCGCGTCGGAAAATGTAATAATTGCAATTTAAAATAGTACTCTTGCCATAATATTGTCACGTACATTTATATGCACTAAATGTTTCTACTGCATTTTATTGTTCTAGGTGACGGTTGTTAAAGTTCTCCAAATAAGAAATACATTTATAGATAACAACAAAAAAAACATTGTATACTAATAATTCAATAGAACTTCCATGCAAACTTTTTTTAGGAACTTTCTTTTAGGAACGGATGCATTTTCTGGGATACAGAGTGCAGCAGATATGAATGCTTAATATAAGTTATAAATATTATACCAAGTTTCAAATTAGTCTGTTCAGTGGTCTTCGCGTAGTACTATTTCAAGCATACTCGAACAAAAAACTGTTTTGGCTTATATCAATAAAAAAAATTGCAATATTTATAAAAAATTTTGAAAGTTATTTAATGTATACATTCGACTCTATTACATTTTATTATTAGCACAAATTTACGAATGATCCTTCGATAGCGTTGGAACAACACTTTTGAAATAACATGCCATGTTACGTTTTGCTAACGAAATATATTGCCTTTATTTAGATGGATATTAAATTATTTAATAAATTACATGTTTTGGATAAATAAGTGATCTAACCAATTTCATGTAATAGACAACACTTATCAATTCTGCGACAATATATACATACATCTTCTGTATTACTCCGTATTCTTGACTTTACTTGCTGAGCAAAATATTATTAGATAAATGTTTATGTTCGAATCTCGTGTTTATGTTTCCCGCGACACGTGCATATCTATTTGGAGTGTATCTAAGTAATAAAGTGACCGTTTAATATTACTGGGATCCTATAAACTAAACCTTTCTTTAAATAACTTCCATAGTATCTAAAATTACCATTGGTTTGAATCATTTTTGTTTATTTATTTACAGCTGTTTTATTTGATGATTGTAATAAACTTACAAATCCTAATCATGACATATGTATGTATGTAAATATAGTTGCCGCAATTTCCATGACGTTATTCTATTCCTTCGGACTCATAGGCCAGTAGTAAAATAAAACTTGTCTGTTAAGAAAAATACTATCACATGGTTTGTACAGGAAATTGGATTACAACAATCACCTCACAGTGATTGAAATAAATAAATCATAGAATAAGTAATAGTAGTATCCATATATATTGTTTTAATATTATAGGCATTTTTATGAACTAACTGTACGTAATTAAAAGCAATGAAACAAAAGAAAACGAGAATAAATAACCATTAAAACTTATAAGAAGGTAACTAAATAACATTAAAATGTATTTATCGTTTTGTATGTAAAACATATCAAATAGATACAACTAGTCAATCATGAGTATCTAAAGACTTAGCTACTAAATATTTCACACTTAAATAAGGCAACTTTAGTGCTCGTAAGGTAGGCTATTCAATATGGATAAATTCAAAGTTACTCCTTTGACGAATAGGTACCCATCGATTTCAGATCGCGACAGTGTTGGCACTTAAGGTAATATTTCTCTTCATTGAAAATATAGGTACCGCTTGCAATTTTAACTCTGTTTCCTACCTTTATGTTTTCTGATCTAAGTTAGGTAGTTCATTTTCATATCATATAATTGTTTTTCTTCTTAACAATTACTTTTGTTTTATTTCATAAGTTACCACTTACTACAATACAATCAAGCTGTTATATTCTGTAATATCATAACATGTAAACTTTATAAATCGGCATTAGCGAGATAGCCTGTTCGTTTGTCCTGATATGAATCTAGCAACGGTGTTAAAAATCAAAAACAGATTTCAAAGGGAAACTATAAAACATTGCTTGTACGTAGAAGTAAAAATAATATATATTTTTTTCAATTTAGTTGAAGCAGAGGGGCGAGAGGGGCGCAGATATCGGCTGCTGCCATCAGCTTACGATAGATTGAGGGTCGCTGCCTCTGAATCACTCAGTTAAATCGGCGCATGGAAATGTCACCAGAGATTACTTTTAACAACTTCTATTTTGGTGTTTCCAAGATTGCTTTTCCTTAAAAGGCCGCACACTCTGATCAATTTATCATCTCGTTTCGTTTTAATTCAGCTTTATGAAACAGAACATTTGAAATTATTTTATTGAAATCACTGGGTGTTTTTTTGGGCTGAAAGTTTGCAGAAATTTCCAACAGAATTTTAATTTGCCGTCCGTTTGAATTTTTTGCTGACTTAAACTTTACTTTGAGAGTTTGGAATGGCAGTGTTGGGTGCAATTTCATACGGTAAAAAATAAGGAATTTTATATCAATTCCGACTGGTTTTCTAAAAACATCAGCCTACTTTACAAGTAAAACTGTGTTAAGTGCTACAGAATTTGCGACGGATGATTGAAGTGTTCCTTTGCTTTATTACGTTATTTTTTTTCGTAAATTTAACTTTGTTGATTCCACACTTCACAGTTGGGTGAAAACATGTCACTTTCGATCTGACAGTGAAAAACAGCCCTCGTGTCATTTGTCAACGTCAAACACTCACCGCGGGAGCAAAACATAATTTCATGAAGACATTCTCGTTCTTGTTTTCGTATATAACATGTACACGTTATTGTAGAGCATTGTTGTCATCAACTTTTTATTTAATAGATGCTTCTAAGAGACAACGTTTGAAATATGAAACAAAACTGCGAATACGGTGCGGCTTAACCTATGTGTTCATTTATTAACTAACAACCCACTTTGTTTCACTTCGCCAAATAGCATCTGCATCTAGGCAGCTTTAGACCTATGTGATAAGTTAAAACTGAAATGCAATAAAAATAGCTTAAGTTCTACAATATACAGGTACGTTCATTTGAAACGTGCTAACTTTTCTTTTGCTTATTTCCCTTTCATTTCTTTGTATCCTTTTATATGAAACAGAGTCATGAGACTTTATTGTAAATGCGTGTATTTGTTTACCGTCTTATTAATAAGAAAGAATTTAATAAATATGTAGTTCACCTTACTTTAAGTAACTATAAACAGTGGCCTGTATGATTTTCCTTACAGGGCTAGGAACAAACTGAAGACTTGGAAGATTTCCACAAATGGCTTAATAAACGCTATATGAGGCCAACAACCGGGATGGACAGTTTTACGTGCATTTCAAAATACGGAAGTCCTGAAAAATGTTGCCACAGACGGTCACTTAACATCATCACATCCATCAGCTTCACATGAAATTGCTTAACTCAGCCAATGACCTATGATTAAAAGAAGCCGTCAGGCTACGACCGCCTCATCATTTACATATGACGTGATGCATGTTCGGAGTGCTTCATAAATACTACAAAGTACAGCTCATTTAGACCGAGACGTGATGCATGTTCGAAGCTCTTCGTAAATAGTACATCGTAAAGCACATCGAGATCATCACGTGATGCGTGTTCGAAGTGCTTCGTAAATAGTACATCGTAAAGCACATCGAGATCATCACGTGATGCGTGTTCGAAGTGCTTCGTAAATAGTACATCGTAAAGCACATCGAGATCGAGACGAAATGAATGTTCGAAGTGCTTCGTAAATAGTACAAAGTAAAATACATCGAGATCGAGACATGATACATGTTCGAAATACTATGTAATTAGTAAGAAGTAAACCAAAGTTTCATCATGCGCACTTCATTCATCATGCGCACTGCCAAGTTTCCTGCTACGTATGATGTGGGATGCTACGAGAGGAAAGTAAATAGGCTTTTATTACTTGATGTGGTCAACCTTAGACTTCATCTCCACTTACCATCCATGCCATGATGTTGAAAATGCAATATAGCAAGTTAAACAGGTAGTGTCTAGAAGTGATGGGTAGTCGAAGTGTAACGTTTATCGGTTTTCAACGTGAACAGAAATGTCCAATGAACTATGTCAATAGGACTCCCGTTCTCGGGTTGTTTAGGAGAAACAAAGCAATACAATATTTATGTTGAAATAGTTGCTGAAATCGGGGAACTTGTTCGAAATAGTTGGTTTTGGAAGAAGCACAAAGGAGACTGATAAATAATTCAAATGCTGCAATGCGGTCCCTAAGGAATTGACACGGAATGTTCGTGTAGTTGGTACGTATTTGAATTACATAGAACATTACGACGATTAAATTTTCATGCTAAGCGTAGCATTGGCATTATGACATCATCAAAGGGTAAAAAGTATAGTATATTAGATACATAGCAATCAACCTTATTGCAATGTTACATATTATACCCTCAAAAAGTATAAGTAAGACAAACACAAAATTAAATTGATCTGTAATCAACATAAAGATTGTTATTATGAATATAAAGAGAACATAAACATATTAAACTTTCATTATATAAATATTATTTTTCGTGGTTGAAAATGCCTATTCGAAGGGTTTTATTCATAAAATACTTACTGTTAGCACTGTGCTTTCTGCTTAGGTATATGTTTTATTTTATGAATTACAAATGGTGATATTGGTGGTATTATTTACTGTGAATAATAAATAAAACTTTAACTAATCACGTTGTATAAATCATTAAAAGAATTAATCAATAAATTGTGAAATAGTTTCTTGCAAATTGTATCGAACAATGATGTAATAGGTATTAACAATGAAAATACATAGACAATAAAACACAAAATATTATTTTATCCTCTTTTACATACAAAAATACTGGTATACCATCAACTTCACAAACTACCAAGACTCGTGGAAAAACATTAATCCGTTGAGAATAAAGCTCGCAGTCTTTCGCTCAGTAGGTAAAATTACATCAAGAGGGCAACAGATTTATGTAAATGATTTGTATAAATTTATGTATTATGGTGATAATCTACTGGTATGTTTCAAAACCTAGCAACTAAACAAATGAAAAAGAGATATAAAGAATTGAGGGTCACAAATATTATTTTTTCATCAGTCGGTAACACATAGTTTGATACAAAGATATATGTCTAAAAACAACATGATGATATGTCTAGAACGGAAGTTACTAGTGAGATGACGTCTGATAGAGCAGTATGGAAGAAAAATACATGCTGCGCCGACTCCAAGTAAAATTGGGATAAGGGCAGGAGGATAAAGACACTAAAGTACAGTTAATATTTGTTAATGTTAATGAGACAACTGAAAACATTACAGTCTTCATTGAATATTTAAGCGAGACAAGGTTGATCAGTATTCGTGTCGAACGCTATCAGTTTGGTTAGGACCCTTCAACTCTCGTGGGTGATTCTCTGAACTAGTTACCTAACCTTATTTACACGGTCTAACGGCTATATTGGCGAAATTAGTTTGAATCACACGCTTTTTTAGCAATTGTTGCAGACGTATGTACATATTTAATAGAATTATCATATTTATTTGTGTCAGTAAGTCCTACCCAAACACCCATGTTCGTCCTGCATTCCACTAGACAATGGAGGGTAGCATTAAGTCCCTTCTTTTTTAGGCCGCTGGCCAGTCCGAGCTCAATGTCAATGCTAATTATGATGATGGAGGTTTTTACATGCCTGAACACCCTTCGTCTTAAACCCGTTACATGTTTTTCAACGTCAATTACCAACACATGAGTTGTGTGCTCATAAAAGTTGACCAACACATTATAGGACACATTGTGAAATATATTTGCTTAAATTATTTATTCCATTATTACATTATCAATTTATTTTATTTCTATGATAAACTTGCAATCGTCGTAGGTATTTTGTATTCGGTATCTGTATTCGGTAAGTAGTTGGTATGTGATAAGAATATCATTTGAAATCGAAAAAACTTCGTTACGCTAAAATCTCCTCGGTTAATAGACTTGTCAGCACGGCTAATGGATTTTAATTTTAATTTTCCGACCTTGGACGTAGTCAACCCAAACGCCCGATTGTCCTTGTGCCCAGCTCTTTTCAGGGCTCATAGCGGTTAAAAATCAAGCCTTTGTAACGGTCATTCCATTTACATTATAATAGATTCGATCAGTTCTTTCATATTATTTGCGTAACGAAAACTCTTAGTAAAATAATGAAATATTATGTAAAATGAACATCTACTTTTTATGACTATACTTATATACTTGATGCCCTCAGAGTGTTTTGGAGATCATGGTTATAAGTATTGAATAGGGAATAAAAATGTAATTTCGCGGTTCATTGGATCAATTTGATTTAATACCTCTGTATTAATCTCTCTTTTGTACTAATCGCTTTCACTTCGATTCAAAATCGTTTTTCTTAAATTCGTTTCTTTTGGGATTATTAGATCAAATTTACAAATCCCTTTCGATAATCTCTTTGAAAAGATGTATCCAAACACTTTATTCTTCATTAATAAGGTGTGAACTTTGCATTTATCTAATTTCGTTCTAAATGTATTAATTTTTTTTTTCGGAAAATGTTGATACGTACAATAGTACGTACGTACGTAACGTAGTTGTTGTTGTACGTACGTACAGTGTACCGTACGTGGTTTTCCAAAAAACACTGCAATCTCAATATCATTATTCAGCAGTGGCTATCGTGCAGTTGCATCGCGATTCCAGACAACACGTTGTGTTAATGAGCCGTTGCTCAGATAAACGTAATTTACGACCGTTATCCCTTTACAAAATTATTTATTTTACACCACTGGGCTGTATAAAGTGTAAATATTGAATGGTACAGAATTAAGTGTTTATTTATAATCACTTTTAAATTGTAAAACTCATAACTCGCTATAAAATGATGCTAGTTCTTGCTGTCTGCATAGGCACTCATGCTACATATGTAGTATTGTATAAACATATAACATTAAATCATTTTTGATTAATTGTTTGTCAGATTCCTTACTCAGTAAGTGTAATGTCTAATATTGAGGGTTTTTATGTTACAAATTGTTATACCTTATTTCACTCCTTTACAGTAAGATTTTCAAAAGTTGTACTCTAGTGCTCATCTGTTTTATATAAAAAAAAACTCCTGTGCAAAATTGCATGCCCCGTAGGGTGATTAGTGATTAGGTAATCAATTAATCGGTCAGTGTTAGATTTTTTGTACAAAATGTCAAATATGATTTGTCCTAATATATATATATACTACATACAGTTATTTTATTAACATCTTGGTGGTTGAAACGCAAATAAGTATCTGGAACAATAATGGCTGCTTCGTCGTAATTCAACAGTTGATATCATCAGTATTCAGAGGACAGTGAGCAGTGGACACGGTGTGCATGGTGTATTAAATAGGTGAGATTAAACAATCTTACTACCATAATATTGCAGAACATGCTGTTTCAGTGCTATGTCAAATCTTTTAAGCATAAAGTTAAATGAAATCTTTTCTTTCTTTCTTACCTTCTTTATATTTACTGGCCGTCAACGCATCAGTGATACCTTTCGTCTTGCTGGTGTCCATGGGCAACGATGACCACTTACCATAAGGTGGCTCGTTTGCTCGTTTGTCGGCTATTACCTAACATAAATTATTTTTTAATTGGGTTGATTTTAGCCTTTGTAATCCTGCTTGACTAGTACTTTGAAGATTGTCCGCTGGACATTAGACCCATAATAAAATTGCTAATAAAATAGTAAAGTTAAATTACGCAAAGTTTAGCGAAATTGAAACTTTACCTATAGCAGGTATGTACGTAATGTTGATTAACTAGAAGTTAACATGAAAACGCGTCCATTGTTAAGTTTATGCACTAATAATGATTTGGAATATAAAAAACTACACGGGAACATATTACTGAAACTATAAAATCAATTAACGATCATCACACACAAAATAAAACATATTAAGGTCATAGATATTCCATCACACTGGCCACGTGTTGGTCGATTTCACACACCTTTACATGACGAGAAACTATGAGACATACTATAAGTTTCCTTCGTTTTAGCAAACTTCGTTTGTCAAACTCTGAGATAATTACGGGGAAGTTTCAAGTATGGAGGTGTTTTGCGTGATAGCAAATTTCATACACCCTTTAGTACATGACGGAAATTAAATCACAATATAACAATTCTGAGATTTGCAGGTTCTCTTGTTATATTTTCCACAGGCGGAGTTTAATCAAATTCATATACGCACATGACCACAAATAATTCCTAGTCGAGACCGACTTTGAAACGGTTAGAGTACTGCTATGAAATAAAACATACGTGTACGATATACATTTTTTGTATTCACAGTTTATGGAATATTAGCTGTCTATTTGTTAAAACTTATTGAACCCAGAACTAAGTGGATAACTCTTTACAAATACATGTTTACTCTTTACCGCCGGTTCCTATTGCAAGCCACAGCTAAAGTTATAAAGCTTAAAACCCAAGCGAGTCGTTCATTGTGGAGAAATTTCGTGGTAAGCGTACCATAAATTTTGTGTTTAGGGTAAAGTTAGTGAATAATTTTCCGTGTCTCTGTTTATTATAATCCGGCAAAGTTGTCTCTGACTTGTTACGCAATCAACAATACAATTGTGGGTTTCAGCGTTGGTACCGATAGCGTATATTTGAATTGTAAGCCTATTTAACAAGAAACAATAAACAAATAATTATGTTTCATCTATCCAATGAAAACAATGAAACCTTTATGAACACACGAGTCTGAAATAAGATATTTTTATTGTAATAATTTTAATTTCTCCCGAGTACACATATACTCGTACTTTAAGGACTCAGAGACGTGCCTATTAGAAAAAAATTCTGATTAGAAATAAGTAGTGCACTTTTCACCCACATTACGTTCTCTGTAATTTTATTGACTGTACGAAATAGACAAATACATAAATAAATATATAACGAATGTTAATTTTGGGAAATAATTAATGTATAAAAATACTTTTATCTATTTCATCATTTGGCATATGTAACGAAATAGATACACATTTAAATTATGATACAGTAAAGTATAATTTTAAAACGCATATTAAAATATAATAACAAACGAAAGGCCGTAGAAAATGTCAGACATATTTTATTATAAAAATGAAATAGCGCTCTATACAAAGAAGAGCACGTGCAATAAAGACTGTCTTTAGCTTCGTAATTAAAAAGGTTCTAAAATTATTTGGTGACAGCTCTTTCTCAGTTTGAACACAGATGTAGACGATTTTTCCTTCTTTGTATATGAATATGAACAATGCTCAGAAATATTGTTATTGCAATGTTGTCTGAGGACAAACAGTAGAATTTTCAAACAACGTCGAAGCAATATTTTTATACAATAAAACAAGTTATTTATTGATATAATAGAATATTCATAATGAGTTTTAAACATATTATGTGCATTCGACTATAGCTGTATTGCGACAGTTTGAAACCCTTTGGAAGTTATATTCTTTGTGATGTTACATTTGTACTTAACTGGAAACACTATTAAATACACAATATTTTAAACAACAATGTTCCACGAATATTGTTTAGGTTTCAATAAAGCAACTACTCTAAACTAAGTTTTTAAAGTATGAAGATTAATTTCAGTTATTGTTTTTAATTTTCACACTTTCATAGTTTTTATTGCAGTCCAATTTTAGTGATTTTCAAGTTTAAAAAATGTTAATAGTATTGAGTATTCGTACTTTATTCATCTTGAGTTGTGATTCTTTAACCCGATATTGTAATATGGTTCGACAAATAATATGGAGAAAGGAGTGAGAACAATGAATTTGCATTAAATTATTATATGCAAAAACAAGGTAGAGTGACGGGCGGGCATTTAGAGCAATGAAAACCAGTTCTCATATCCCTCGTTCGGGTTATTTCGGTTGCCCTACCTAAACCTAATGTCGTCACAGACACGTCATTTATCATGGAACATTGAATGACATAAAATAGTTTCGACATAACATCGTAGCCGAAATCTTATCTTGATATATATTATAGTAAATTGTTAAAACTTTTTCTGTCATAATATCACTCGTTGCTTTGAATTTTTTTTGATCCCATTAGTCTTATATTAGTGTTATAGTAAATATTACTAACCTAGCCTTTTAAACGTTTTATTCTGCATATCTTTTTTTTTAATTATATATAAGAAAATAATTATCAATTGTTTAGGTGAAGAAAAACACCGCAAAATGGTTCTAACGCGTGTAAAGTCCCCTAATCTGTATTTCGCCTGCATGTATTATTTGTAAATGTGTCTAAAATTCGACAATCATTTCAGTATATCCGATATCAGTGAAATTGTTTTTTGTAAATTATATTTACTTTTTATTGTTTCTTAATGCTATGTCTTTAAGAATGCTTAAGTTAAGATATCTTACTATCACATAATTACGTACTTATATTCACAAAACTAAATATAAGTAGGATCATACATACTTTTCATGTATCTATGATTGTATTCAGATTTGTAAGTAGAGTCCGATAGTTGGCTATGTAGCCAAGGTACATATTATAAAATTCTTTATATATAAAGTAATGAGTAATATTTAAAAATAACTATCACCAATCTACCCGGTCATATTGATTACTCGATAAACACCAAAATTATAACCTATTATGTTAGCATTTCTGCATTCGCACTAATCTTACGAAGTTGTACTTCGGTGTAGGTGCGCTAGGACTTATACGGGATGGTTTACTTAGGTTGGTTTGCACTACAAATATGTATTTACCCATACATTAAACACAGATGTGGATGTGGATACATCATTCTAACGTAATGTATTTATGTTCAGATTATATTATTATAATATTTCATCGTGATAGCTTATAATAGCTGTCCCTCTGAATGATCTAGTAACCCTTAGTTAAATGTGGATTGGATATTTCACTCACCTGTCTATAACACAAAATTATTTGGCGTAATAAAGATTATCAATTGAAATGGAGTCCTCATATTGAAACCTTGCCAGGGAGACCTATTCCCCTTGCCAACAATGTTAAGGGTCTTAACTAACGCAGAAACAGTAAGATTACTTTATTTCAGCTTCTTTCATACTGTAATGTCTACTGTTAAGAGATGATCAACAGCTGATCATGATATTGATTCCATTTTTATATAATAGAAAAGAGCAGCAGGTACATATTATTTACAACCTCAGGCCTAGGGACTCCCTTAGAGATCTGTTTCAAGAAATCAATGTATATAAACTGTTGTATCACAATATATTTTAGATATGTACGTAAAAACGCTCTTAACAAGAGTTATTGTTCAAAACGTAAATTAAAACAAAATTGATTGTACCATATGTCAGACTTAGTAAAACTGGTGGCTCTTTCATGAGAAGATGTGTAAAAATTTAAAATATAATTCCATTAATTTTTTTTAAAGACGAGTTTAAAGACGAGGATTTGAGTTTAATATATAGCTATAAATAGTAATAATTTCAGTCTGTAAATGAGAGTAGGGAAAAAGACTACCCCTTGGGAATTTCTTGCCGCTTCTTCCATGACCACTCTTATTAAGAATTTGTTGAAACGATAGTGTATTTTGACTTTCGAAAAGGGTTTATAAAACCTTTGAATAAATTTCATTTTGTTTCGTTTCTTTGTGAACATGGTGGTAAACTCGCAGATAAGTATGTAGATATTCTCGTAATGTTTTTTTTTTCACAGAAACAAACAATAATTAATATAATATATTTGTCGGAGATGGTCATTAGTATAGACGTGAAACGAAACTCAACACGATATCCGAGTGATGGCAGCACCGCCGCGGTGACGTCGATACTCGGCTAACATCGTGCTACAACAGAGCCTAGCTAGTGGAGTGAAGCCGGATGGAGACACAGTTTACATTCTGCGGTCGAAGTGATCGGTTCCTCCGCACTGGGAACTGTTACTGGTTTCGTTTGTCTGGTGTGAAGTGTTTGTTAACAATTAATTAAAAATGTTAAACGATTATACACCCACGCTATTTTCGACAATGCTGCCAAAACTACTGGCGTTCGCCGATATATTAATATTAATATAATATGCAAATATGTGTAGACTTTTGTGCAATGTAAATAAATACCGTATATAAGAACTATTTCATTATAATAGTTTCAAATATTTCAAAACATTTCTTCAGTCCTGATAATGTAGTTATAGTCAATTTAAATTAATTTAAGAGGTTTGAGGATCTATTTATAATCAACAACGTTAACAAGCCGTAGCGTAAAATAAAATATACTAATGTTAAAATATAATTGTAATTATTCGAATAGCACAATTCAATTTCTGTACATCCGTTTGCAGTTTTAATAAAATAAAAAGTCATTACAAAATATACGTATTTTCATAAAAACAAGTATTTTTATATTCGGTTCACTTAGTCCGCGGTAAGTGATGCATTGCAGGTGATACAGCAATGTGCAACGTGAACTAAATGTATATTTTAATAGCTCGTGCAAATGAAACTGAAAATAAACGATACAGTTGATATTCGGTTCGCTTAGTGAAATAACAATTTATTATATCCGCAAAAGCATTCCGAATACGAAGGAAAATATATATACAGTGTTAATTTACAAGCCATTAAAAAGGTGCTTCAATCGATCTGTCGATAAAACACTAGTTTCAGCATTTATATATTTATAAAAGTAGGGTTGCTCATTATTATTTTCCGGACATATATTAGAAAATACACTATTTGATCATCCACATCGGAGGTTCCTAGATTTTTTTTCTCATAGACCACTTTCAAAATTTAGCTGGTTTCGGTGGACCCCCTGCAGCTACATTTTAACCATATTCCCAATATGTGCTAACATGTGGTATACCCAAAGATCGACAAAGTTTCTACAAGTAACAGTCACTGAACTTCTTAAAATATGATCTGCCTACATTGATAGGTGAAATCAAGCCAACATGTTAGTTCTTCACTAACGTAAGCAGATACATTTTCGTGGACCCCCGCTTACGAATTATGAACTCCCTTTTTTTTGTCACGTCAACGTAGACCCCCGTCGAGACTCCCGTGGACTCCTGGGGGTCCACCTGGACCACTTTGGGAACTAAAGATCCACATCATCAGTTGAGGTGCAATGGGGCTGGCTTCCTCTATCCTAAAGTTCAAGTCAGTCTCTGGTGAACTTTGTTAAATTAAGGCCGTGGTCTTTACGCTGGATTCCTTCTTTGGAGGACGCTGGGCGTTAACCGTTCGTCTTAATAATTCTTACCGCTTTGCTTAGTTGCCACTGTATTTCGGATCCAGTGGTCGGGCCTAACAAACTGGTAATTCACTGCTTTCTTCAACGGCAACACGGCACTGATCACTTATCATGTGGTCTGTCTACTCGTTTGTTGATTGTAACTGTTAAAAAATCATCATTACAAGTCTCATTATTTCCACTACTGGGCTCAGGATACCCGTATTACTATTAATATTTACTATGTCTTACGTTATAATTATATGTTATATTTTCAGATAGGTGTGGATGGAGTTTGAAAGGGTGACGATTAGTGGCAAAATATCATGAGCGCTTCGCTATTTTGCTTCGATTAGCACATAATGCTGCCAGTTTCGGCTGTAATAGTCAAAGTCGTTTGGGAGCATTAAAACTTTCAACAATCACGTAGGTAACTAAGATTTTTTACTTCTATTTATAATAAATCTTAATATAATTTACGCTTGTAATCTTACAACTATTTATTTGAATCGACTCAGGTCTGAGAAGTTTAAAGCGTATAATACGTTTTTATACATTTTTATTTATATGTCCATTGACATATAAATAAAATTTACAGACTTTTTTTTAATAGAATAGGATATAAATTTTAACAGTACCCCATAATTTACCATTGATTTTACTTAAGTTTGAGGGGCGGTTAAATATAAAGCCAAAAGTTATCTGACAATACGAGTAAATGTATACAATATAATCGACTTCAAGCAGAACTTAAATCCGATTTGAGTTTAGAATAAATGAAATGAAATGAAATAAATGAAATGAAATAATATTTTATTCGAAGTTGGTTTTTACAAATACTTTTCGAACGTCAAACTACGCCATCGCTTCAACAAATCCCTACTGTGAGTGGTCTCGGAAGAAGAAGCGGCAAGAAACTCCCGAGCAGTTTTTTTTTCCTACTCACAGTTACAGAACGCACTTAAACTAGCTTAATATTAAACTCATGTCCAAGCAGTCTTATCCTGAAAGTAATCATCAATATATTTATTTAATTATTCATAAGTATTAATTACTTCTGATTGGGATGAATGAAAATACCTAAAAAATAATTAAACGCTAAATAATTTAACATCAGCAGTTTTGCTGCCATAGTGTAATAATACATCATCCAGAGATTTCCGAGTTACAACTTCTCCGTCCTAGGTGTAATTAGCTTTATTATTAAACTAACGGGATCCAACTCCTCGGTCTTGGCGATACGCAGGGACTATATGTTAATCAGGAGACAATCATTTTTCTGCAAAATATTTTTCATTGTATTTTAGTTTCAAACTTCTCAGCGCTAATACTAAACACCGGCGGGCCACCCCAACTTCATTCGTAAATTGTTTAATTATAGATCGGAAAAAAAAGATTAAAAATTAAGACAGACATAGTTGGCGAATATAGTTAAAACTCTTATTATATATATATGTATATGTATATTATATGTCTATCCGAAATAATTTCAAATGGTAAATTTTTTTTTAATTAGGTGCCGTGGTTCCAATCACCCTATATATGTATACACACAAGCTCATAAAAATCGCACTTTCTCTTTATAATATTAGTATACATTAATAGCCTTGAAACGATGTGAGCTATACAGAATAATTGATTGAGATTATTGATATCCACATACATAACTGGTGTTGTTTGTTCGCATCATACTATTAGTAAGCTAATATTACGTGATGCATGTAATATGTACGCATGTAATACGAACCGACACATGCGTAAGTCGTATTAATTCAGCTGAGGTGTGCTCGGCTATTAATTGTACTCGTAATGTTTGCTCATAGTATTACCAGCAGCATTATTTCGGCCCCTATTGCTGCAAGTCTCAGTTGTACATTTAACCTAAAGGTCGAAACGGAACTTTGTTTTAATTCAAAGCTGAAATTAAGAAATAGTTAAAAAATTATCAACTGTGATATTACGGTCTGATTGAAATTACACAATAGGTTTGTGTAACCACAAAGTGGTTTTACAATGAAAAAATGTATTTCTTGTGTAAAAATTCTTTATTTTACATCCATAGACATAAGTGCAGAATAACTAGTATAATAATAATTTGTGCTTAGTTAAAATATATTTATGTGTTTCGGAATGATTCCGTCACAATTAGTCATTAAAGTTGTAGTCGGAATTTGAGTACGGTTTCGAAAAACTGCCAAAAGCATATATTAAATAAACTCTAGAACGAGGCCACACACGACTCGGCTGGCGTGTTGGGGCGCTCTAAACACTATTAAGCCACTTAATATTCACCGCACACGTACGCGGCGTGGCAAACGGAAAAATCCAATTAACTTCATACGAAGAGCTTCAGCGAAACTTCGCTCCCTTCCTACCATACGTGGCGGGACCACGCCATTCCACTCACACTAATGACTATTTTTCAATAACATTAAAGGAATAAGCTCTGCCTTAATACGCCTGTACGACTATTAAGGCGTGAAACTCCTGTCGCTTAAATTTCAGCTCGGTTTAGTGTCCGTTTAACGCTGTTTGAAATTGATGGAAATTTGTGATGGTGATTTCTTTTTGATCTAACCACAGTTTTCAATGTTAGAGCCAGAAATACGTTAGGAATGTTGTAGTTGAAATTTCTTAATTATTCTATCAGTTTCGACAAAAAACAAGTAAATAAAATGTGTTATTTGACACTCTGATACTTTCCCCTTGGTCCTATTATTTACAAGTTGCTTATAGCTGTAACGACCACTTATACTGTTGATATAAAGATCTTCGTAATGAAGTTGGAATGTTGGTTTGAATTATACTAAGATACTTTACGCTAGTATAGACTATGAAAGCTTGATAGATAGATTTAATTTTGTAACCAATTTTATACTCATAGAATCACAGATTATATTAATATATCATTGCAAATTTAAGCATGTTATTTGGTATCTACAACTCATTACTTGAGTTAGTTTAAAAATATCGATATTCGCTTATTTCGTACAAGAGTGCAAAGTATTTTTATGTTCATTACTCAGTCGATGTGTATCTTATATATGAGAAAAAACGTGACATTTTTTAAAATCGGAACACATTAATATCAAGGCTTTATGTGGCATTTTGCGATAAATCAACCAATGAAATGAAAAATCTACAGCCATATTATTAAGCAACACGTCAGTGTAACATTGGATATCAGTTAACGGGGTAATGACCTACTATGTGTAAATTATATATGCGTCTTCCAGCTATCAGGTACGAGTTATTGATTGTTAAATATGGACGGGGTGACTGGCCAGATTCCCTCTCTCAGCGGGGTCACGTGACCTGTCATTTGCAATAGGATTTACAACCGTTAACGTCTTTCTCACCAGTCAAATTACCAACCTCCCCAATCCTGTGAGAATAATGCATGTTAGTCTTTCGGATTGAGACTCATGTGTTTCCATTATGAAGGATTTTGATGTCAGGGTCTTCAGTCTCTTCTAAATTTGAATATAATGACACATGACGTATTACTTTTCCGTTTTCTTTGTCTTCGTAAAGCGTTAGGTTTAAATTCAGTGGAAATGTGGTTGATATTAAATATAGTGAGATAAATATTTAGCCGTTTAGGCATGGACTTATCGGGAGTTTTCCGGTCATTGGAGCGGAGAGCAACGGGGAAATTGAATACCATAATTTTTGCTGTCGTTACTTTTCTGTCCATAAAGCAAACCTACATAAACCTGCAACCAAAAAAATTACAGAATTTTAAAGAATATTTTTTTGGTACTTTTTAGGCTACGAGTTAAAGTTTAATTTAAATTTTTTTGTGTGTCCCAATTAACAACTGATAAAAACGAATTTATTTGAAATTAAAATAGATATATGATTTTATCCCTCCTATAGAGGACGCTGGGCTCTGACCCACATATTTTCATCCCGACAGTATTCGTGCATTTCTGTAGGGTTCTTTACCCGCCTGAATACCCCCCCCCCCCNTCAAGAGTTTCTTTAAAGTTACGTTAATAATTATCCTAATTTAGGTACATTTTAAATAGTTATTTACCTGCCTGAGTAGCAACCGCCCTCTTTCTTCAATCAAACGTGAAATGTTTTTTCGTATTTCGGTTGCAATGTTGGAGAGCTGGTAATGAGTGGTTCAACCTTGGTAGGCAACGAGTCGATGACACCTTTGGTATTTCAGACGTCCACGAGCAGCGATAGTCACATAAGTTTAACAGGAAGAATAAAAAAAACTCATTTTAGGACACCATCTATAAATAAAAATATTTTTGGAAATATTCAAAATTACAAACCAAATATCCTTTTATCTTATATATATATATAAAAGGTGATGTGAACATTGGCTTTAAATCTATTGCATTATACAAAGATTCATATTTAGGTACACGTATTGAGCAAATAATGTGTGTAATATCAGATTTTAAAATAGAAACTAATTTTAATCTTATTACAATGAACCGACCACATATTTGCTAGCTTTCGAAAATGTAATCTGTACTCAGTAGTATACTTCGTATTAGCTGACCATCGACCTATAATTATTGATATTGATAATACAGTAACCGTACTGGTCGAAGCGGAGGTGGTGAACTTAGTTCTATCCATCAATCTATTCGTCCAAGTACACTGTTAGCCTGTTAGATCTTTATGTCATCGCGGGCAACACTATATTTGCGACTTTAGGCATTAAGATATTTTGGATGACAAGATACGACCTAGTTTCCCAATTGTAGCCGAACTGAATTGTATTCTACGAATGAATTCTTTCTCGAAGTTGGACATACCCATTTGGACTTACCCATCACTTGTCCCAGGTAAATACCTTCGTCTACACCATCGAGGGCAGCGCCGTCAACACAAACCGGTATGACATGAATTTTTCACACAATTTTCATCTTGTCCATGTTGTGAGGTGCTGTTTAAGCCCCGAGCATAGTACTGAGTTCTTCCGTGGATCTCGACAGGAGGACTATGTCGTAGTCATATCGTAGATGTGCAAGGTATTCGCTATTTATGTTGATGCCACGTTTTTTCTTCTTCATCAGCTTGCACACATCTTCCGACGCAGCAGTAAATATTTTCGGAGATATGACGTCCCCTTGTCTGTCACCTCTCTGCAGTTGTACAGGGTTTATGACTTTATCATGTACTCTGACGATCATAGTGGATGATTTGTATAAACACTTCAACACCTCTATATACCAATTGTCTATCTGGGATTGCCGAAGGGATATCAGTACCACCCAGGTCTCAATAGAATCAAAGACTTTTTCACAGTCCAGATAGGCAACACATTATGGCCGATTATACTCCTCGGTCTTCTGTATAACCTTTAAACCCCATCATCCCTAAACTCTTCGCTGTATCAGTGTAAGTAATACTATTGTAGCAAGCTGGCGATAGTGACTGTAAATTTCATTGGCGACATTGGTATTTGCTACTAATTATTAGATTTAGTAGTATTTACTAGGAGTTCAAAAGATCTGGACTACTTGCTGACATGGATATTATCATAGGTCATTGATTCAAATTGCTCTTTATTGTTCCTTTTCGAGAAATGGTGATATAGTTGCAAGTCGTCTGCGTAAATATGGAAATTAATTGAGAGAACATTACTAATAGAGTTGATAAATATAAATATCACGTGCGTCTGCATCATACGCAATTACATCACGTGCGACTACATTACCTGAATCTGAATGTTTTCAGTGTTAATATTATGCTATTTCTTTTCTATTTTTGAGGAAAACCATGGATCAAGAGGACTTTTCGTTTCATAAAGGTTTCATGCTTATCAACACTAAGTGGAAGCATCTCCAACTGTGCCTTTATCAAGTCTAAGGATTGACGCATAAAATATTTGAAGTTCCTTGGCAAAAGAAGCAAGATTTGGTGTTGGAGGTGATTCAATGGATTCTTGATATCTTCTTTTCTGATGTCAAGATTTTCTTGAAGTTCGTGCATGCGTGTGTTTAATAATTTTTCTAATTTTTCGAGTTTGTTAACAAACTTCTGATCCGCGGTTGAAAGTAGTGTAGCACAGTTTTGTAGTGATTGAAATGGAAAAATATTATGTAAGGCGAGTGAGGTAGAGTTAGACGTAGAAACTTTGAAACCATCAAAATATTTACGATATGTTAGTTCGCTTTAGGAAGCTGTGTCGTTGGAGGAATAAGGATAAATAAATGAATTTAATATGATGAAATATATTTTGTGGTTATGAAGTATGTAAAAACAAAAACTTTAACTATTGAAATATCTGCGCAAACTGCGAGTATTTGCAAGTAACCTTATAAAAATCTAGAAAACCATAGTATTTTTGTAAGACACACACCCATGGAAAGAACCAAATGAATAAGACTGCTTTTATACATAAATAATTTTAATTTATTTATGTATGATATGTGTAAAAGCAGTCATAAATAATAATTAGCAGTTTATCTCAGTTGATAGTGTCTTTATGTGTTTTATTATTTTTATTAGGGGATTATAATTTAAGAAAATACTCAAAATTTTCTAATTTGTGTTTTATGATCAGATTAATTCATACAGTTTAAATGAAACGGAATATTCATGGACATTCTATTGGAAGCTCGATTAAAAGCAGGTCGCTGTACTCGACGAAGTTATTTCCTGAGGTAAAGCACTATTGACGAAAATTAATTTTAGCGAGCATTCGGCTGAGAATCCAGGTACCTTTATTTCTGGTTATTAGTTTAAAACACTGACATTTATCAAGTATGCTATTAAAGTACTAAATAATGACTTAATTTAAGCTATTTATATGTATATTTAAAGGATACGCTATTTTATACTTTGTCCTTTATTCTGCGAACGACATTGTATTTTATAATTTTATTTATAAATGCTTTTATTTTCATGAAAGTAATCTTTTTAAAGCACTTTTTGACTAATGGACCAAGCATGGTAACTAATGGGTTATCAGACTGATTTTCAATAGTAAGCCAATACATATAATATATATATACATATAAAACATCTATTACAATTTTTGAATATAACATCGTACTCTTCAAGGACTTGTATTGTTGTAAATTACAGAACATTTGTCATCTGCTTATATTGATAAAGAACCAATATTTCAAAGTGGTAAGTGGTCAGTAACACCTCCTCAAGAACGACTTCCACTATTACTAGTCTGTGGTATTCAATCCAGAGATACATATGTGACGTTTTATATTCGTCGATAGAGGTCTGAGACCAGCCTTACTTTGGACTGTAAGTTTATTTGAACTGGTTTGAGATGTTCATTGGTTTGCTTATTTTGTTGCTCTCATGTTACAAGAAAAATCTATATCGATTATTAAGAGTCCGTTTTGTCCTCATGCGCTCTAGCATGGAGTTCTTCAGAACAGGCATAAACGAAGAACGGCGTTGAATTATCCACTTTTCTTGAGTTGTCTATGTTCATGGTACGACCCGTTTGCCATTACATCAGTCCTTAAGACTATATAAAGAGTACTTACTTGGTAAACTTCTGATTAAAATCTATAACAGTATTTTATTTTTAGTTTCATATATCCGACGAAAAAAGCGAATCTTATAGGATCACTCGCTTGTTATCTGTTTATTCATTTTATAATTTAAGATCCGGCTAACTTTTTAATAAATACCTAATTAATACGGTAAAATTAGGAATAAAATAACCTTATATTTAATCTGCGAGTTCAATGAAATAACTGATAAGGGTATGTTAATAACGCTTACTTACCTGTTTATACCTGGCAACTCCATAGTTGTGCAGAGGATAGGCAACATTTATATTTTCAATTTATTGGGGTAAATTCTCTCAGCTAATCTTATATTTTTGTAAAAAACCAATCGAAGACTGGATTGAAAATGTTTAACAATTTTATTAATTAACATTGTCTGTACGCAAATTTACTACCTAAGCAACCTATCAGTGAAGACATCGGAAGACAGGATTTCAAATCCCGAATTTTTTAAATTAGTATGCATTTTGAAAACAATTTATGACTTGCTTCAGTAAAGGCAGGCTTAACAATCTAAATGAAATATGCAGGTTACCTGAGAGTTCCTATTAATGAGTTCAAAGATATGTGAACTCTGTCAATTCGCAATAGGCAAGTTTTGTTGTTGGGCCTCCTCCTTACCTCTCATGTCGTAAGAGGAGACCTGCGCTCAACAGTGGAACGGTGATGATAGTTTCGTGAATTAATGACTCATACTAATACTTGAACATAAACGTTTATAAAGTTTTAAATATTTTTTTTTTTATTTTAAACATGAAAAGCAATGTTTATAATAATAAATATTCCATGATACATTTTCATTAACAGTACTGAACCCAGTCCCACACGAGTCCGACTTGGACTTAACTGGATTTTATTATATTGCAATAATAGGTTGAGAGCAACGGTATGTCCCTGTATTCACAGAAGCTCAGACAGGAGGCAGCAAATATCTTCCCGGAAAAAACGCGCTTAAGAGCGTACTCTAATTTATAGTCGGGACAGTCTAAGTAGAATTTATTGCCTCGAGTTGATATCTGCGCCTTTGTCGAAAATTCTATTGGTACCATATATAGTGGTTAATAGTATCCATTTCGAAGTGATAAAATTGGTTTAGTATACATATGTACGGATCAGCACTAGGCTTCTGAAAAAACTGTTTCATGCGGTTGAAAATGTTACGACTGCGATAAATAGCGGGTCTTTTCTTTCCACCTATGAATTTTCCTTAGTGCCCGTGAAACTTTTAAAATAACGCTTTACGTCTTATTATTCTGTTGTAATCATCTAACAGCTCATAATAGCCACTGGTCACTGTATTATATCATTAGGTTGTCTGTACATACCTTGTTAATTCTATGTACAATTGTATTATTTAACCGGTTTTGTTTTACACAAAAAATTAACAATGAGTATACAGCAGAATCGTGCATATTATAAATATATCTTTCAACATTTTCTAAAGAGTTATTATAGTCCATTCACTTAAATGCAGTAGGACGAAGTCGTATAAGTGTAACTAACTCAAACCCAACTAAAAGGAAAGTTTCTAATTAATGTTTGTAACAAAAAATATTACTGCCTTTAGTTAAAATATAACCAATCGGAATACACCAATTGTAATATTTGCTATTTTTCACATTTTTCAATGTAGATAGTTTTTTTATTAAGTAATAAAAATTGCATTACTTTTTACATTTATTAACAATTTATTTTTACTCCAGATGGAATTGAACTGAAAGAGCCTATTATAATAATTACAATTACAGTTATGATTGTTGTAAATCACTATAGCTTATGGCGTTGGGAGCATTATGTTGAAATAACAATCATTGCTTCGTTACAAGTCAGGCGGGTCTTTGGAATTTGTAATGCAGTGCCAATTTCAAGGATATTTATATTTCGCTTAAAAAGGCCAAAGCCGTATAAATTTCTTTTAAATTTAATCTTAAGTTTTATTATTTTCATATACCAAGTATATTATTGATATTTAATTTAATTATGCTAGTCTAGTGTGTGAGCACCGGTTAAGTAAATTAAGTTGCTGTCGACTCAGTAAACAAATTCCTTTTTCTATAATTCAATTTATGTAAAAACTAGCAAATGCACTCGCTTCACATCGGAAAAACTACCTTGCGCTTAAAGATAGCATGTGCCTTTTTGTGGGTTTTTCTCGATCTCATCATCATCCTCCTGCCCTTATCCCAATTTTATTTGTGGTCGGCACAGCATGTATTTTTCTTCCATACTTCTCTATCAGACGTCATCTCACTAATAACTTCCATTCTAGCCATATCATCCTTCACACAATCCATCCATCGCTTCTTTGGCCTTCCTCTACCTCTACCTCTTCCTCTACCTCTCCTCCTCACTCCTCCTCCTTGGGGTTTTCTCGATGTGTTAATTAGAAATACATATATTAATTCATAACTTTTTTAAATTACGGACGGATTGCAATGAAACAAACTTTAAGTTTTAAGTGACGCTTACTGCTAAACATCAGTGAAAACCAGAACAAAATCGGATAAGCCGTTTCTGAGATTAGCGGGAAAAAACGCACAAACAGACAAAAATTTTAACAACTATTGTTTTGTGTTTTATTGCGTTAATAAATGCCCCCAATAATATTTTTTCTCATATATCGTTGATGTACAGAAATCGATCAGTTAGAATTTTATTATTAGTATAGATATGGATAATTACTTGAAATCCTAATAAGAAGTCGTGATGTGGAAGTAAAGTTTGTGTAAGTGCAAAGATTAGGGAGAAAGCGAGCGCAGAGTGGCAGTTGCAAGCCTTTTATCATCGTACGCCAGCCTTCCACAAATGAGAACCTTCGCTATTGACGATTAATTTAAAATCGGCGATTCTTTATTCGTCTTATAATTGCTTCCCTTAGAATAAAGTGACATCGTTTATGTGAGGGAAGAAAAGAGTATCTTTGCATATTAATACCAAATATTGATAATGTGAGAAATGTTATTAATTGAATTGAAGCAAAAAATTACGTGCATAAGTATATTTACAGAATAACTTAATGATTTGGAATTTGAATTTAAATTGGAGTATATTTTGTGTACAAATTTCCATTGTTTAAACGGTTAGGAAATTAGATCTTCGACAAGATCCTTGATAGATCAAGATAAAAGAGAGAGAGGAAGGATACACAAGACAAGATAAAGTAAAGTCAAACAAAAAGTCTCAATTTTCATTCATATGATTATATTTATTTCTTTTTTCTGAATAACCTTTAATATTATACACCTATTATATTTTATTTAAACTCTTTATTGATTGCACACCATAATTTTTCTTACTAGGATGTAAGTCTTAGGAAATACTAGTAAAGCAAATGTTTCTACAATTATTGAATACGTAAGCACAATACACAAGCGATTATATTGCTTATTTATTTATTCATTATCCAACTGTTAAAAAGTAGCAACAAAAGATAGGTTACTGCTACAGAAAATATTTCAAGCCAACTTACTTCACAGTAATGGAAAAGGACAATGACGGCGATCCCAACGGAAAATTCTTTATTGAATATGCTAAACTACTTGTGATTATAAAAAACGTTAACTGAGGGGCAGAAAATTCGGAAATTAACTGTCAATTATTTTGAATACTATATAGTTATATATTTTAATTGTAAGGGATACCCACAGTTTTTGTATTTGATGCTAATATTTGATCCTAATACATGGAAGTAGTTTGTCATGTTGTAGAAAACAAAGTCAAATTTAGTGCCTGAAAATATGGTTAGCACTGTGTTTTATAATGTAAAGTTGACTAAGTCTATCAAGTTCAAGATTTCTGTTAAAGGTCATGGGAAATAGTATTATGGATTTACAAGAAGATATGATTGAACTAGTGAATGTACTTTGACAAAATCAATACGCAGCCGATTGCACCTGTGACAAAAACAATGTTCTGTATCGCTTCTTAGAAAAAATGTCATAAAGGTTTTTATTTCTTTCTATTCCAATCTATTCCAGATTCAATGACTTGGGATAGACTTTTTTTTTGATGCGCATACATTTGATGATATGGTGATAACATCTTTCGAAATCAACGTGCTCAAGACTGAATATGAAAAGTCCGACCCCTTTTTGATCGCGTTGTAAAATAATGTTTTCATTGTAGTTAATTTTAGAACCTATTTCGATTGATTTCAAGTCTTATTTAAATGTTTTAATATCATATTAGTATTTTTTGATTTTGAAACTAAAAAAAATTTGAAATTAAAAAACCTACTTGTTTTGTTTAGAATTATAAAACAGACGTTTGGATAATAAATATATAACATTGTAAATTAACAATTCAATTAAGCTCCTTGCTTTTTACAGCAATTCTCTGTAAAAAAATATTTGTTCTACTATCCCGCTTTTCTCTTCAGAAATACATGGGTGTAATGTTCATAATATGTGTGCCTCTGACATACCCCAATGACGAGGTTAAGGGCGCATACACTCACAAATTAAACGAAATTTTAATAATGATATGTTGATTTTACTAAGAGTACCCGTATTTGTGTCATGTCTTGAGTTTCTAAGCACATTACATTATATTAGATTATAAATGTTGGGCAACATAACATTCAGGTTTGTTCAATTCCATTTCCATGGACTGATTCTGCAACTACTCGTATGTCTATAATCCTTGTTCCAAATCTTAATTGTTCCCGATAATAGTTTTCTCTACAACACGATGCGTGATTCTGAGTTTGTCTATAAAACCAATTGTGAAACATAACATCTCAGATCTCACATCCACACGCATGAGCAACGCATTTTGGATAATATGATAATGAATTTTATTTTACGAGTGATTTCTTTCTCGAAAATGTATGTACACATTTGTTTTACTTGTTCTAGGTAAACTAATTCGTCTACTGCTTCGAAAGTCACGCGTGCACAACAACCAGCATGATTTTCGTTCTGTCCAAGATCATTTTAAGGCAAACCCCTTACGAGACGCATACTATCTTAGTACTAAGATCCTCTAGGAAATCCGTCAAGACGGCGCTGTCGTTAGGTTACGTTACAAATGTGATATATTCACCATTTATATTAATGCCTATGTCTGTTCCACTCCATCACCATCACCTTGATCTTTTTCTTTATCAAACATGGTGACCTATTTATATAAACACTTAAACACCTTGATATACTGATACTCTTTGTGGCACTATTAATTGTCGTTGTTGTCTAAGAAAACCGTGGTGAACCCCTTTTTTTAACTAGCTTTCCAATATTACAACTGGACCTCATAATAGCATTTAATCGTTGACATCGAAAAGATTAGCTTGATTAATTATAAAAGAATATCACTACTACATACGAATGTCGTCGGGATATAGCTAAGTGGTACTGGGCCCAGCAACCTCCCACTCAAGGGACGTTGCACCGTTGACTCGTATATTGGTCAAAAACCATGAATACAAGAAGTTAACATCTAATCTCACCTTAATTAATTTATGAAAAGTATTCAGGCCTCCAAATACATAAACGTTAGAATATTAATGGTTCACTTTGGTTCAAAGCATTCTGTTTGCATGTAATTAAAACTTATACGATTAAATAGTAAAGAGAAGGAAAGCGCAAGAAAATTGAGATAAGATTAATTTTCTGTCTAGTTTCTTGAGGAAGTTTCCTAGCAATTTGTAGAGATTCGTTTCTGCGTCATTCTTTCTCGACGCAAAACTTGGTCGGATACTGCGAATGACATAATTATTATAATTAGGAATTTATGATTTTTAAACTAATATTTATATTATAATAAATACAGTTAACGTCTATTTTTTTTTGTCTAAAATAAGTTAATACTTGACAACAATTCCACCTGATGGTAAGTGGTAATAATAAAGTCTAAGATGCTGAACGCATTATGCTATAAAAGCCTATTTACTCTCCTCTTGAAGACTCCTACGTCACACGTAATTAAGAACACGGAGTGGGCAAGCCATTAGATAGTATTTCCAGACAATATATCATATAGAATGCATTTCATTATGTAAAACTATCAGTAATACGCATTTCACCTGAAACTATGTATGCTTCATCGGACTAAGTTGACTGGTTACAGTCAGAAAAGTTACAATTTAATATTACGGAGGGAATAGAAGAAAGAGTGGAAAAATTAAACATTGCTAGGATAAATGGAACATTTACAAAACATATTTTTAAAGCAGTGCAATTTCCTGTTCCCATCATTAATTCCGAGTACCAAAATTGTGCAGGTAGTCACGAATAGAGGCTATCATCTCATTAATATTACAACTGGTAACATATTTTCCTCGTCTAAATAAATCAAAATTGTAACACTGCAAGATTGTAAAAATGAAACCAGGTCAGGGTTCAAATTTGCGTGAAGCTACTTGGATATTTATAGCATGCTACATAGTGACTCTTTACTTGCTTCACTTCGGAAAACATTATCCTTACATTTACAAATTTATATCAATTGAAAAATATGTTACTGTTTTACAGGTGTATTATAATTTTTTTATGTTCATCCTTTACCCCTAAAATTTTCTCGGGTATTACGCTATTTATTGAAAAACTACATTACACCTCGTGCAGTAATTTTTCAGGTTACGCGTGTAGACTAAAAACCAAAAAGACAGATTTTGCTTCATACTCTGTGTAGTGACTATTCCAATTTAAGTTGTTATGGTGATCACCTGCTGATACGAGTATAAGTCAATTCTTATATTACAGAAGATAAAATAAATACGCATCGTTTACAACCTCAAGCATAAGGACTAGCTTAAAAATTTTTAGTCGTTAAGAAAAAGAACTATTATTATTTATTGTGTCACAATACATTTTGGATAATATTATGAAAGCTAATAATATTTTTACGGTTTTCTTAAAACGTGTGATGTTCCCAACATTAATACTAATAATTAGACAAAACTGATTGTACCAAATTTAAATTTAAAATTAGCGAAATTAGTGGGTCTTTTATGAGTGGTTGTGTAAAGGTGGTTGGTGTGAATGCTGAGCGGTCTTTTAACACTGTAGCCGGTTGATGCGGCCGTTTAAATTTAGGTAGTAAACAGTATAGTTTACTGAGAATCAGTTTATAATGGAAAATCGATTTGTGGACTGTAGATTGCGTAAAGAAGAAGAAGAAGTAAAGGGTCGTTCGGAGGTTTGGCAACCCCATTAACCTGGTCTACAGGGTTGATATGGTACTCGTATTAACTGCGTCGACGGCTGGGTGGCTGCTCCTTGTCTCCAATCTCGTTTTCTTCTTAACTTCTCCTTACAAAGTATACTGTTGAGATTCACTATTACACTTTACAGTATATTACTGTTAGTTGCGAGAGTTATTTAGCGGGATTGGTAATGTGGTGATATTTAATTTAACTCGAATGCTTTGGGCGGTGCAGTTTATAATTATTTGCAAAATTTTATAATTATTTGTCAATAGGCGCGTATGGCATTCGAGATCGGCGGGAAAACTCTTTTTTTCATTTCTTTCTCATTTCAAACTCGGCGGTGTACGAGTGAATCCGCTATATAAAAGTGCGCTTGCCAGAAAGAGAGAGTATAGGAGTTTAAAAAGCGAAGGAATGATTTGTCGCACTTTAATAGAAAATATAGAATAAATCGCGAGATGCGATTGCAACTTATAATAATTTTGGCGGAAACAGGCAAATGCATTCGTCGAGTAATGTGAGAACTGGCGCGAATAATGGTGGTTTTGTAAATTAAAAATTCATGACCAGGACATTTTTACAAATAAAAGTTATTACAAATTAGATGATTCTTTTAATGACATTGTTTGAAAATGAGTTTACAACATAGCCATAAGTAGTACTAAGTGCCGTCTATAACTGTGAATAGGAAAATAAACCCCTTGGGCGTTTTTGCAGGTTTTTGTTCGATGTCCACTCTCGGTATTTATAAATGTGAGATGTATAGTAACCGCACAACATGAAGAAATTAAACCTCACTGCTATAAGACATTTCTAAGAGTAGATAGTACACTAAATATTGCTGTATGTGCAAGTATAACAATTTAGTTATTTGACATTTGTATTTTTTTTATATTTGGGCCTTTGAGATATGATGCTCCTGCCAAACCAGAAATGTAATTTTGACGCCTCACCTAGGGTAACGGTGGTAATGACGGCGTTGGTGATGGTGATGATGAAGGAAGTAGTGGTAATGATAACGGTGATGATGATGGCGTTACTGATGGTGGTGATAATGATTATTATATTTTACTAATAAGTTCAAGCCAAATAACACACATAAATCTAGATCTCGTCATCTCGTAAGCGCAGAGTTTCTAAAACAACGATATTTTTATTAAAATTACTTTTTCCTGTACTCGTTAGCGTTAGTTAGTACATGAATTTATAAGTGAAAGCGAAGACGAAACAGGAAAAGCCAGTCCGTCCTGTCAAGGTATTTGCATATTTATGTTTTACTCGGGTACTAGACTCGGGAGCTATGACTTACAATGCGACATGCTCTGATTCAATATTAAAGTAACCTTAATAAATCATTATGCCTTTCCTGATTTCCTTTTTTTCCTATGGTCGTTTTAGTTCCTATATGTTTTTATTGTTACTCGACTTTTAAACTTTATAAGTGACGTAGTAAAATACATACAAATTGATCTTGTTATTCGTTTACATTTAAATCAAATAGATGTTTTTATCACCTTCTTTGGTTTATTTGCAACATTTGCTCTTCAATTACTCTTTTTTTAACCAAACATTCAAATTCGTTTAGAAGGGTAACAACCGTATGTTTTAATGTAGTATATATTCCCTCTTTATGTTATAGTGATCCCAATTTATATACTTACTTAGACAATAATATCATACCATCATTTTAACATTGTATATGTAAAGTTAACGAATGTTCTTTATATAAATTATAATTGTCCCAATCCTGGGCTCGGGTCTCCTCTCACAATGAAAGTGTTTAAGACCATAGTCCGCCACGCTGTCAAGTGCTAGTTGGCAGACTTCACACACCCTTGAGAACATTATGGAGAACTCTCACGTGTGCAGGTTTCCTCACGATGTTTTCCTTCACCGACTCAAGTGATAATTAATTTGCAATACGCACATAATTTGAAAAATTAGAAGTGCTTGTCGAATTTGAACTCGAGTCTCCCGAGTGGGAAACCTATGTTCAAACCATTAGGCTATCATTGTTCCTCTTTACGGCACTCGTATTAGTATTATTACTACATTTTGTTATGTTGGCACTCTGGTTCTTGATGTTTCCGAAATGTGTAAAGATAATTAGGATGTCTCCAATTAGGATATATTTGCAAATAAAACTTCTGGGAAGAAAGAAACAACAAGTTTACAATTTTACAAATGACATCATTATTTATATTAGAGTTTCTGCAATTGCTAGGTGTTAGAACTTATACAATTCGCAATGAATAAGATCTGCCGTGAAATTCTAGCGGCTTCCTTTGCTTATGTTTCAGTATAATAGAGCATTCCATCTCAGTCCAATATAACGATACGAGTATGTTTATACAGCAACAGCCTTGTGGTTTTAACATTGGTTTCCTGCACCGGGTATTTAAGATAAGAATCCAGAATGCACCGCTGATTTTCGAAATTCAGTCCATATTATTTGAAATTATTTAACAGCTGTTTTAGTGACGAAAAACACCATGAGGAAAGATGCACACAAGGTGAAATGTGTTTAACCATAATTATGGGGAACCACAAATATTTTAAATGTGAGCGAAGTATCTGATTCTACACATGATCAGCGTAGTAAATTAAGGAATAGAGACTATAATCGCTTGCATTTTAAAATAACACTTGAGTCCAGTAGCGGTAATTATGGGTACTGATGGATATATTTAATCGGCTTGTAAATATGTCAGTTGACTGAGGTATGCAACCTGCCCACTGCAAAAATTTGGCTGAGACCCTGTTAGTGTCAAATTTCGTGAGTGGTCCCATAGTGGCGTCGTTTAGTTGTGCTTGATATGGTTAATAGCTAAGCTTATCGGACTTTAGGTGATCGGTCAAGTGTTCAAGTTGGCCAACCGCCGCATATCTGCACTGAAGTTTGTGGTGGGTACTTTTTTGTATGTTGTTGCCGCGAATGGGTTCTAGATACACATAGATTATCTAGTACTGCAGTGGTAAGTTTTATTTACCTACTTTTTTAACAAAATAGAAATTTGTTCGAAAGTGCTCGTGCAAACGCTCTCAGTTTTGCAAATAATAAATTCATAATGGGCGTTAAACTGTGAAGTTACCAGGACGTATGCACCTACCTGACTCCAACATGCAGTTGAAGTAATCCTGAATTTATAATGAACTCTTAAAATTTGCAATTTGCCCGTTGTATTCAGTTCTTGCTGCATAACATGGTAATTAATTTCAAATAGGGTAACTTTATGTTAGCTATAAAATAAATATTTGTAGGAAAATACCGTCACATAAACTGAAGTAAATAATATTTTATATAAGATCTTCATTACAGGGTAAAATAGTTTTTAACGTTTGATGATGATTGTTTGAGAGTGTCGTTGCCATCTCCCTTTGTTCCGCTCTCAGAGAACCTGCCTCTTGGACACAAATTACGGTGCGGTGCGGTGCAGACAATGACACACTTGGTATCATGCCCTGCGTGTCCTAATACCTGCACTCAGGAAGACTTTATGGCAGCTACAAGCAAAGCTATAAATGTTACTACTTTTTGGACTGCGACACTTTAGTGTCTGCCATCGACACGCTAAGAAGAATTCCACAGAATACTTTAAACATGTGATTTAGGTTGTAAAATCGCAAATAACTCAATATTTATATCGGCACTGGATTATTTCTGGCGTCATTTTCTTCAAACATGGTGTGGGTGCATATGGATAATGTACAAAATAACAATTCTTGAGATTCAATCACTTGATATAATTCTTTAATCGAAATAAATCAACTAACACTTATTTGAACGTAAATTACTTTCAACGATAAGTAGTTTATAGAAAATAACAAAAAAACTGTCAGTTCCCTGATGTCGCCTTGTGTGACGTGAACGTAAAAAGTGCCACGCCATCGTCGGCTGACTTCACGACTCTGCCTAAACGCGGCGAAGTGAAGTTAGCACCGCTCGACGTGCCTTCCGCTTCGATTTAAAATAACCGGATGCGACATATATTTTTGTTACTATACTATCTTTGAACCAAACGTTCGAGGGATCGACTCTAACAGATGCCACCCGGCGCGTATAGAAGATTCCGATCTCGAGTCAACGTATCGATATCAGCTCCACGGCTAAGCCAGCTAGGAAAAGGGTATTGAAGTTTTACTGCATTAACATTGCAAAACAACAACAATATCATTTATACCCCCCGTTAAAAATACCAGTAATCACTACTGGGAACGATGCCTGTTTTTTCTGTATTATCTCGTTATTATTGTTTCCTATGTATTTATTTATTTATTACAAATAACAATAGTTTGTAATTGCAAGGACTGAGAGAGAGCATTTCAATTGACAACAATTATAGGGAATGTTAGGAAATATGAAGTAAAGTAATAAACTCAAGTCAAGTCAAGCAATATGAATATGAACTCATCGATACCTCCAACTCGTACTTACGATTACTCGTAAGTTGTCATAAAGTTTTTAAGGTTTTACGTCGCTGATTTATAACAAACAAGTAATAACATTACATATCTTACATTTATCAAATAAAATTTCGGTAACTGAAGATCTGTTTTTGTACTGTACTGATTTGTTTTTCTTTTTTTTAATGATATAAGCCGTATACTTGGAGGTATAAAATATAATTACAATTACTTTTAATTTTTACTTTCTTCTTTATTTTTAATGTTCTGTTTTTAACGACAATCTTGTTAACATAAACATTAATAACATAGACTTATACTGTTATTGTTTTTAATAGATAAGTTGACCTACAAAAAAGGTATCGTTAGTAATTTACAAGAGTCACAAGTTATCTTGAAGGATTCTGGTTAAACATTGTTGAATAACAAAGTAGGATCGAGCGTTTAATGTATAACTAGTTAAAAGTTTCGCATGTTCGGTTTACTTAGATAGTGCGGCTTTCATGAATCTTGGCTGGGTATTACAGTACGCTCGGTCCGACCTACATACATTAATTCCCTCTTAACGTTCCATGTTTATAATACAATATATAGAACTTCATCATCGTAACTATTTCAGGACTTTGTCATAAGCAGTGATGGCCTTTGGTTTGAACTGCGGTCACCCGCATAGGGTGTCTAAGTTTGAATTATTACTTGTAATTATTCAAAGTTATGTGAGTATTATTAATCTATTATCATTGGCTTAGGTGAAAGTAAACATAGTGAAACCTACCATATTCTGGAAGATGTCTGAAAGCTGGCAATTGACAATTGGCAGCGTGCTGAACCGAAACCAGTAGTGGTTAACTGTGGGACAGTCTGGTGTTGTATCGATAACAATTCATAATCATAAAAAAAATATTTAGTGCGGAGTGCGGCAGGTAATTGATTTTGTGACCATTAGTGGCAAAAATTCATGAGGCGTGCTACATTGCGTGCGTTAATTGATCCGTTCGGATACTAATCATTAGATAGTCGCTAAGATTTGTCGGAAGGCTTATATAAGAAGTTCTATCGCTCGGGATGGCCAATAACACCTCCACCAATCCGAACTGGAATAGCATTACGGCACATACTCTAAGTATTTTCAGTTGCGAAGGGGGAAGCTTATCTTATATTAGTAGGTTTATATTCTAAAAGAATATAGTTGAAAAGAAAGTTGGAAAAGATATGATTCTCGTTCTAAGAAAATGTAAATCACGAGATGGGAATTTTTTTGCATTGCTTTGAAGTGCTTTTCTACAGATTTATATACGAAAAGAAGTAATAATAGCAGTTCTTCAGCGTGCAGAAAATCCCTTATTGATTTAGTCAAACTCTAGTTATAATGGGATTAATATTAAAGATCAAGTCATCATGAATCATTAATTAACAATAAATATGTTTTATCAAAACATTAGGTTAATATTATGTCGTCGTTTGATACTTTTTCAAAAAATAAGTATTTAAAAACTGTAGATTGAAAATACAGTTAGTTAAGCAACCAGGCATTATTAAAGAAAAACAATGGAGAATATAGCCAGGTTTGACGTATCCCGAAATATCGCTTGACATTTTTCAGCCAAAACATTAATTTTTACCTATTTGAAATGTTATGAGACAAGACTATTGTGAAAACTTTTAGTTTTGTATATGATAGCCACAAAAGATCTTAAAAAATGGGGTTTTCGATGCATGTGAACTTGAGTTGGCAACTGGTCAGTAGACGGGGATAATAATTATCAAACCGGAGGTTTTATATTGAACAAGGTAACACACAAGTGTTATATTATTATAAACATTTATATATTTCAATATAACGGATGTTGTATTGATTCGAAAATTATCGTCTTGGTTAAATTTACTGATACACACAAGTTAAGAATTTTGGATTGTAATCGACTAGTTAGTATAGGTATAAAAACCGCTGAAGATACAAAACAGAGTTAGTTGTAAATGTAAATAGAAGATCGAGTACGAGTGTTTGTACGATAAATATCTAGGAAAAGTATAGTTTATCAATGTCGACACACATAGAAACCACGACTGTCCTGTTCACAAGGTACCGATCATAAAGATGTAGAAGGGAGCCCATGAACTGTGATAGTTTCCAGTGTCATTTAATATGAATATCTTAAAAACCACTTGACCCTACAACGTCACTGCAAAGTTATAATTTGAATTAAATAAAAGTACTTGATTAAGGCACTGACACCCTCGTTTTTGAATTCCCTAAGTTGCTATTACCACGAATTACAAATGAGATTTTATGTAATCTGAAACTGAGAACAAACGTTTATATCTCTGACAAAAGTGTCCTCCGGCTTTGAATCGATCCCGTAATCCTCAACTCAGCAAACAGTAGAAATCATTGGTCAACAGGGACATCTCAGAGCAATACGGACAAAATTTCTGCGTCATGTCCACCACAGATGACATTGCCCACTATTTTGTATTGTAGGTGATAAAGCGGTATAAGCGTACTGTAGCGGAGCCATCAAAACATTTGATAATTTTTTGCATGCCAGCAAATATTTGAGTATTATTTAGTCGAATAAGTAAATCAAATCAAAATAATCAACAAATTATGGTTTCAGCTATTATAATAAGTTAATGTTTGTAATTCATAGACCTGAAAAAAAAAAACAATGTGAGTGTTTTTTTCTAAACGTACCAACGGTTTCCTCAAGCTAACCGAGGGTGCGTTACCAGTTATAGCATAAAATGATCGAATAGGTATCTTAACGTCTAAAATGTTTGATATAATATAAATGAAATATAGAATTAATACAATTTGTAATTTTTATTATCTAATATTTCAATACGTAATTTTATTTGTAAAAATATTTCAGTCAAATTAGAACACTTAGCGCTCACTCAGTGTTTATTGATTAATTCAGCTTTATCCTTTTTATGATAAACACAAATTGATCGATCTTTTCATAAATGGTTTTGTTTGTGTACATATTGAAAATAAGAACGACAATTTTTCTTACAAGAAAACAGTTTCTTGTAGTACTATGAACTAATTAATAAAAAAAAAATCTGACCAATTTTTTTATAAAATAAATTCATCATCATTTTTACATATTTACAATAAGCAATCTCAATCAATTACAATTTTTGTATCTAAGATTAAGTAATAAAAAAAATGTATTCACACCACACAAATTTGTTTTAAAATATCTGCTGCAATTTATCTCGTCGTGAGATTAATGTATAAAGTATGCATGGCTCTTGGATATCTTAAACAAAACAAAGATAATTTATTAAAAATACATATATATATATATATATATATATATATACACAATATTGTACAAGGAATACACATGATAATTATGTAAGTCTTAAAAGCTTTTTTTTCGAACTAGAGACTCGAAGCGTCAAAGTTATAAAAGATATCGAAAAAAGAACCCATTCCATTAGTCTGTCTGATATGTACTTAAAAAACTCTACGTCAAATTATTTTGTGCACGAACTTCAACATAGTTTATACTATTTAAATTATTGAATAAGTTTTCGATTACTTTGCAACAAATCGCGAATATGATGAAACAAATTATAGGATAGATAATATATATTTTTGTAATTTAAAGTTAGGTACATAAAAAAATGAAACTTTACATAATTTTTTTCAATAAAACTTATAAAATTGATATAGCAATATACGAGAAAAAACATGTTTTTTTAAATTAATCTGTCTGCTTATCTTTAATATATTGTTATATTAGTAACTTATATATTGGGTAGTTGTTTAAAAGTCTTTTATACCGGGACGGGGATTTGGAATTTAGAATGGACTTTTTGTTAAGAGAGTAGTAAATAAAGTATGCTTGTCTGCAACCATTGCAATAAATGAAAATCAATTAATAAAACAATACAATGTGGTAAGTTAGGCATTTAATACATCATTTATATAACAATTGTATACGATGTGGGTACTATTTGTAAACGTAGTTTTATGAACCGAATCGAGGCGAAGTCGAGTTTCAAGGAAAAATAACCCAAATAACTTTATTCCTTCCTTCTAAAATAGGTAACTGCACAGGCATTAATTCGTCATTAGAAAAAAATATCAATAATTATATAAAGTAGCACTTTTTTTTTATCCGTCGTACGAAACATTTCTTTTAAATAATCTATCTTCTCTTTTATTTTTACCTACGCCAAAGCTGTCCAAAAACCATGACTTTTATGAAGGATATTTTAATCCTTATGCCTTCACCGCTTACCTCGGAATAATTATAAATATGATCGGGAGTTAATTGGGTGTGCTTAGAGCAAACCATATTGTTTAAATTACTTGCTGGCATCGACATTAAAGAGGTATTTTATTTGTACAGATTCAGCTTAAATAATCACTCATTAGTCTGTTAAATATTTGGATAGTTCAGAAGCCAATTGATCCCAACTGATATTTTATATGTTAAGAGATATTAACCACAATTTAAACGTCAAGATGTTAAGGAATTTTTTTTATATTTCTACCTTATAGGACACAGAAAAAAGTAAATTGTTATTTGTTTTATTTTTTAAATATAAATGGTGAACAAAAGACATATATGAACTTGTATTTATAATTCCGCTTTCAACACTGTCGATTTCTAAAGCAACGACTCTTCGAACATCAGCAGTACATGTAGAATATCTTATGTTTTCTGAAGTTTGCGTAATAACATGAAATTTAACACTAGAAACGTGGAGTTTAACAGAAATGTGAAATTTTGCCGTATAATCAATTTTAATTGGAAGATCTGTGTTAGTCTCATCTATTAGTCTTTTCTTTGGTACATTGTCATCATCATCTTTCAATTTTAACCATTCTTCTTCTTTGGTACTTGACTTTTTGTTCGAGAAAGAACATAGAATTGTTCTTGGTACATTGTCATTCTCATCTTTCAATTTAAAGCATTTGTAAGCTTTTTGTTTAAAGTTTATATTATTAACAACCTTCATTGAAACGTCTGTGTAAGACTCGTTTACAGTTTTCCTTTGTACACTATCATTCTTATCTTCAGATTAAATTTTTGAACATCATTATAATCAACATATGCAGTTAAAATCTTCTTAAACCTTAACTTATTTTTGATGATTATTTTCAAAATACAGATTATTTTCTTCTAGTATTTCAAATATTTTTTGGAATGAAATGAAATAGAAAATGTTTTTCATACATGTTGAGCATTATATTATTTAAAGGTAGTGTTAACGAGGTACAATTCAATATGAATTATGAATATTTTTTTCATCGATAATGGTTTCTTGGAAAACCAAAATCATGTGAATCAAAATTGCCAGTACATTAATTGGATGACTTAGCTCCGCAGCTATATATTTATAAGCCACGCTAAAGATTTATATTTAGGATTAAAATGTATCATAGTAAGACAACGGTAGCGGCGAAATACCTTACCAAATATTAATATTAGACGAGCCCGTAAACTTTACATCTAGTTCGTATAATGTTCGAATATAAGTAAAGAAATCATAAATCATTAGTTTATTTAATTTAATTGCTTAATTTACCTTGTCTGGATATTTCATTAAATGTCACATCTTTAAATGTTTTTACATAATTCGGTTGTAGTGTTTGTGAACTAGTTGCACATGAATTGTTTTATTTACAAACAAATTACAAGCCTCATCAATTTTATAATAGGATATTAAATGATTTTTTCCACTGACTACTCGAGCGGTAATCAAATTACCCTTAGATTTCACGTTACGTTAGAGCTAAATTAACATATAAATTTGTATTGTAGATTCACTAATTTAACTTCAGAATTTGTTGTATCTGTTGTATGGGTGTTACATTACGCAGGAAAATGCTTCAAAGATTTTGTGAAGCCAGAAAGTAATCAGCCAGGAATCTTATTATTGACTTATACTGCATAGCTTCATCAATATATCTTGATTTGATATACTCGTAATAATAAATATGTAAAAGTATGCAAATAATATTTTCATACTCGTGAAAAATATCTATCAAATGTGCTAGGATATGGTTCTAGTAGACGCGTACGTAATAAATATTGTTTTAAATAAGTACCTATGGGCAGGAAGGTCAAAGATTTAGTTAGGAGAGAACTTTCATACTTTGAGTTAATATTGAGTAGATACCTAGTCGCTGAAGTAGCGCTCATTGAACGACGGCTTGTGTCAACCGCAAGGGATCGATATACTTAAAAGCCTTCGCGCGCTTTTAGTAGTTCGTTGGGTAAAAATTAGTTTTAAACTTTAGATGCTCGTCGTGGCTGTCGTTATATTATATTAGAAAAGTTCTGGCGATGATCCCCAGCAAAAAATTTCTGCCAATTTGCATGCCCACTAAATCCCTGGCCAACCCATCAACGCAAATACCCAGCGTGGTGGGGTTAGTCTCACGGCCTCAAAAACTACTAAAAGAGGTCCAACATCATTAATGAGTTTGAACTAAAGCGTCATGTCTACAGAATTATCACAATTAGAATCCATAGACAATCTCGATCGCCACCGTCCTATCCTAAACTATGTATCTTAAGTCCGATTTTAGGAAGTTTTTGGACGAACATTTTAAAAATAACAAAACAATTAAAGGAATTTTATATACAGTACTCAATTATTAGAAACTGGATAAGATTTTAAAGTTATTGTATTATAAGTTATTGATGAAATATTGCTTTAGTTATTACAGAAAATATAGTCGAATGTTTCCGCATAGAATTTTGGGTGTTATGTGCAGGGTTTCAAAATACTATGCCGCGATACTGATAATGTACAGCTCAACCACCATCATTACTGAAGCTAAAACGGGTTGCACAACCGTCACAATTTTCTCAGTTTTGAAGCACCAATCGATTTGCTTGTTGTGGTATTCCATGTTCATGACTCACATCGTAGTTCGAGTTTTATATATTAAAAATACTTTTAAAACTTTGTAGCTTTTTAATCGTAAATAATATTTAAAAATAGAAAAGCCCAATCGATCAAGTGGTCTCTACACATTTTATCTACTCCTATGCTTTAAATCCTCTATAAAAGATTCTGAAACAGTTACCTTACTGCCAACATTAAAACACCCAATGACATAATAACCATTATATCATCCAAACGGATGATAAATAATGTTGTACTGAATTTCATTATAATACTCCTTTGTTTCTTTTCGATCCCTTCTTTACAAAGGGTTTACTCAACAGAAAGCCACATTCTTACTGCTCGATGTGTGGTATCTCTATGAGTTTCAAAAAAAAGAACATCTGTATGAATTTTAAAAAAAGAACATTGTCATTCACGTGCGTTTCATTACCAGAACGCCGTGCGCTGTAAAAAAAGTAGGTTATTCGAATCCCCGCCATTTTTCTTCGATATTTTTATTGTTTTATTTACAAAAACATGAGCAAGTGTTACAAAAATGTCTTACTATACAAAATGTTAATTACTACTACAATAAATAATTCTTTTATTTATACTTGGTTTATTTGTATATACTCAGTAATGGATGATATTAGGTTACTAAAACTGGCCGTTTTAATGTTAGCAGTAAGCTAACTGTTTCAGAATCTTTTATAAATGATTTAAAGCATGGGAGTAGATAAAGTCTTGTACGCAACTGTTGATAATTAGGTATTAAAACACTCACGTGATACTATTATCACATATATATCATATCACATATTTTCAGATAAACACACATTCGTGTTTTAATACCCCTTATTATACAACAGTTGCATAAATAACTACAATACAAATATCGATACTCAAGATTCTATAAACTAACAATTTGAATGTATATCTATAATAAAACACTTTCATGTAGTTCGGTATTGAGTTTATCATGATTATTGAAACGGAATAACCATACAACAAGAAACATTACGAATCAAATAACCAATTCTAAAGCTGTAATCAAAAAGCCTATTGAACAAACGTGAAATAATTGTTTGTGACTAATTCCACTCTTCCCAATTATGACAACTGCTTGGATCACAATTTAATTGAACCAATTTCGACGTTAACCTTATATAAGTGGCGATACTTATAAAAGTAACAATCGGTGTCTGTTTCAGAACAAATTGTACATTCAGAGCTCTACTAATGAGATCGAGGGAGATAGAAGCGGACCGGGCGGGCCGGTGGTGGGAGGAGGGATCTCTCCAAGGACTATATTTTACGTTTAATTGACGCGCAGCTGTCACTTAATGAGACGTTGATTTTTGTAATTTTAGCGGTGTGTCGCCGCTTTTGCTAAATTGTTTATGAGTTAACTGGCTCTTACCCGTGATTACCCGTATCAGATATCACTAATGATGTTATGTAATTTGTTACAAAAAGATATTTTAAATGTTACACATAGTTTACTAAGGTATGAATATCAAAGACGTATTAATATCAAAGTTTATATCAAATGGTCTAATATATTTTGCCAAACATATTCAGTGAATATCAATTCTCATTTTCCTGTTTTTATCTTGGAAAATCGGGAACTATAAATTTGATTATTGATATAAAACTTGTTAACAAGTTGGCATTCTCAAACTTAAAGTGTAGCTGATACACAGACAAAAAACAAAACACCGTCAGGTTTCATAGGAAACCTACTGTGATACATTGTATGAATTGTAATTTTTTTTTTGTTATTTTGATCATATTAATACCATCTGTACTTTTAATCTGATAATAATATTTTCATGTACAGTAAGTCTGTTAAATAAAATAATATTTTTTTTTTATTTAAAAAAAAAGTGGTTGCTTTTCTTAACATGTTCGGAGATCTAAACATTATTGAATAAAATTATTATCATCGCAATATTTTATTAACCATGTCTTTAGAAGTTCAACTTTGATTAAAATACACAATTACTGAATATTTTTCTAAATACTATAGAGTAAAGAAACCTGACTGCCTGACCACAATAACACGCATGTCTTATAAAGAATTCTGGTAAGTTAGGGAGTAAACTGATAAATAAATTTGACCATGCAATTTCAACACCACCTTATAAGTAAAAGTACAAACAAGACAGATTAACATTCCATCTTCATTTTTTATACTATCCTTTTTTATGTTACAGACAGTATTAAATATGATACTATAAAAAGTGCGGGAGCGCAGGAAAAGATATATTTTCCGTCGCCCACCTTCCTGTCTTCCACGACTTTTTTAAATTACGGCAGAGGGAAAGGGATCGACTACGCATCATGCAATAGTTGCGGAGACATTCTGTTCTTCACTATCTCCCGCGCCGAGTGTCAGGATGAACTAAAACCGAGACGCTTATACCGTACTGGCAGGATGGTCCCGAAAAAAGGAAGAGAGGGGGTGAATAAGTCTTTATCCCCTTGGACGTGCCGATTGTACAGGTGTACCCTAACCGAACAATCGGTGGGGTGGTGGACTGTGAAGCAGCAGGAGTCCGCTGGCACTCCCACGGAGTAACCGTCATATCTCAGTCAGTCGTCCCACAACTGTCATAGGAAGATGAAATATGCACGATGTAGATACGAGCACGCGGAGCAATGCGGACGGACACGTGAGGCGCCACAGCCACCGAACATCACCATGTATTCGGTATTTCACAAGGAGGCACACAACAGGCGTTAAAGCATGCTGTTTCTACGGGTTGGAGACAGAGGAGGAGAGGGAGGAGGAAGAGGAAGCCCACCCCTTCGCTAACCTAACCTAACCACCACGGCAGTGCAAGCCGGCTCAAGCCGGCAAGAGAAAGTGCGAAGGCGTAGTTTTTCACCGAAGCAAACTTCGACTTACTACAACACCTACACGACTGTCTCACAACCATCTGGGGCACCGCCGTGTGGAGGCCACCCCCATCAGATTGAACTCACTGCAGCTCGGAGGCTTGAGCACTCGCTCACCATGAGCCGCCACAATACCACAATTGAAATGTAATATGCACAATTTACCATAAACATGAACACAATATTGCCAAAATTCGAAAGTATTTTCGCCAAATATGGATTTGTTTGTAAAAGGTTTTTTAGGCAAATAAAAAAGTTATTATTATAAAAATTATAAAAGTTAGCGTGACCAGTAACACAAACAACACTGAAAGCGTACTTATTATAATACTGATGGGAATGTGTGCAAAGGCGATACAGGTTAGTATGATTCAGTTCTGTCGTACATATAAATATGTCGCAGCATCGTTTGCTGGCCAGGAAGGCTGAGTGGGAGAAAATTTACTGTGCAAATTTATTTCTGTTTTAGATACACAAACCCATTTATGAGCACCACAGCTATACCACACCCGATGATGTGTGTATCGTTAGGATGGCTGTGTCGCAGCATCTAAATTATGGCGATATCTATTGGAAACGTCAAACAGCTTCTGGCTGCTTGAGTGTAGTCGATGACAGTGGTGACGTTTGTCAGTTTGAATAGTTTAGTGGTTTGACAGTTGGACGGAAACAAGCCGTTAGTTGCATTAAGTGACGTAACACGATAAACCCTATAAAGCTGACTGATTCCAACTACCTGGGTATCGATGTCAACGCGGAAAAAAGCTCCGCGGTATGTTTCCACTACAAGACCAGACGTAGACAAGACTACCCTAACATCCGTTTGCTAGGCACCCCTGTTCCGTGGAAAACCACTACCAAATACTTAGGAGTAACTCTTGACTCTAGACTTACCTTCAGACCGCACGTTCGTAAAGTCACTAACTCCTCCAGATTCTACATGAGCCGACTCAACAGTCTGTTGGGGAGGCACAGTAAGATGTCCCTCAGAAGCAAGTGAACACTCTACAAGGTTTGCATACGACCGGTGATGTCATACGCCGCCCCTGTCTTCGCACACGCCGATCCCCGAGTCCTCTATCCCATCCAGATTGTCCAAAACCTTTTTTGCAGGATCGCAACCAACGCTCACTGGTGCGTGAGGAACGCCGACCTACACTTCGATCTACAACTCCCGACAATTCAGGAATCTTTTAAAGACTATTGCACTGCATTTTTTAAATCCTCAGAGGAACACTCGAATCCACTAATCAGACAGGCAGCGGATTACACCGCCCCTAATCTTACAGGTCATCAAATCCGGAGGCCAAGAAACTCCCTCACAGATCCCCCTGACAAGATATCTTCTGACTTGGGCTGGCGCCTGGCAGCCATAGTTAAAAGCTCAGATAATAACAGTTAGTAGCATCCTTAAGATGCCACATAATCTTTCCATTCGACAACACCTTCAGTGTTACAACAAGCGTATGCTCCCTCGGGAGTGCCGCTAGCACCCTTTCCTTCTCTAAGGATGGGTCGCTTCAGATGAAGGCTTAGAGGCCACAAGCCCAAAGCCAGCTCGGGTGGTGTTTAGTGGGTAGGCCCCTAGGTTTCTCGGGAATCCCACATAACCAGCGCATCCGGCTGCGTTGGTATGCTAGGAGCATTCACCACCCCCCTCCCGCGCTTTTCCGGAGGGTAGCCCATTTTCCATCTTCTGGGCGAAAAAAAAAAAAAAAAACTACCTGGGCTCATTACGTCGTCAGACTCGGTAAAGTGAGGTTCTTGCGATTGACACAATCTGTGGGCGGTTGTGTGGACAAACACCACGTGTTATCGAACTCACTAAGTTTCTCATCTTGATTAACTTAATTAATTCTTGAATCCATTTAAAATCTGTTTGTGCTATCGACTAAACGAACGATTGTATTAAGTGTTGCGAATATTATTTTGGATCTGCACTACGGCCGACCACTATGATGACGAGTCACCCGCTTCAACCCCCGTCAATTAAAACCCGTGTCCAACACCGGAGGGGGTCAATTGTAGCTACAGTCATACGAAAATACCAACTTATTATTGGGTACAAAAGATTCAAAAAGGGATAATATATCGTCCCCATTAATAGAAACCAATAATTGGCCGCTAACAATAGAACCCCTCATGCTCTACCTACATAATAATATTTTATTCTCTTCACCAGCGGATTCTTTGTTAATGCGTTAAATTATTGGTTGGGTGATTTATAAGGTGGGGTTCCACTGAAACTGAAACGAAGGGCATGCACTCTAGCCTGTTTTATGTGGGAGGTGTGGTTTTAAACACCCGTTGTAAATCTCTAACAGGGTTTAATCCTATTCGATTTTAGTTACAGCGGCTTTACAGGAGTAAAGTTAGGCAAGTTGTCCTGTACATCTACCAACACAATATTGCACAGGCTGTTATAGTATATAATCATCAACTACGTTCATTGTACTCGGTAATGTTGCAAAGTAGATTTTTATTATTGGTGTTGTCGATTAATTGATTCTTTAATAAAATATATTTATAGTAAATAATAAATTAAATAATTTCTAATTAAATTAAAGTATACATAAGATCAAAGGGGCTGTCTTGTAATGAGAGATAACATATATGTCGGAGATGGTCATTAGTATAGACGTGAAACGAAACCCCGACACGATATCCGAGTGATGGCAGCACCGCCGCGATGACGTCGATACTCGGCTAAATCGTGCTGCAACAGAGCCTAGCTAGTTGAGTGACGCCGGATGGAGCCTAGGTTTACATTCTGCGGTGGAAGAGATCGGTTCCTCCGCACTAGGAACTGTTACTTGTTTCTTTTGCCCGGTGTGAAGTGTTTGTTAACAAATAATTAAAAATCTTAAACGATTATACGCCCACGCTATGTTCGACAATGCTGCAAAACTACTGGCATGGCCGACATATAGATCAACCACAATAACGACGGACACAAAAGACGACACGTTAATATCAAATATGACGCTGACGACACGTGAAAAGTTCTATGCTTACCGCAACATTTTGTTTTTACAGAGAAACGTGTAGACGTAGGACTTCAGTTTAGCATTATTAAAGTAATCAATTTCTTGAGAAGATAATAATATATGTAATACCTTTAATAGTGATACATTTTCTTTTCTTAGGTTGAAAAAAACGTCCGACAAAAATTCAGTACCGTAACAAACAGTGATAACTGCTGTGGCATCGCTTCTAAGACATCGTTGTGTTGGAAACCACGACAATGTTTTTCTATAAACAATCTTGACGTCGTGACGTCAGTCTAAGAAACCCTAAGTTTACAGTAAAACCTAAGGCTATTTTAAATTGTAAACAGGTTTTACCAGTACTTGCAGTAGTAATCCTAGTAGGATGCCTTCCTCATCACAAAAATGTTGTTGAATTTATGTATAGACATTTTATATAAATACATATAAATCTATTAAAATTCTAACTGATTAACTGTCTAACTATGAGAAAATTTAGTATTAGGGGTCTTTATTAATACAGTAGAACCCAAAACAATACTTGTTAGAATATTTGTCTGTTTGTGTATTTATTCGTATTAATATCAGAAATGGCTTATCCGATTTCTTTACGGTCTTCACTAATGTTTTGCAATAAGCGTCATTTAATATTTGTCGTTCGTTTCATTTCAATCCGTCCATAAATAAAAAAGTTATGAATCGAATATATATGTATTTCTAATACACTGAACGAGAAAAATTCAGGCCTAAAACAATGCAGATGTTATTTCTAAGCGTAAAATAGTTTGAAGCAAAGCGAGGGCAGTTTGCTAGTAAATACATCTATACTAATATTAAAAAGAGGAAACCTTTGTATTTTTGTATGTTTGTAACGAATAAACTCCAAATCTACTGAACCGATTTTAAAAATTGTTTCACCTTTAGAATACTATATTATCCCTGAGTAACATAGGCTAAATTTATTACTAGAAAAAATAAGGAATCTCTGCTAAAACTTCAGTAACGTGAACCAAGGTGTAAAAAAATTTGCTTAAAATTTTCTTTCAATGCATACGCTGCGGAAACTATTGATGATAGAACAAAAAAATGTACTACAATATTAGCGAACATATCAATATCTACACATAACTTCGCACTATCATATGTCCAACTATTGTAGTTATATCATTATAGCCACTTTTTACATTTTTAAAGCTGACCAAAATCAGACCATGATACCATATCTTCATATTAATCCTTGTCCAAATAAATCATTTCATATTCTAAACTGTTTCAATACCTATAGATA
>PDGT01000007.1:2524923-2666250 GCA_003671415.1 Megathymus violae
TCAACCGTGTGGAGTCCTCGTAGTATGTTCTTTGTAGTAATAATAAGTTAGTTACGTAAGTAGTTGAATGGATAAACTTCCGTGCTTCTTAAAGCATGTTAAGTGGCTACATAGCAGTCGTTAAATCATATCGGTGGCCTTTAGTTGGCGTCCGACTTATACGACAATCCCTTTGATCATAGCCCTCTGCGAAACTGCAGCGGAAAAGCTTGTATATATGTCCTATATAAAACAAAATTACATAATAGTGTTGTAGAGTAGGTTATTTAATTTTCCAAACAACATTTGCGGACGTAACTACACGAGCCTACATTTCGGTTCCCATTACTTTAACAGCCCTATTAGGGTGAGTAAAAGCGTCCAAACGAATGTTTCTTGAAACCGCTACCGAAGACAAATACACGTATTTGTGCAGTTAATAACCGCGCGAAACATATGCCGCTAATGCCTCTTTCTGTATTCATAGCTGCTATTGTGTCGAGTAGCACACAATGGTTATTCTATTACGTGGAATCATTATTCGTCAGACGTCCTTAATTCATATTGCTTATCATCCAATATAGCCTTACATCTAACTAATATCGTAGTCCATCAATGTAATGTTTATCATTTTTATTACTGACTAAGAAAGTGCCTTCACTTCACTTCAGAAAAACTACGCCTTAAGCTTAGAAATAGCACCTGGATTGTTTTAGATTACTTTATATATTTTTTATTCATGGACAGATTGCATTGAAACAAACTTTAAATAATAAATGAGACTTACTGCAATACATTAGTAAATACCATAATGAAACTGATCAAGACGCAGCATCAACATTATGGCGACATCTATTGAAAACGTCAAGCAGCTCCTGGGTGCTTGAGTGTGGTCGATGACAGTGGTGACTTTTGTCAGTTTGGACAGTTTAGTGGATTGACAGCCGGACGGCCTGTTATTGCATTTTGTGACGCCACACGCTAAACCCTATAAAGCCAGATGATTCCACGCATCACATGAAGGTTTAGAGGCCGTATGGCCTAAACAAACCTCGGGTGGTGTTTAATGGGTAGGCTCCTAGGTTTATCGGTAGTCCCACATAACCAGCGCAGCTGGCTGCGCTGGTATGCATAAGCATTCACCACCACCCTCCCGTACATCTCTGAAGGATAGCCCTGTTTCCACTTGTCTGGGCGCAAAAAAAAACTACCTGGGCTCATAACCTCGACGGATTCGGTAGGGTGAGGTGCGTTGGTTTTGCGATCGACACAATCTGCAAGCGGTTGTGTGAACCAACACCACGCGTCATCGAACTTACTACGTTTCTAATTTTGATTAATCTAATTAATCCTTGAGTTGGTGTTTGTGCTATCGATTAAACGAACAATTGTATTAAGTGTAGCGAATATTATTTTGGATCTCCACCATGGGAGATCATTCTGATGACGAATCACCTCCTTCATACCCCGTCATATATATTTTTAAATTATATTGTTAAATTTATATAGTGTTTACAAATATATGTATATTTATTTCATAATTTTCTTACTTTTAGATAGTTAAGTTGCCTAACTGTATCGATTCTCCAGTTTTGAGTTTATTGGAAGAAACATTTGTTTGGAAATAAATAACACCCTTGTAAAAAATCATACAGTTTTCTTCTGTATTTTTATTGTATATACAAAGTTATTAAATAAAAATAAAAAACAATGCTGCGAAAGAGAATTATTTGGTTAAAGTTTTTGATTCTAAGGTTAAGTTTATGGGGTAAAAGATGCCTTATCCATAGTTGAGTTTAATCCTCTGCGCATGGTGTAGATTGTTAAACTACGGATAAGTTATATATCAGTAGCCTTTTCTGGAGTCCGTTGGGTTCCAACGAGGTCCATAACGAACTTACTCGTGCATAGCAACACGGTTCTACACCTACCTGCGAATTACGAGTAAAATCATCTGTGGTATGAGTTTAACACGATTCGGTTGCAGATTTAGAGAGCCAGTTCAGAAGTACGTTCCCTTATTCTTCTTGGCTAGTAAGGTACAGATATCTTGGCTGTGCTCGGGCAGTGATATTCACTCACTATAGCGTAGCCCAACTGCTAGTTGGTTTTCAAATATACACATAGAAAATTTCTTAATACATTCAGGAATTACGATTGTTCTACACAGTATTTAATTAAATCTTTCATTGAAAACGTTAAAAAGCTGGGAGCGTGTTATTGTGGTAACAGTGCAATATCTTTATAAGTCTTACTTGGGGACAGTATACAATACCAAACTACTGAATAGAAAAAGACCCATACAGAATCTACAGTGTATTTAAAAATCAAAGGTTTGAAATACCTGATTTAGAATCCTATAAAACGAAATTATTAGAGCTGTAAAAATTAGGCACAGAAAGAAAATTCAAAGTAAGAATATTTTCTTTTGGTATAAATAAAAAATCAATATGGATATATAAAAATTTATATGAAACCCTAAGAGAGCAACGAAATTATTACATATCCAAATCAAAACTACTATATAACACGTGGAATCGGGTATTATTGTATATAAACATCGGTACTTACGAGTATTACTACTATACTACAAATAATACTATTTCTGTAAGTCTTATAGATATTATCTATTATTTCATAAGTATTTATAGGTGAACAAACATACACTAATAATATAGCAATAGTAATAGTCGCAAGTCTCAGTGGTTATAAACACTTAATAAATGAACTTCTCTGAAATTAATAATTTATGCCCGTCCTCCATTGGCAGTGATAACAATACGAGTAATTTTCAGAAAAGCTTTCTTTCTGTTTCCTGCCGAGATTAATTTTCTATTCAACGCACTGAGTAAATGTTCAAACAATTTTTAATATTTTATCACGTCTCAAAAACAGATGTCATTTTAGATTATATTTAGGTACCGGTCATTGCAGCAGAAATAATACTTATGTTATACTGTAATAATCCATATTAATAATACGTACCTATTGAAATATTGTTAATTGAAATAAATAATTTAATAACGATATTTTTGTAACAAATCTTTACTAGTAACAAAATTGTATTAAGCTCGGGTCTGTACCTAAATTAAAGAAATACCTACATAGCTGAACATCTTACCAGTAACCTAGAGCAGTAGTCGGAACGGATGAAACAAAGAAATTTACTGTAGTAGAATATTTATTTCAATTATAACTGGATTGAATTTCATAGCCCACAAGCGATTTACACGGGACTTCAGTTTGTGACCATAATCCATGCAATTGGGTCTTAAAATAAATTAAATTAAATAAATTAAAATAAATGTTAATTATGTAACCAAATCTTTTGCAATAATTCAAAATTTTAATTAAAACTCCCCTTTTAGCAGCCCAATTTATTTAAAGAAAGTAATATGACGGTAGTAAATAATCCTAGATATGCTTGTTTGTTTTGTTTTGTTTGCTTAGTTATAATATTATTCAATGAGGAAGTCTGAAGGAGGCTGCCAAGCAATTTGGCAGTCCGCGGTGCGGCGTTTCACAGATAGAGCGTTATTTACAGCGGCGGTTGGACTAGACTGTAGCGTAACTTCTGCTTAAATACCTTGTTACACTGATACCGACGTAATCATTTTTTTTCTGTTGAAATGTTTATTTAAAAACTTATTTATAAGCAGAGTTAGTGTAACATAAATACTGCAATAAAAATGTATAAGATGAGGTGTGTTATAAGTTGTCTCTCAGATTACCCTGCGACATAATCCCGAAAGAAAGAATCAATTTTATGATACTGGACAGATCAATTAATAAATTCTGCTGAACTGATAACGCAGTTTCAAATATATTTCGGAAGTATTATGTTATATACTTGTATATTTCTCCCGACAAGTATAAAATGTCGTAGAAATTGGTATTAAGGCAAATGTTATCAGTACTTATTCACATTTAGGTACATAATTATCATCAGATTAAGAATTTTAAAATTGCACTCGAGAATAGAATCGGAATGAAAGAGGTTAATTAAGGCTTTAACATCACGCATCTTAAGTTGAGGATGACATTTTTACAGAAATTTTAGGTCAGACTGTCTTAAATATAAAACAATACGTGTAATATAACTTTATGTTAAAATAATTATAGTAACTTAGTATAAAATTATTAACACATCATTAGGATGATTAATTAACGGTAAATGAAATTCCGAGGTGGAAGCTAATTAATAGGACTGGGAGACGAAATAAATTACATCAAACTTTGTTTTCGTAAAATTACACATTTTAAATAGGTACGTGCTTTAAAAGAGATTTATATTAATTACCTTCGCTTCGTTTTTGACATGTTAATTTTAAGTTACCAAATTAGTATGCTTATAGATGTAATTGATCAAATTTTCATAACAGTTCATGAGAGTAACTGTAGAAAACTGAAAAAATATTTATAACTTTACATGCTTTAAAGGACCTAAGTACAAATGTGTTACGATTAATCTCAGAAATAACATTTTTAACGAAATTTCTACGAGTAAAGATTTCCTGAATTCCATATAAATTACGTAGAAAGAAGTTTACATACACCACGAATAAGATTACAAAAGTTTTTAGGCGTTATACACGTTTTACGGTTCAATTTCAAAACCAAATTTTAGCTTTCGGTGTAAAATGCAGATAATATAAAAATTCAAGTGCCAGCAAATTTGCAAATCTGCGACGCTATTAAGTCAAATATTCATCAGTCACCTGTGGTCATGAACATTTGCTAATCAAAGTAAATTTACTTGTTAATAATATTGTATAACAAGTTGATCCAGTTCACGATAAATCCTTAACGATTTACATTTATCATTATTTACCAAGCTTTATGAATATTCATTACTTTAAAATAATTATCGTTACAGTCGGCCCGATTATTACGGTTTGGTAATATGATTTTAATTACCCTCGAACATTGTAAGCCCTTTGCCCTTAATTGGATTTGTAAGTGTTCAGGTTTACGATGCGATCATTTTAACAGTACTATTAAGTTGCGGGAAGGCGGCCTCTAGAGTGTTGCTTTGGTAGTCCGCCAGCGAGAATAAATATTTGTGTAGTTAATAAGCCCTCACGTGTGCGGGCTAATGTCTCGTTAGGTATTCATAGCAGCTATTGTGTCGAGTAGCATACGGTGTTGATTCTATGATATTGCAGAAACGAAAATTATCATACGCACTTGTTTGACTACCGTTAAATCTTTTATCCAGATGTTTAAGCTGACTTTGAAAATAGATGTGGACTTAGAAATCTAAACGTGTAATAGATATTATTTATATAACTAAATTTAGTAGCCATTACAGCTTTTTTATGTTATAATTTGGTTAGTGAAGAAAAATTATCCCTCAATTCAGGCATGTGGATATTCTTTTAGCGACAGTAAACATTATATGTAATTGAAAAATGATTAACTATAATAAATTTGGAAATTTATCCATACTTTAACATTTCCTTAAATATTATAGTGGTTCAATTAACTAAGAAACATAAGAGCTAGAATTTTATTTGTTCAATGACTAGACAAGCCACCTCGTGGGAGTTTGTTTTTGCCCATGGAAATCCGTAAAACCTAAGGCACCACTGACGCATTGTAGCCCAAAAAAGAAGCGAGCCTCCGGCTTTTCACTTCCATTTCAAAATATGTAATTATGACAATGAATGCTGACACAATAACGCTGTTTTAATATTACTCACATGGTATATACGTAAAAGTTGTATTAACGTTATTTCGTAAGTATCAAGGGCAAATGACAAATTAATTTAACTCGCGCTAATGTTTATGGAGAGAGGACCATTCATACCTCAGAGGACGAGCAATGGTGAAGCAATTGTCATACGCCTACGCCATTACCAAAGTTAGATGTTCCGAATTATTGTTAATTGCCTTATGTATGCATATATGACAGTATAGGAGTAATAGTTCTGTAGTTTTAAATTAGTATTAATTTATTTTGCAACATTCCGCAAGCACCATGTATGATGGTATATACTTCTATACATGCATGAAATTTCCCTCCCTCCCACAAAGGAAAACGTGCAATTATGATAAAAGTATATAGTAATTGCATGTTTTGCTTTGTGGGAGGGAGGGAGCTTTCATGCATGTATAGACGTATATACCAACATACATTGAGCTTGCGGATTGTTGAAAATGAAATTAATACTAAATTAATAACAATGAATTTCCGCAAAGTACCGTCTGATACTATCAACTATTCAGTGGTTTTATCATAAAACTAAATTACTCGTGAGGCCTGGATTTGAATTTTATTTAATTACTACATACTACCCTCGCTTCGCTTCAGAAAACCTACGCCTTACGCTCAGAAATAGCATCTGCAGTGTGTTAAGACTGGGTTTTTTCTAATCATATGAATTAGAAATACATATATTAATTTATAACTTTTTTATTTATGGACAGATTGAAACGAATCGAACTTTAAATATTAAGTAATGCTTACTGCAATATACTAGTGAAAATCATAACGAAATCGGTTTATCCGATCTTTAGAATAGCGCGGACAACCGCAGAGACAAACAGACAAAAATTCTAATAATTTTTTGGGTTCTATTGCGTTAATAAAGCACCTATTAATAATTTTCTCATATATCGTTCATGTACAGAAAGCAATCATTTAGAACTTTTATATATGTATAGATCTGTATATTTAAAACCAACTTTTGCTTCCTTTGGGGAAGGAAAACATCGTGAAGAAACCTAAGTGTTCATACTCATGTCTCAATACTTACATTACCCAACAACTTGGCCAGCACGATAAACGACGCTTAAATTGAGCCCTCCTAATATGAGAAGACACTCGAGCTCCGCAGTGAGACAGACTGACTTAACTCTTGCTTACGATGTTGCTGACTCTTTTGACTCTATTTTGGCAATGTCAGTATATAACATACCTACTAGTATAACTTTCATAAAAAGAGTCAAATACTTTTGTCACCTTATGATGTTTAACGTTTTGTTGTAGGGTTTAATACGTTTCATGCCTTTATGTGTATTCAAAGGTCACAAGACAAGGGGAAGGTGCTCATATCAGCAAGAATATCCAATAAATACAGACCTCTCCTTCATTATATATCAGGATCCCATCTGTTGTAAACATCACCTGTAGATACCGAGTTACTGGTTAGCTCAGAGTTACGAGTGTCAGGTATTCCGGGATTAATTTTAAACAATAAATTAATTTCCCTTGGACTTATTACAAACCATTTCTAACTCATTTTCATGCAATTTCCGTTTAAGCGAGTCTTCGGTTGTCACTATTCTTTATCGTCCGATATAAGTTAGTTGGTGAACTTCCAAAGGAAATCCTATTAATTATTCTTGTTGAATTAATATGTTGCTGGTACCAGTAATAGTCAACCTGTTTAGAATAAAACAGCCTATAGAAAGTTCTTTTCAATAAAAGATTATTGGAATTGAAAATATCTTCTCGGCAAACTGACTGATTGGCTGACAGACACGATAGAGTAAGCTAGAAAAAATACAACACCTTTATTTTAAAATACATATTAAGAAATTGTATCCGTGCGAAGCCAGGGTAGTTCACTAGTAAGCAATAAATTTTGTAAATAGCTACCTGTGATGGGTCAATAAGAAGGTTTGGACAAGTTGTAAACAACTTTGCTGTTATAGAAGAATATCGACCTTGTGCTTTATGGTATTGTAAAGTCGGAAATTAAATAGGCACTAGCACCTGCGATAGAAAATTCTGGAAACTGCAATATATTACTTGCATCCTACAAACTTACTGTCATGTTAAGTACATAAATATCATGTTGATATACAGCAAGTTTCAAAATCTTTTTCTTATTAAATTAGTTCGTTCATTAGACTAATAAAAACTACATAAATTTATTCTAATCGACTTTACTTACCACTGATCGACTACATAAACTACTATTAAAGTAAAGCCTAAATAGTCCTTTGTTTAAACATAGACAACAGGTTCTCAGATTCTTTTGAAGAACTCTGAGGTCTGTCCCTAGCTTACTCCGGCGGTACTCTTACATGGTGATATAACTTTTTTATCTGTCTACCTTATAAACGTAACTGTAGTATTTTAGCGTGTTTATGTTGCAGTATTAAAGTGACCCTGTATCTAAGCAGGTTTACTGCCAGCTTCTTGGTCGGTGACGTAACAGTGACCTAGGTTATTGCATATCGGCAAAAACGGCAGTTACCGTGAAGTGGTCCGTCTGTCCATTAACAGGCTATTATCATAAAAAGGCTTTAGTTTACCATTTGTAAGACCTAGGTAAGGTCTTTTACAATAAATAAGTAAGTACAATTATTTATTATCAGGAATTTTGTGTTCAGTTGAAAAAATGAAAATGAAAAATATTTATTGTTTTTCATTTTGACATATTTTTTTGGTTTCTAGCTCCCACACTAGGATTCCCTGTGTTGTGGGTAACTAGATTCACACCACTTCTTATAAGTAAAACAACAATACATTTAGTTTATATATATATATATATATATACATATTCTTAGCAAAAACGAGACTAAATAAATAAAAATAAGAAATTCATTAAGATCACGAGTATTTTAAATGGTGAAATTTATAAATCACGAAATAGAAAATCAAGCAGACTGTTGTAAATAAATTCTAAACAAATATAAGACGAAACAGAATTGACTATTCAAACGGGCAGAATTTACCCTTAAAACGTTCACCACAAATATAAGTGTCCCTAGACGAGCGCTCATCGTCTTATATATGTGCTTGGCGGTGACTCTCCGCCATCCCCTCCTCTTAACGGATGTGACGTCACTTTGCTGCTAACAATATGTATATATATATATATATATATAAACTAAAATTACCCAATTTACATTGCAAATAGGCATAGTCTGGTTAGCAAGATTAAGTTTGTGGTGTAGTTTACTATAAATCAAGGGTCCTAGAAAAGAAAACGTTCGACTGGAAAAAACCGTGTTTGATTGAGGTAGGGGCCACTTCAGCGTTCTTAGTGATTTGTAGGAGGTGATTGTTGACGATAGAGAATTTTTGTGGAATCGTTGCTTCAAAGCTAAGATGTATAATTGGCGAACTCTCAGGATTCCACATTCAGTGTACAATGTGTCCGTAGAGTATCTGCGTGGTTTACCGAATGCAACTTTTAAAACAGCATGCACTAATATTATTGTGATAATTAAACACTGGTATACTATTTTTTCTGTCTTGATCGTATAAAGTTATTTGGAGTCTAATAAACATTGGCTTGTTTAATGGAGAAGTTAGCAACCGTGACGACTGCCCAGAGGGACGGAGTGAGATTTAAATTCCATTTATCTACGGATATAATCCTAAATAAATGCTTCCCAATGAATTGAACGCATTCAATTGGATATTTTGGTGTTTGGCGACTCAGCTTTGAGACAATTTTTTTTTTATTTGTATTACTTTGTAGTCAGTTCACGAGTACATGTGCCACTTGATGGTAAGTACTTGCCACTGCCCATGTCGCGTTACCGTACGAGGCGAAAGCGGTGATCGGGCTTGTTAACTGGTAAAAGGAAGGTAGAAGCTAGCCATACAGGCAGAGAACCTTAACACCATGCACCAATTCCGAGGGGATAAACAACCGGGATGAGCTACGGGAGACCTGTGTTTGAATGATGCACGCACATCTTATTTATCAAATGATGTGTGTATTAATTATCACTTGTATTCGATGAAGGAACATATTGTGAGGAAACTTGTATACCTGAAAATTATCCATAACCTTCATGAAAAGTATGTGAAATCTGCCTTTCCGCCCTTGGCAGTGTCACGAACTATAACATAACCCTTCTCATTGTGAGAAGAGCCACGAGCCTAGCAGTGGGACAATTATGGGTTGTAATGATGATATTTTGATGATATTCTCTATGTTCTTCTATTTTGCCGAGCATTGCGTAGCATAGTGCGTGTGTTAAAATCGAAATATGATGTAATATATAAATATATATTGTACTTTCATTTCAAATTAATGTATAGTAGAGTATATTAATAGTAGTTAAATCATCATGAAATTTTCGTAATAATATTTAAATGAGATCCTAGGATTTGTATAATAACTGTTACATACATACACTTAAATTGTATCGCAAAGAAATGGTATTTCTAGGAAAACAAAGTAAGAATACAAGTAAATCTTCTTAGTCGTTTGAGGATCTGGTTCCATAAATGTACGCATGTTCGAAAATCTTATTACGAGTCCTTTGTGAGGGTACAGGAAATTCAATATATCTGTCGTTCTTTGTCTGCCTCCGAACAATTTTATTTCGAAGGTCATGCTTAAACCTTCGTGAAAAGTTTCTTTGAAGAATGGGTGGGGTAAAAAATGTCAATTGAAGATAATCCTATTTAGTCATGTTTTAAACAGAAATGAAGAAAATGGATAATTAATAAGACGTGTACGTTTATATAAAGCTGTTACTTGTAAATGCTAAATTCGCTCAGGTTGAGCAGCGCTAATATTAGGCGGATTTATCTTGTGTTGATGCTTGAAACCACAGGCTCAGGATATCAGTTCTAAGAATAAAACCTTTAGCCTCGCCGCTAAATCCTAGAAAAAGGCATTACAGAAGGAAAATCTTAACCGCATCCAACATATCAGCGCAAAACTCTCTGACCAGTCATCTAGCAGTAGAGAGCGTTTTAGTCTCTTGATAAAGCGGTTGAGCCTAACTTCTGCCGGCCCACACTGCCTCCAATGGTAAAATCAGATGACATGACTCATATGGAAAAAGAGAAGGCGAACTTGTTACCGTCTCTGTCTGCCGAAAACTCGCATCTAGATGCTAGCAAAAACATGCCACTAGAAATACCTCACTGCCGCACCTCTACACCAGAGATCCGTAAAACGAAGAGGGAGGTTCTCAAAACCTTGCGGTATCTAGACGTGAAAGAAGCCAGTGATCCTGATAGATTTCCAGGGACTGTAATAAAAGCGTGTGCATCCGAATTGTCTACTATGTTGACACGTCTCTTCCGCCTCTCTTCCAAGACTGAGATAATGCCAAAATCCTGGAAACTTTCCAACGTACCGATAAAGGTAGTCGTGCCGACCCTAATAATTATCGACTGATTTCAATTACCTCCATACTCTGTATGATTATGGAACATATATTGAATTCGCGTTTCCTGACATACCTAGAAGAAAACGATCTGCTCAGCTACCAACAGTACAGATTTCGCCGAAACCTGTCGAACGGGTACCTTCTAGAGCCACACACTTATGGGGCGAGACCCTCGAGAAAAATGGGGAGGCGCTTGCTGTCTCGATGTCCCGAAGGCTTTTGACAGGGATGTTACGATAGCCTGTTAAGCAAGTTTCCAGTGTATCATCAGGTTTTATCGGTTGGGTAAAGGACTTTTTAAGCGAACGGTTTCTTCGAATTGTGGTCAATGGTTGTTCGTCGCAATCAATGGCTACAAACCAAAAACCGAAAATCGATAGAACAATAAAGGTTCAGTTAAAGACGACCGTGTATGTCATATTCGCCATTATGTCCAAGGTATAAGGGTGAGAGTCGCCTGATGTGCTCGAGGTCAATGTTTTACCTACCTGCCTTTTTTATGGCTACTATGTTTTCGGCCGACTCTTCGAGAATATTCTTAACACTGCTCCCTCCCCTCTTTTCGGCCCAACGTTCGAGAACATTCGTAACAATCTCACAATATTATATGTATAAATGAAATTATAATATTATAATAATATTATATGTATATATAACATAATACTTTTGAGTTCAGTCACACATAGTAATTAATTTCTTTTATGAGTTTTTTAAAGAATTTTAATATTGGATTTTAGTTTATGCACATTTTTAAATGGAATTTTTAACATTTAGAAACAATTTCGATAGGAACACTGATAAATACTGTTAATAAATCAATGTTAAAAACACTTATAAAAAATATAATTTTTCACTTTTGGATTCACGTAAATTCCTCAACTTGAAATTTAAGGGGGTACTGAATATTGATCTTTAGTTTATAAACCGAACGTTTCGAAAATCTTTTATTCTTTAATTTTTCACAACAAAAGGAAAATATTCTTATAATATAAATATATTTACAGTTTAATCCTATACGAGTCTTGCACGGACTTGATAGATTTTTTATTTACCGATTTTGTTCGTTTTACCTCTCATATTTTCTAATAATGAATGTTTGTTTGTTCTAATTTTGAATGTTTCTTCGAGGAAGGCATAGTGAGTTAACTTTTAGAGCGCTTAGAATGTGCCCATTAGGCATTGTGCACGAGGGGCACCATTGCATTACAACAGAACTTGGAGCTTCCTCTTGTGTGTTGAATTCGTGCCAAGGAAGTGTTAAGGGTAAGAATACTACATATTTCGGAAATTTCCCAGAGATGCCGCATCATTCATAGTTTAATGAAGTACTTATTCCCCGCTAACGAAAAAATAATTATTAACTCAGTTTAGCATATCATTAAGTATTAAAGTTGTTAACATATGCTTATTTAGGTACATTATGTCACAATTGTATATCGTTTATTATCGATCGTACAAATCAATCAACACACATTGTTTCGTCACAACAACAAATATTATTTTGTATCATGTATTTGTATGTTCTTGATATATTGATTGTTAAAAATATAAAATAATATGATTTAATGGTTCAAAAATAAGTAACTTATGAAGCCTTAACAAATTGACTGAGTTAACGATGGACTCTTGCCTGATTTTAATAACTATAATTTCTACAAAATGTTCTACTACACAGCCTATTTCCTAAAATTGCATAAATGCTCCTCATGTAAGTACCTACTTAACTAGTTATCATAATCTTACTCAGGTAACTAAAGGTAAAGATAACTTAATCACATTACTTTATGGGAACCCATTATTATTTTATATTTTTATTATATGTACATGTGTACTGTATGTTATATTTATGTTATACTGTATCCATGACAACAATGTATAATGGTGTATACACGTCTCTCCCTGAGAATACATGATAATACTAGTAATTTTCTTGTTGCACGTTTAGATAGCTTTTTAGGTTTAAGTTTCTTAATAATTCTTGTATACATATATAATTGATATAAATAAGTAGTATATTTGTAAACCGTACGATTACGAGCTGGGATTTTTGCAACTCATACATAATTTATCGATTGTGGATTAAACTAGACCTGGATCATGATAAAATTAAACGCATTCAAAATCAAGCGCGCGATTTTATAATTGTACATTACATTTAAGGTGGTATTACAGTGTTGGAGATTGCGAAGTTATTTTAAACAAAGGACTATTTAGGCTTTACTTTAATAGCAGTTTATGTAGTCGATCAGTGGTAAATAAAGTCGATTAGAAAAATTTACCTAGTTTTTATTAGTCTAATGAACGAACTAATTTAATAAGAAAAGATTTCGTAACTTGCTGTATATCACGTACATCAACATTATAATTATGTTTTTAACATGACAGTCAATTTGAAGGACGCAAGTAATTATATACACATACATACATACACACACATATATATATTAGAATTTTATAGTGGCATGTTATTGCTAGAATCAAGACGCGAGTTTTCAGCGAACACGATTCTGTAATTATAAACAGAATAGTATGAGACCATGCTTCACTTGAGTTTTAATAAACCTTTCCTTTTAAATTTTAGTCACGTTACTTTTTTGTTGTTATTTCATGTACCGTATATCATTTATAGATTTCAGATTTTTTTTTACAGTAAGTATTAACTAATTTGTTTTTTGTAAAAATATTGCCTTCATATTAATAGTCGTTATCGTTATGTAACGTCGTATGTTACAGATTATATACACTTGAATATTAATTAGACAATATTAAGTGTGTTTTACTAAGAGTTAACTTCATAAAATGTGATATCTTTCTTTTTTAGTTATCTTTTATTAGGTACAAAAATTTACAGGTTGTTCCTGTAAATTGACCCAAATTGGTTTAAATATAATTTTGATATTTAGACCAATAAGAATAAAACATAATTACATAATGGAGCAATCATAGTTAAATGATCAGGACCTCTAATACCTAGGTAGTTATTTGTACAGTAGCTTTTTTTTTCTTATATTAAAGTGAAATACTCCTAATCGTCCTTCTTAAATAATAAAACATAAAGGGCTTTCATCTAAATTAGATAATTGTATATATGACCGATAAATATTTTATCGTTCCGCATTAGAATCCACAATAATTAAATATACAATACAAAATCAATGAGTGCATAAATAATACACAGTTGCCTAGTCACAATGTTACGGCTGATGTAACACTTTACCCTCGAATATTCATCGAATCACATCGATTTCACATACTTTTCATGAACTTTATGGATAATTTTCAGGTATACAAGTTTCCTCACAATATGTTCCTTCAAATAAGAAACGATGAAATCCGTAGACGAACGAGGGTGACCGACACAGCTCAGAGAATTAGCCGGCTGAAGTGGCAATGGGCTGGGCACATAGTTCGAAGAACCGATAACCGTTGGGGAAGAAAGGACCTCGAATGGCGCCCACGTCTCGGAAAAAGGAGCATAGGACGCCCTCCGACCAGGTGGACTGACGACCTGAAAAAGACTGCGGGCATCCGCTAGATTCAGAGGGCTCAGGACCGGTCAGAGTGGCGCAAGTTAGGGGAGGCCTATGTCCAGCAGTGGACCTCCAAAGGCTGATGGATGGATGTTCCTTCAACGAATGCAAGTGATAATTAATACGCACATCGTTTGATAAATAACATGTGCGTGCATCATTCATACACAGGTCTCCCGTTGGTCATCTCAGTTGTCTATCCCCTCGAATTGGTGCATGGTGTTAAGGTTCACTGCCTGTATGGCTAGCTTCTACATTTCTTTTACCAGTCAACACGCCCGATCACCGCTTTCGCCTCGTACGGTAACGCGACATGGGTAGTGGCAAGTACTTACCATCAAGTGGCACATGTACTCGTGAAATGACTACAAAGTAATATAAATAAAAAAAAATTGTCTAAAAGCTGAGTCGCAAAACACCAAAGTATCCAATTGAATTCGTTCAGTTCATTGGGAAGCATTTGTTTAGGATTATATCCGTAGATAAATGGAATTTAAATCTCATTCCGTCCCTCTGGGCAGCCGTCACGGTTGCTAACTTCTCCATTACACAAGCCAATGTTTATTAGATTCCAAATAACTTTATACGATCAAGACAGAAAAAAATAGTATACCAGTGTTTAATTATCACAATAATATTAGTAAGTGAACACAAAATTACTGATAATAAATAATTGTACTTACTTATTTATTGTAAAAGACCTCATCTGGGTCTAACAAATGGTAAACTTAAGGCCTTTTTATGATGATAGTCGGTTAATGGACAGACGGACCACTTCATGGTAACTGCCGTTCTTGTCGATATGCAATAGCCTAGGTCATTGTCACGTCACCGACTAAGAAGCTGGCAGTAAACCTGTTTAGATACAGGGTAACTTTAATACTGCAACAGAAACACGCTAAAATATTACAGCTACGTTTACAAGTTACGTTTACAGGTAAAAAAATTCTATCACCATGTAAGAGTACCGCTGGAAAAAGCTGGGTACAGACCTCAGAGTTCTTCAAAAGAACCTGAGAACCTGTTATCCAAGTGGATGTATCACGAGTAGGAGCGATTAGTTTGAACATAAGAATGAGGCCTTCTTTTACAAGTCAAATTACGTCTTGGCATTGAAACCAGTCAACTCAGGGCAATGGTAAAAAAATTGTGTAAGCAATATCGTTCATATAATATTCTGATAATCGTTAATATCATCAGTTTAACCTTTATCTATACACTGCTCTCAATGTGTGCCGTAACAGTTGGTCTTTCGCCGAAATCTTCGAGTCAGTACCACCAGCGTGCGGCGTTTTACCAAGTTTTGTTTATTAGTCATAGGCGCGGGACAACTTTGAAACACCTTAAGAATATATGTCTAAAAAAACTTGGTCTCAATGATAATTACTTGAGTTAATATGTCACGAGGTACTTTTTCCCAGTGATCGCGCAAATATCGTGTACCCCGTACTCTTTTAATAATTTCTTGTACGTTCCAATCGAAACAAACCGTCCATAGTGAAAATTGCTAACAGTTTTGCTCTTAAAGTCATTATCGCATCACTTGACTGAAATGTGATTTATATGTAATACTTTTTGTGGTCCAAGAACGCTGTACAATAGGTGACTAATACAATTACTGAACAAGCTCACAATAGCTAACGTCCCTATTTACTGTAAACTACAAAAGCTCAAAAGTTTAACAACCTCCTTGTTGCTTTTAAAATAAATTTGAGAGAAACTCAAGACAGTACCCACATTAATAAAATTAACTCCTCTGGTTTTCGCCCAGCTCTTTGAGTTTATAAGCGTAATTATTTCTTGTTTATATCCAAGACAACAAATACTTCTTTGTGTACAACTTTAGATTGTTCATCTCGCGTATTAATCTCCGGAAGCACAATTTATAATTGAAACATACATGTTAGTATAGTGCCATTTAATTGTAATAAGCATAGATTGAAACAAAAAATAAGACCGTGAATAAAATTCCAATTGCAAAATTATCATTTGCAATACCAATGAAAGACTCTTAGATCATATCCAAATGCAAGGAAATCAATGATGGCAACTGACTTCATATATTATTCATTAAGATAGATCAAATAGGATGGTAGTTCAGTTATTTCTAACATCATAAATTGTGTTTTACAAGGTTTAGTTTATTAAGTAATATTATATAAAATTATAACGTACAACATACTTGGAGGTATGATAATACTTGGACTTTGACAAACAGTGAAAGCATATGGGATATTCATGTCACACCACTTCATCTCAGTTCGAAACTGATCACTGGATAATCTGATTCCTGAGCGTTGTGGGCACAATCACCGGAGCTAACTAGATTTTATTCCCGAACGTTCTACACGTGACTAGCCCCGAGACAATATCCAAACAACTCAATTACTTCTCTAGTGATTAAAATAATTATACAGTGTATTGCGCTATTACCTCCACAGTAGCATTTACCAGTCCATTTTCGATTCGTTTATGGAAAAATTTAACTGTGAACTTTTTTGTGAAGTGATTAATACTCTTTGCTCTTATGCCATTAATATGAAGTAAAGATTCGTGTTAAATAAATTATTATGACGTCATTATACGGGCGGGGTGTAGAAATTTTAGTCAATACTTGACCTTCAGGGGTACTGGGACATTAATGATTTCTGATAAATAAAATAAAATAATAGAAATCCTACAGTTACGATAAACCCATTCTTTACTTGATCTTTGCATTATTCTCATCAAATAATGCCAAAAAAATAGTAAAAACACAGTTGTATTTATAGTTGTGACAAGAGCACAGAATTTTATACGGATTCATCACATATTTGCCCGACTGCGTATTACCAATTTCATTGCAGCCAATTTATTTTACATTTATACACAGAGCCGTATGTTGCCATAATATATTTAGGACCAGCACGTTCATATTACTCTATCTCACCGTTTAAGTATATTTCACCCTACACACTACTTGAGCTTTCCTTTACACAAGAATTTTAATCATAATACATCAGTTAGCGCATTTTTGACATTAAGGGAAAAGAGATTCTTCTCGAATTTGGCCGTCTCAATACAAAGGTACATACGAGTGTATTGAAAACAGTGCATGGTATAAGCATGGTAAACCTATGTATGTAGGTGGTTGGGTGTTAGATACCAAAGCACAAATGGTACCTAAGTGTTGGTAGCAACACTTAGAGACTGATTGAATGAGACATAATTATATAACAACTTTCAAACAAGACTAATATCCAGTTAATCTCAGTATATTACCAGTACTATTTACTGAAATACCTTCTTTTACCTTCTTTTTAACCTTCTTCTCATTTCCTGGCCGACAACGCATTAGTGATACCTTTGGTCTTATTGATGTCCATGGGCGACGGTGACCACTTACCATCAGGTGGCTCGTCTGCTCGTTTGTCGGCTATTAACATAAAAAAAAGCCGCGTTTACTAAAATGAAAAAATTGTTTGCAACCAATAACGTACACATTGAAAGTTACTAATCATCTTAAATATTGCGGCACTACAACAGCCGAACCTTACATATTGATAATTTACTTTGCCTGTGTGTGTAAAAATTCTTTGTATATTCTAAAACTCCTTTATCCTTGCCTTTTGATGCAGATGCTATTTTTAACAATGCAAGATGTATAGAAAGTTTTCGAAGCGAGCGGTGCGACAACATTAATTTATTACTACTCCAAACGCAAAGCTTCGGAACGTGATACATCTCCTTGCTTCTATTTATTACAGTGAGTGGCCAGTGGCATGTAGAATAGCGCAAGCCGACACAACATGTAGCTGTACGAGACAAATTGGCAGTAGTGAAGCCAAGCGTAGGCGCGTCACGGCGTACACTGTCCGTTAATTGCGACAAACGTGACCCGTGTGAGATGGACTTCCACTAAAACAATATTTGCATATTCATGCATCATTTAATGATATATTTTGAGGCAACAGACGCTTAAATGCTCTATTTAAACTTCTATGATTTCATTTCTATTCAGAGACATTTTTATGGTCTAATTCTGTATTTCTTATCAATATCATAGCATTACCATTGTTTCTTCTGCATGATAAAATATATTTTCTAAAACAAAATAAAAGGAACCCATTTCGTGCATGAGTATTATGATTTGAATTAGAATACTTCAGTTCTAATAAAATTATTTTAAACTTGGATAGAAAATGAGCTTTGTACTGAGAAAAGAGTTCAGATTTATTTAAAACCATAACAGTTTAAAATATCTTGTCCCTATTTAAGCTCGCATTGTTGTTTAACGTAGATATAAGTACAAATAAACTGTTTCTAAGGCCTAGTAGTAGATACCTATACTCGTACATACTACGTTAGTAAAATGTCGAGTCCATAAGCAGTACTCAATGGTCTGAATAGGCTTGTATAAATAGAAATAAATTTAGTATTAAAAATGATTTATCCGCCTTAGTTGTAGGAATTAACCTCTGTTAGGTACTGAAAGTAAGAATATAGGAAACGTGTCCGATCAGCACAAAATAATTCTAATCATTAGGTTCTATGAAGAATTATTTTATTGAAGCGCACAAAATAATAATAAATAGTATGATTTTATTTATTCTATTCACCACAAAATTTTACACCTGGAAATAATAAAATTATCATTTTATTTTTTATTCATTAGAATATATAATTATATATATTATAATGTCTATTAATACTTTAAGCACAATTATTAAATATTATCCCTAACTTGGGTTAGGTATTTTTTTATATTGTATTTACTTCTTTATTATCGCCTAATCATAAATTAAACAGGACCTATCAAGAGACCACCCTATCAATGGGAACATTTATTCTTGACTCTACTACGACGAATTTTCTTAAAATGTACATAATAAAAATCTACTTACTTTTACTCCTCGCATTGATAGAGGATGCATAATATGATAATTTTATATAAAATGCATATCTTGAGGGATAGTAAAAGATTACAATGATGATGATAACCACATGAACAGGGATGCATGAGTTGCTTGTGTTATACATAAATAAGACATCATAAACCATAAAACAGAGAATATTCAATATTATTTACGATTTTCCTACACTTAAATATTGATTGAAACTAATTCTTGGTTTTGACAGTAATAAGCAGATTCAACGTGTTTATAAATTAAACATCATAGTAAATAAAAACCTTCTAAAGCTCTTCCCTTTTTTCCTCAGAAGATAAATCCCGAAGGGGCCAAAATGATTGTATTTTAAATATAAATATTACTAATAAACAGACACGGGAAATGGAGAGTCTGTAGAATCTCTACTATATTTTCTTTTCGCGTTCACATCGCATATTTAAAGTAGTCGATGGCTCGATAGAAATTTCCTATGTACCCTCGGAATGCACATTACCTAATTATCTCCCAATGAAATTATGCGGATAACCACATATGCTACATGAACAATTAACCTAAACCCCTGTGAATAAACTCCTAATGGATATCCATAGGCCATTAAAAGTCTATGCATAATATAGAACTGTAATTGCGTTGATTTGCAAATCTGCCTATTGTAATGTATATATCTACACTTGGCATTGAATTCTTATCTACCTATTTGTTCTACTATTTCTACTTTGTCGAAACTATATAATTGAAAATTTCATTTGAATTTTGGAGGTAGCTTTGAGAATTTAAAGTTTATTCTGATTAAATTTATTAATTACATTAGTTGGGTACGTCAACAGAACGTGCAAATAAATGAATATTTAATTACGTTACTACGTTTTCATTATTTTCCCGAAGTTCGTAGACATGTTGATACTAAAATTCTGTTTATAAATTATTTATCAACAAGATCGTATACACCCGCGGTTTCCCAAAGTGGGTCGGAATTTCTTGAGGTGCACTATGGCCTCCGACAAGAGCTAACGACTACTATTTAACAATGAGCACTGGAAACAACTTGTTTTACGACGTCTGGGTAAAGACGTACGTTTCACGCGTCGAAAGCTAGTAAACGAAGATCAAGGATAAAAACGAAAATTATCGAAAGTCATTAATAATGTAGCAGGACTGGAGCTAGATAACATTACCAACATTAATTATCGCCTGAAACGTGATTGGGAATTAATTATGTCGCGAACTCCTGAATACCTAGCGGCTGTACATGATGCTAGGTTGTGGTTGAACGCGCGATCGTGATTGACGTATGGGAGATCGGGGTCATCCCGCACATTACTCAGTATTCACATTCAGAGCTTACGTGCTGTTATCCGATTAATAATATAGAACGACCTTTTAAAGAAATTCGGGTTTTTATATTAAAATTGTCATGGATTTAAAAAATATCAGATCTAACTAAAGGCAAATATTAGATTTAACCATCCCGCTGGAAGAGATTTTTGAAATTTTATCAACAAAACCAAATTTACAATAGTGTAATGATCGTAAACAATAGCAATAGTGTAAAACTATGTCGCTACTATTTACGCCCATCTCGGAGCACTTTACAATATTCTTATTAAATTGGAACATTAAGTTGTATCCACGTATGCATGTGTTTAAATGTGTTGAGTGTAAGTGCGTGTTTGCAAGTGTGTGTGAGTGTGCGTGTATATGTGTGTGTGTGTGTGTGTGCGTGTATGTTAGTGAGTTGTGTGTGTGTGTGTGTGTGCGTGTGAGTGAGTTGTGATATTAAGAGTGTGATATTCTGATTATACAGTAGAAATAAATAATTCAGTCTCATCATATGTTAGATTTTGCAAGAAATCTGTCAATTTAGATTTAAATTCACGGATAGTGAGTGGATATATATTTAGGATTTTATTAACTTTATTGTATACTAAGGTTGAAAGATAATCGAAGTGACGCCTTGCTGGTGCGGAATTACTTTTAGATGTACCTACTGTATATAATTATTGGGGGGCGGCGAAAATTTATATATATTTATTAGAATTTATTTAATATGTATATATTTGACAGATTCCTGTGAAGTTTGCATCTATTTTAATTTATGTTTTTATGTATACTTGATCCTAAGTACCGCTACTTGTATTATGGTCTGTTGCTGTGGGGCTCAACTACTGACATTGAGACCATTGTATTGTTACGAAGCTTCAGACAGGGTCGCCCACGGAGCATTCGGTTTCTGAATACGAAAGCGAAGAGTTTTCCCCCTACGAAGCGAAATCGACCTGCGATCTACGAGTGCGACTGCGATTGTGCAAGTGAAATAAAGTCTCTGCGGAACTATTATGACATTTCAGGAACCTGCGGATCCTGACACGTAACAGTATTATAGAAAAGAGCAGTACGCGTAGTTTGCTACCTCAGGCTTAGGGACTCGCTTAGAGATTTCTTTAAAGATATCAATATATTAATTGTTATATCACAATACATTCTGGATAATATATTGTATGTTAAAAAATACTGTAAGTGATGTTCACAATATGAATAGTGGGAAAAAGGCCAAACTAATTATACCATATTTCAGACTTAATAAAACTGGTGGCTTTCTAATGGGGAGATGTGTAAATATTTATAATAAAATTCCGTTAGAATTACCAGAAATGCCATACTGTAAATTAAAAACTCGCGTCTAAAGAACACTTTAAGAATAAGACTGCTTGAACATGAATTTAATATATAGCCACAAGTAGTAACTAAGTACTTTCGGTAACTGTGAGTAGAAAAATACTCATTGAGAGTTTCTTACAGTTTATTCTTCCGGGATCACTGATGGTAGAGATTTGTTGAAACAATAACGCAGTTTGACTTTTAAAGTGTTATACAAACTAATTTCGAATAAATAGTATATTATTCATTCATTTCATTTAATTTCATTCATTCTTTTGAGTTCGTTCGATCCTGACGTTTAATTCATTTAATTTCTAAGTATTGCTTATGTTTTATTTGTAAAATAACATCTGTAGGCACATTTCTTCCGGATAACTAGTTTTCATCCATCATTGGAGCACTTTAGTATATTTGGTTTATGTAGAAAAGTGAGGGTATTTTATTCTTAAAGCTTTTTGAAAGTTGTAAAGTGAAACTTGTACAACCATCTTACCCACTAATCTGTATTAGATTCGTATAAAATAAAATTTGTAAACATTAATTTATTTAAAAATTGTACATTTCAAACTTATAAATATATGGTCATTGTGCACAAGGTTAGTATAAAATGCTGATTATTTGAAAATGAAATCACTTTCAGCAGCTGCGTAGTCGTGGGTTCGGACAAAAGATGTGTGAGGCCTATAATGTATGTAAATATATTATTCAAATATATAACAACACTATAAGACATGAGCAAAACAAAAAATGAACTTTTCACTTACAAGCTTAACATAACAATAAATTAAGCTGTTTCATATTTCTGTTAAAAGATGATGGTGATTAAAATTTTTATTTTTTATTTGTTATAATTATTTATTTATTACTAGTTTTTATCTGACTCTCCAACAATGCAGCCGAAATACGTTATAAATAATTTTACGTTGAAATTGTAACGGCGAGTAGCACTTAACCATCTAAGAAAGATACAAGTTATGGTCAGAAAGATCACAAATATATCGCGACTTTTGAGGATCGAGATGGAACGCCTCAAATGTAAACGTCGATGAAGCCAACACCTTTTTATTAAAACAAAAGATTACTTAAATTTTGATTTTACTTAAATATGTAATATTAGAAGATTTGATGTTAGATTTATATATGATTAGAAATATTTACAGTGACTAAATGTTATACAGTGTCTGCTCTGTATCTTAAAGTATAAAATCTACTACCAATATGATAGGCTAGCAAAATTAAATGTACAATAAAATTGACATAACTCTATGGGCACTTAGAAAATAATTTATACTTATGGACTTAGGTACAATTTGATTGTACTAAATACAAACAGTGAGGTAAATAAAACTTTACGTATATCAAAAACACAATTGTACGTCAATGCAAAAATTCAATTAAAAAATACGAGAACAAGCAAAATGCAGACAAAAAATTAACACAGAATAGCCATTAAAAACCAACTTTAAAAACTTTTAACTGAATAATTTGTTTTGTCCGTTCAGATGCACTAATGAATCGTAATTGACAACCGCTAAGTACTTTAAACTGTTTCTCTTTAGTGTCTCGTTACGAACAGCTACGGTTGCCCACGAAAATTTTCATTTCATTAATATTAGAAAAAGTAAGTAGACGTACTTTTATTGTTCACGGGTATTAATTAATCGAATTTCATGCACAATCTTTTAATTGAGATTTGAAAAGTCACCAGAAGAATCTTAACAAAGAAATAGATACCCACTTAAGTAATATGATTTTGATGTACTCGTAATGCCCTGTACCGTTGGACTTACCCATTTGATTACCGGTTGAAAAACATTTATTGATCATATACTTCTCAACAATAAAGGTTTTTAAAAAATATTTTCAAAAGACAATATCAGTGTAAACAATTTTCGAATATATATAATATCTTTAATAATCAAAATGCGGTTACGTATAAAATGCATATTTCGCTCAAACTCGTACTAATCACACTTTCATGGGAAGAAACATAATAAATGTAATCCGCTTTCACTATTTTTGGAAGTTAAATATTTTAATTTTGAAATACAGTGAAATTAAGAAACATATTATCAGGTCCCTAAATTACCGCTTCGTGAATGAGTTTCTGTTTTTGTTGATCAAATAACATGTTTGTCTTATTGCTTTATATGGGCAACATTTAGCTCCTTAAAGCTACTTTTAATTGTCTAGCCAAAACATAAATTTATGTAGCAAATTTTTTTTAGTAATCTTGCAATAGTCCTCATTCAAGGACAAACTTGATTGAAAATTTCACAGTAAGCCTTTTGACGTTTCCTTATGGAGGTAAACAATATAATATTTGTTTACGAAGCTTCTAGAATGGATGGCTGAGTAGCGGAGGGCGGCAGCCCTACGAAGTTTCTGGAAGGGTGGCCGACCCTAACAGTGAATGCAATAGAGGCCATGAGAAAAAAACCCAGGTAGTAATAAAAACCACCTGGGACACTTCAAGGCACTCTCGCCCGTACGTCTTAAGCTTTAGGGCCAAATATCGCGATCCTGACGCGTAACAATATGTTATTATAATAAAGTGTAGGTACTGTAAATACTTACTACTTACTTAAATAAGTACGAAGTTCGCTTTTCTATACTCTACTAATGTAAACTTGAATACTTTAACAAGATATTTATATGACTATATCAGTATCACGTATTTAATAATATTACATTTTATTTCAGTTTAAAATAAAATATTGGGGAAGAATCACTTGAAGAGTCGCGGACTACCTGAAGAAACTAAGCAGCTTTCGATTTAAACTCCAGTTAGATGTCCTGTCAATAAATAAGAATGTTTAATAGTAATAATAATACTCTTTATTGTACACCATAACAGGGATGTAAGAAAAGAACAGGTTGCACTACATTTTACGATAGAGAAGGTCTTATCGCTACAAAGTGATTTCTTCTAGACACACTTAAGGTGAGAAGTTATAAGTATATTGTCTAGCGGTAGTATGTGCTAAGTAAGATTAAATAACAGGTTAAGTATAAGATAAGTAAGTAGCTTGTTGATGTAATGTTTACCTAGATTTTATTTTTACATAATTCTTGTATATATAAACAGATAGGATCGCGGACAGTCTGTACTGATATATCAATAGCAAGAAAAACTTTTATACAGACATACTTTTATATTTGTTTGTGGCTTATAATTTTTTTCTTCAAAACATAATAACTAACCAAATAAGGTGCTTTGATCTTTCTTTAATGTTTTAGTTTTTTTAATTTTATTGCCATGACAGCTTAAGCCACACGACAACATTTACCTTTTTCTGTTTTTTCTATAAATGTACAACAAAATTTATAATTCCATCAGGACATTTTCAATGCTTGAGTTGAATTTAATAATTGTGAACTATGTTAAACATTTCCTAAATATGTTTAGCTTAATGGAAGCCAAAATTGCCCGCCTATTTTTCAAGTCACTTATGAGGCTCTTTAAAAGAAGCTCACGGTGTACATCTCTTGAGAAAAGACTAAATTGAGGAAATTGTACTTTAGGTGTAACGAAGAAAAGAAGCAAGAAAAAGGTTGCAACGAGGGTCCTCCTTAGAGATCCATTTTTCAAACTACCTTAGCTTCTTAGTTTACATCTGTGATTTACTCACAAGCAAGAAACTGACAAGACGACAGTTCAGTTAAAGAAGATAAATAAGGGTAAATTTATTACGCCTCTCTGGATTAGATTAATTATTTGAAACTCCAACCTATTTAAAAAAAAACTCATTCTTATACTAAAGCAAACGCGAGCATCTGCACACATCTTTAATATGATAAAACAGTTGTTTTCATTGACCATATTCGATGGGCACTCGCGTGCCTTTGAGGTCATTGGTTATTGCTTATAAAAACTCCGTTTAGCCGTTTTATTCTCATTAAAATGATTACCACTGACTTGCAACGTACAGCTTAAGTCGCCGGATCTAGAAGCATTAAGTTCATAGGTTACTTAAGATATATGTCTATACTAATAAATAAAATTGGAGTGTCTGTTTGTAATATTAAAATAACCGGTTCTTACTACATGTATATGAATGTGTATAGGGTACATATACCAAAATAATTTTTTTTTTCAATTTTTGTCTGTCTGTCTGTCTATTTGTTCCAGCTAATCTCTGAAACGGCTGGACCGACTTTGACTGGACTTTCACTGGCAGGTAGCTGATGTAATAAGGAGTAACTTTAGCTACTTTTATTTGTACTAAATAACTTTTTTGTAAAATTCCACGCGGACGAAGTCGCGGGAACAGCTAGTATTATAATATATCTTTAGTGTGTATATTATGTGTATTATTAAATTTGAATTTTGAGATGTTGCGAAGATAAATACCCGGTACATGTCAAATAATTAAAAAAAAACCATATTGTTACGAACCAGTATATCCATTACTTTTATAAGCTACATAATATATATTATTCTAAACTTAGAAATAAAATAAAGTATTTCATCAAAGTAATGATGTGAAATAGTAACTTTGTGAGACTACCGATCACGTGTACGAATACTTTGTAAAATACAGACTTGTTCAAAGGTATTGGGAGCGATCTTGAGATATGGGTAACCAATCAGGCAAGACGCAGGGCGATGACTAGTTCCCGGCCGGTCCGTAAGCGGGTTGATCCGCACCGGGATCAGGTTGGGCTATAAAAGTAAATTGAATTGTTCTCGGAACTGCTGTTCCACGTTGCATGTCCCCGTACCCGATTTAACGCTGCTTGTGTTTTTAAACTTTATGCTTTTGCACTTAGCTGACTTGTGTATGGCTTTTTCAGCGTGAAATATGGATGGATGTATGGTGGATTTAAGTTATTGGAGTTCGAAGGAAGTGATAGTATAATTTTGTTTCAAGGTTTCACAACATAGTAGAATATAGTGCAAGCAAAATGTATTAATTTCCATCATGTGGATTTATTTCATGATATAGTAACTTAGATTAAAAATATAAGCAACTGCTAAAAGAAACAGAGCCTAGACTCAGACCAATGTTGTAAGTCAATTTCCAATACAATAACTTCACTAGAAAAATAATCTATGGTTATACCTAAATAAAGTAACATAAATTAATGCCTTTTAAACATAAAGGTATTACCTATAAGATTATATCAAGTCTTCCGTCCTCCAATCTCTTAATGACTGGCAGTCTAGTTGACAAATTATTGTTAATTCTGAAATATTAACTTAGAATATAAAATTTTATATCCTCGCCATGTAACTGCTAGCTAGAGTTTATTGCGTTAACGTTCCATACCTCGTATATCGTATAGTAATAATCTTGATTTTCCCACCACAAAATATTATTATAACAATTTTTTATCTGTATTAACTACAATTGCAACGATACTTAATTTTATACATAAAAGCCTCGAAACTCCATCTTTTCCGTTTTCAAGCACCAATCAAAATTGTTGCAATTTAAAAATGATATATACCACCTAGCATTCTATTTCAATATGATTTTTCCAAAACATGCGCTGCAGAAAAATTATACTTGACAAAATAAAAGAAAGACATAGGAAAGGTAGATTCTTGAACAATTTGTTAAATTAAGTAGTTGTATCGCAAACACACGCAGTCCAATCTTTGCTTAACAAATACGTAGAATTAAACTAGATAGATAACAATGACTTTGTACAACCTTATACTTTAACAAAACTCTTATTCAAGTTGTTTCTAAATAAATTTACGAACAAATAAAATAATAACAACTAAAATGGGTGATGGCTTCCAACAGTCAATAATAATTTATTAAAACTTTAAGTTATTTTATTTTGTAACGTTAAAAGTAATTGACATTTGTACGAATACTTTCAAAACTGTTCTCTTTCGAACATAATTCAATAGCGTATTCTTTGATTGTACTTGAAACAACTTTTAGAGAAACTGTTACCTTTACAGCTCAATTCTATCTGCACCAAAATGTCCCTTTTTCATATTTATAGCCGTAATTTCGGTAGATAAGAGTTTACATTCTCCGGTAACTAGATACATATACTACGTCCCACAACCCGTCGTACTTCCATTATTCTAAGATTAATCCAGTTAGGAAACGTTACTCAAACGGACATAATCTGATCTTCGGTTCCAATATCGTAATTAGGATGGCTACAATAAAACTTTGACAATTAAATGTAAGTCGGCGGTGTTGGAAGAGGCAAGATAAGACCTAGCGGCGCCCCTTAGTGGGGTACTTTCGCTATTAACAGGGTGCCCGCACACCCGGCCTTTCTGAAACTGTCTTGAAGTCTTGATTAGAAATACACTCACAGCCCCTCGGTATTATACCAAGCTTATAACAGATATCCCCGTCCTCGCTAGCTATTTACTTTAATCCGATTGTACAACTAGCACGGAACTTCTCTCAAAGCCGCTCTTGAACTTTTAATGCCTCCCTATTTCTTATAATGTTGGATGCATACTTGGCTTGCATGGATAAAAACTTTAAATTTAAACATAGCCATTATCTGTTCAAAACTATTATTTAAAGAATAATTAATTTTTTATCAAACATTATTTTTTATCTAACGAGTTTATTTTATCAAAACTGATAGTGTGTGACGTTAAGACTTAAATCAATCTTAATTGTTGACTTGCCCGTCAACTCAGTAAATCGTTTCGTTTTTCGTTTTCGTTTTTTTTTTTCGTTTATTAAGCTAAATTGTATAATCAATAACTTTTAAATAACTGCTTGAGACGAATTTTATGTCCTCTTAATTGAGATACTTATTTTGGACCTAGGTTGGTATGTTTGCAATGAACACTTCAAACGTAGTCACCTTAGTTACGAGTATAATAGACAAACTTGCCGCGCTAGAGCGACGCGCGACGGCTGCGGGCCGTCGGCCAACTTTTACTTATGCCTTTTAATTGCTCTTATTACTCTATTTCCACTTTAACAACATTCGAACCAAAGATAATTTATTATTTATAATGTACGTATTTTATCTGTGTTCTTACTTTTTGAACAACAAATATTTAATTTTGTTTATGTATATTGGTAAATGAACTGGGTACCTTGTTACAATTGAATTGGATTATGAGGGAGTTTATTAATTTTATTTTTAATACATTCTAAGTCATAATAAGGTTGAATTTAAAATCCTATAAATAAAAACTGTAAACGTTAGCATTTATACTACATGAGAAAGAAGAATAAAAGCAAAACGAAAATAAATTTCAATATAAGTTCCAAGTACCACCACATTTATCAACAAGGCCTTGCCAATAATAAGGTACCATTTTTATTAGTTTCGTTTAAGGATAGCAAGGGCAAAGATTGATGATTCTCGTGTCTCCATTTTATTTCCCCGCGGATAATCTCGTTGTCTCCAGCTTAAGGACATGTGAGCCGGAAATACGACAGCAATTTTCCTCCAACTATAGAAAAATGAGTACCGTTTAACATCGTGCATGGCTACCCATGAGTAAGAAGAAAGTTTATCCCGTTAGTCGTGAGTTGCTAACATTATTTGATATCCCTTAAATTATATTTATTAACCTATCGTAGCTTATATTGCCTCAAATATATATTTTATGTATGGTATAAGATATTCAACGATAACGAAATGGACGGGGGTATTAACATGTCAAATGAAGCTCGGAAACATTCATGAAATCTCTGCTTCTAGCAGTCACTAAATCAACTCCTAAACGAGATGTACGTTGCTAAATTTCGATCACCTATGTATAACTTATAATTTACATTAAATGCTTACACAACTATCGATTTATCATTGTACATATAGACATTTGAATAAGTTCAAAGAAGCTTAATTACACAACGCACGTGAACGCACCTTACATGCATATGAATAATGTTGGGTAAGTTTGGTCAACAATAATTCCTTTGTATTTTTTATTTCTATTTAATAAACAAATTATTTCATATTCATCAGTTTGGTTTTTGTAGAGAAAAAAATACCACCGATGCAGGCATAGCACTCTTTAAACACATTTTTGATGCTTGGGAGTGCAAGCAGGGTATTTTCATTAGCATTTCAAAGCATTGGTATATTCTGTGACCTCTCAAAAACGTTCGATTGCGTCGACCATAATATACATATTAATGAATAAACTTAGGCATTATGGTGTCTCCACAAAATCAGTTAGCCTTATAAAATGTTATCTTTCTAAGTGTAATCAAAAAGTAGTTATTAATGGAAAAAAATCCCCAGGGGCAAACTTTACCATGGGAGTTCCCCGAGAATCAATATTAGGACCACGACAATTTTTATTTTTTACTACTATATTTTTTTTTTTACAATGATCTTCTTTATTTCACAAGCGACTTGTGTAAAACTGTATTGCTTGCTGATGACACCTCCTTACTTTTTATAGTAGCTAGGAGAAAACAATGTTTTGAAGATGTAAATAATACTGTTTCGCAAGTGTTACACTGTAATAATCTTGTGTTAAACGCTAAAAAACAAAATGTATTGAATTCACTTTACCAAATGTTAGACAAATGCCATCTCATATTGTTTTAAATAAGGAAGTGTTTGAAATAGTGAATTCTACCACATTTCTTGGAATCACTATAGACTCACGACTGCAATGGTGTCCTCATATTGAAATCTTCTGAGGGAAACTTAGCTCTGCTGCCGACGCTGTTAAGAAAGTGAGGCTCTTAATGGACGTAGAAACAGCAAGATTAGTTTATTTTAGCTACTTTCACAGTGTGATGTCTTATGGTCTGTTGTTGTGGGGCTCAGCTGCAGATATTAAGTCGATTTTTATATTACAGAAAAAAACAGTACGCGCCATTTACAACCTCAGGCCTAGGGATTCCCTTAGAAACCTCTTTAAAGAAATTAAAATAACTGTGGTATCACAATATATTTTAGATAATATTATGTACGTTAAAAATACTCTGATAGTTTTCTTAGGAAGAGTAATGTTCACAATATTAATACTAGGAATAAGGCTAAACTGATTGTTCGAAATTTCAGACTAAGCAAAACTGGTGGCTCTTTCATGGGTAGATGTGTAAATATTTATAATAAAATTTAATTAAAATTGACCGAAATGCCATATTGTAAATTTAAAACTCACGTCAAAGGCGTTCTTATGCGGAAAGGTTATTACAAACTTGATGATTACTTTCAGGATAAGACTGCTTGGACAGGAGTTTAATATTAAGCCAGTTTAAGTGCGTCCTGTAACTGTGAGTAAGACAAAAAAACTCCTCGGGAGTTTCTTACCGCTTCATCTTCCGGGACCACTCACGGTAGGGATTTGTTGAAGCGATGGCGCAATTTGACGTTCGAAAAGTGCTTGTAAAAACCTACTTCGAATAAATTCAAGATTTTCGCAAGTCGAATAACTGATTTTGTAAATGTCTTCAACCAATCGCAACGTAGCATTATAATCTATGTAGATACGGTTGTCTTTTTCCGCTTTATTATTATACGCCAAAATTCTCAAACCACTTGTCATCAGATTTTGACAAATGAGGTCTTAGACGATTTATCTTAACGCGCGGATGACGAGGGTTGTATGACGTCAGCACAAAATCAATGTCACGAACCTAAACCACGAAACGTACATGAAAAAAAATCAGCGATGAGTGCGAAAATACTTATAATTTGTTTTAATTATGAGAAACTTAGCAAATATTATAAATTACGAACATCATGAGACGGACAATTCGACGAAAATATGGTTTGAAGATAATTTTAGTCTATGTTTTACTTACACTTATAAATATTCAATTCCCGCCAATACAAAAGCCGTTGTCCTTTTTTCGTTTGTTTTCATTTAATTTCATTCATTGATCATTTCTTTCAATAACCATGAAATACTCGTGCTAAATTCAATTTTTAAAGTAAAAATTCAATTGCTTCGATGTAAATACAAAATAAATGATATCATGGAATTCATGGATTAAGGATAATTTAAGTTTCGAATGTTTGTGTTTGCATACTTATTCTGTTTTGAAATGGGTCACATACAATCAAAAATCGAACCACACGAAAGTATTTTTTAAATATTATAACAATTACCAAAATAAAATTTATAACCATTTAAATATATTTTCATGTATTCGATTACATATTCGAATAAGAATTATAAATGACTAATAACCCGCCCTTGCTTCTCATCAAAAACCTACAGCTTACGTTTAAAAACGGCATCCGCATTGTTTTAGGAATGAGTTTTTCTAGTTATGTAAATTAGAGACATATTTATTTATTATAATAGCTACAACCAGGCAGTCAAAAATTTTATTTACAAACCTCTTAGTATAATATCCATATTAACTTTAATTTCCTATTGCGTGGAAACAGATTCAATTATCGGGATAATAATATATTTGATTACAAATGACGCATATAATAAGTTATTAATATATACCAACTATCATATCCAAATTTTATATCCATTTCATATCCAAAATTGGTCGGTGAGACAGACAGACAAATAAACTGACAGAATTTTATTACTGGTATTATTATCTTTCCGTAAATCCTTCCTGGCTAGCTACCACCCTCCTGCTTGAGTCAATTGCTAAACGACTCGTCGTGTTCCGGCTGGAGGCTTGAGAGCCAGTCCTTTCTTTCTTTCTTACCTTCTTCTAATTTTCTGACCGACAACGTATCAGTGATACCATTGGTTTTGCTGATGTCCATGGGCGACGGTGACCACTTACCATCAGGTGGCTCGTCTGCTGGTTTGTCGACTATTAACATAAAAAAACTGACATGCAAAGATACTTACACGAAAATTTCCAAAAAAATTGTTCAATTTACAATTTTTTTTTAAATTATAATAGTATAGATTTCAGTAAAAAACACTCAGGAAATAAAAAAAATACATTTAATTTTACCCCAAGATGTCTACACTCCGTTTTCGTTTAGAATCTACGACCCCGTAACCGTTGAAATTATTGATTTATTCAATGTGTCAAGAGGCGTAGATTCATATGAGATTCATATGTAATGTAAAAAGCGGAATGTTTATTTATAGTGTTTTTTTTTATTACTAAATTTACACCCAACGCGAACTAGCGGGCGGGAATAGCTAGTTAAATCATAATAATGGCACATAAAGGGAACTTTGCGATTTAATGATGTCTGTAAAGTATATTCGTACTGCCTGAAAGTGATATTCAGTTTCGAGCGCTTTTGTTGCAGTTCACTGCTGAATGTAAGTACTGTGAGTAATTGGCGAAATACCCCTTGAGGGTTTGGTTTGGATTACTTGGAAGAAACCTCTGAGTTTTTGCGTAGTTGTAGAGTAGTAAACAAGTTTTAGATTGGATTTTATTTATTAGCCTAGCCAAAAAAAATACTTATTAAGTACTGATAGACTAGAATGTTGTATTGATAAACTGGTGGCTTGACCCGATTTCGTTCGTGTAACACAATTAAATATTATATTATATGCATGATATTAAAAATTACCTCCGTATAAAAGATACCTAATACTCGATTTTAAATATTTAATTTTGGACCTACGTTAATTACTAGTGTTATTATTTATTGCTAATTGGGCCATATTTTACTTTTGCATTTTGCCAGATATATTTTGCTTACTTGTAACCATAAAAACATTTTAAACTATAATCAATAAATTACTCTCAAACATACAGTTTTAAATAGTTTAAATCTTGTCAATGATCATTTATTTTATTATTATGATCATTATATATGTAATTATATATTATAATTTATATTATGTTGTGTACCTAAATATAGATTATATAAGGTTACAATATGTATAAGGGTACAAAATATATAAAAAATATGTCTTAGTACTAATAAAAAGAACAAAAAGCTATATTAAACAGTTAAAAAATAAAAATATGACAAGACCGAAACTCTTCATTAAATATTTTTTGAAAATTTTAATACGCTGTGTTATCATTGTACAGCAACCTTTTTTTGGGTATCTACTGAGTAATTGTTACGGCTGCAGAGTGTTATTTTATGTAGATTTAATGAATATGTTTCCAAAAGAGAAGCAAAGGGGTCAGTTAAAAAAAATTAGTGGCAGATACTATTTTACACAGAAGTAATTAGTAGTATTTTTTCTATTAGCCGCTATTTCTGTCGGCCACAGACTCTGAAACGGCTGGATCTTGGGGCTTATACGTAATATGCACTATGAGCTTCAATTTGTACACTTGGAGTATTTTATCTTAACATCTTTTTTTGCCTAGAGTGCGATTATGGATACGTTTTGCCTCAGTTTTTCGACTTAAGCATATAGAATGCTGATATGGAATTGTTATTGATCTAATTTACTCAATCACACCGATTTCTAACTAATCAATCTTGATAATCTAGATTTTGATTTTGATTTGTACTTAGCATTGTCTATGTCAGTCAGAAACTTTGTCATTATATTTTGGGATCAAACTTTTCGATCTTGATGATACGAAGATATGGTTTCTCAGCCACCAATCCAAGCTAGATATCAAGCATATAAGAAAGTTTTCTTTGCCCTGCGGATTCGATCGCTCCTATTTGAAGCTGAGGTTAGTTTACCCAAATAAAATGCAATAGGGCTTATAGTTATAAATAAACACTTACACATGGGCATCAATTCTTTGCACTAAGATTCCCTGTGTCGTAAGTAGCAATTTTTGGTATCGATCATTAAAAAAAGATAAGCAAAACGCGGAAAACCTACCCTGACCGCGAATACCGGGTACGCCTTCACTTTTAGGTGCTTTCGCTGTTCAGCCACAGTGTTACTTACACTGTTCTCATTCTCATTACACAGAATATTTTGGAGACGCACATTTCTGCCTCGACCAAAGATATCACGTCCATTCGCTATCGAGACCTATACGATCGACACGCCTATTTCCTAATTGCATGTTCTAAAATATCTATTTTACAAAAACATCAATGTAATTTATGTCGTATCGTAGATATAATAATACTCGATTGAAAAAATCTTGCTATTAAATACTGTAATACCGATAACTAATGAAAATTATCCGCCCTGAGTTCAACTTTCATTATGTTACCGAAGGTCTCGAGCGAGCTTGAAATCTTTTCTTTCCTTAACGGTAGAAGGCACTTTTTACTTCTCGCAAAAGTTGTGTCACTTCACAAAAGTACGTTACTTTAATACGGAAGAAAAATGGTGAGCAAATGTATTTTCCTTTTTATCAAGATGTTCTTTCAATGCCTTATTATGATGTTATCCACGTGCCATAGTAATATTAATAGGTGTTATAAATAATTTACAAAATTAAATTTAACGTCCCTGTAATCCAGCTAGTTGCTACCTTAGTAGTTGTAGTAGAAATATTACGTTGGTGTCCTACTTGCTGCGCAAGAGTTTCGGTTCAATTCCCGGCCGAAGCAGATATTTACATGACATGTAAATGTTTGTTCTGGGATCATAGGTTTTTTGTGATGCTTCATTTGTATGCGCACTTGGAATGCGAGATAGGCGATCTGCAAATCGAACCCGAGTGTACAAGTGTGTTAGCATTTATTCTGTGATTTGTAAATAGGTTGATTTATTTTTTTAATATTATTTTTGAACTATTAATGTGCGAATGTGACTTAAATGAGATATTTTACTGTTTTACGTGATAAAATTAGAGTTATTCGTTTTTTTTTTCAAACTTGCACAATGTAAGAAAATTTTAAAGTACATATTTAGACCTATATGGATATTTTGATTGTTATTATTCGTACTTCATTATCATATATTATAATTTTTTGAACACAGATATGTTGAGTGTTTAAAATTTAATTTTTGTAACATCTGTTTCAACGTCTTCGATCATAAGCGATAAAGCCGCAAGGTACACTGACTCACATTACGAATTTGTCTTTTGTGGTTTGCCCTCAATAATTATTATAAATAATGATATTTCACTCCAAATATTTATTTATTTACAACAAGAGCAATCGATGCTATTACAAAGATAGAATAGCAATTGCGCTTATTTTCGTTGGCCTGTAGCCAAACTCCCTTCAGGATGCGTTTTGGCACGACAGCAATAGTTAGGATTACGTTACCTTAAGTAATAGCAACGTGAGATGTTAGTTATTTGTAGTAACATCAAAGCTTAATACTATTAATCTGTGTATACAACAACTACCTTTTTTAATTACAGAAATATTTTGGTAGGATACTAGTATCAAAGCCCATTGAAGACCCGTTCCTACGAACTCCTTAAAAGTAACGAAGAAGAGAAAATCCTCCTTTTATTCTTATTGATAATACTACCATAAATTGGATAACTTCAACGCTAAACCAGAAAATAGTCCAAATTTAAATTTTTAACACCACCATGAAAATTAAAATAACATGAAGCCAGCTTTTGAAGCTTTTTCCCCCCTACACCCCAACCTCCGATACCAAAAAAACGCACTTGTTGCCGGCGTCCAAGCTTCCAGATTATATACTCAAATCATCAAAATCAAACCTCTAAACATCCATGACAAGAAGTACCACAGAGAACTAAGGGCTACCGAGGGTGGCAAAAGATCTGCAAATCACGTATCATGGGGATTTTTTACGATGACCTCGTCACATGATGGTTCTTTGTATTTATAACGAAAAATGAGGAATGAGAAACAGCGATGCAAACGGGATTTAACTTCTTGGGGTACAAAAATGAGGGGTTCATATATCTTAGTGACCATTATGGAGAACTCACTTTAGATTTAGGAGAGATTTATTTTTTATATAAGGTCTTTACCTATGAAATTGCCGTTCTGCTGTACTGGCCATTTCAAATCAAAAAAAATTTTTTTTGGCTGATAATTCTAATTTCAAATTAATTTTATTTTTAAAACATGAAATTCTTTTTTCTAAAATCGTGATTTGTTTAATAGTTAGTGTTTTGTTTTCAACGCATTTGAACATTTTCGTCATCATGGATACGTTAAAAATTCGAGTAATTATGGAGTATGAGTATCGTCGTGGCAGCAAAGCGACACAAGCTGCACGCAACATCAACGACGTTTTCGGAGCGAACACTACAAACGAACGCACCACCCGTTATTGGTTTGCCCGCTTCCGTTCTGGAAATTTTGACCTGAAAAATGACCCCGTAGTCGTCCGAAAACTATGGTCGACAATGACGAATTAAAGGCGATTGTGGAAACTGATGAAACTCAGTCTACGGCTGAATTAGCAGCAGCTTTCGACATTAGCATCAAAACAATATTGGTCCATTTGCGTCAAATTGGCAAGGTAAAAAAGCTTGACAAATGGGTACCCCACGAACTTAATGATCGCCACCGAAGTACGCGTGGAGGCGTGCCTTGCACTGCTCAACAGGCATACAAATGAAGGAATTCTGAACCGCATTGTTACTTGTGACAAGAAATGGATCCTGTTCGACAATCGTAAGCGCTCAGCAAGTTGGTTGGACCCTGGTTCAGCACCCAAACAATGCCCTAAACGAAAACTTACCCCTAGAAAAGTGATGGTCACTGTTTGGTGGTCTAACGCGGGTGTAATTCATCACAGCTTCTTACCAAACGGGACGAGCATTACTGCAGATGTGTATTGTGAAGAACTGAACACCATGATGGCGAAGCTCGCACGTCTCCAACCAGCTTTGGTCAATCATTCGGCTCCACTGCTCCTGCACGACAACGCGCGACCTTATACTGCACAGCAGACAGTCTCTAAGCTACAAGAGCTGGGGTTGGAAGTTCTCCGTCATCCGCTGTACTCACCAGACCTTGCGCCTACAGACTTTTACTTTTTCCAGAATTTGGATAAGTTCTTGGCGGGAAAAAATTCAATACCCGAGAGGCAGTAAAAATGCTTTTGAAGAATTTGTTGCCTCCCGTCCAGCAGATTTTTTCAAAAAGGCCATTAATAAGCTACCAATGCGTTGGCAAAAATGCATTGATTGCATGGGTGATTGCTTTGATTAATAGAAATAAAAAATATAGAAAAAAAAATACACTTCATTTATTTCATGAAAAACGGCAATTTCATCGGTAAAGACCTATTATTAACAAATTTAAAAGCAATATGTATATTTATGTAACTCACTCATATGATTGAATCATTATTACAAAAATATTATAATAAGTGAATAAACGCATCATTGGAAAGTTTCCTTTTTCTTGAACGAGCTGTAAAAATATCCAATTCTCGATGATAAAGCGCAGTAATTATGTACTCTGTGGTAAATGTCAAACTCATGTTTCATAGTTTTCGCGGGCTTTTAAATGTCCGTCAAGTTAGATTGTCAGATAATATTATCAGAATAATTTTGTAACAACATAGTTTTTTTATCAAAATTACATTTACTACTAAATAGTCAATCGATTAATTTCAAAAGTGTTATTTTATATACTTCCATATAGTTGAATCTTTATGAGTTGTCAGGATATCTAACAAAAATGACTTCGCTATTGTCTGCAGAACTTTCTGCTACTTGCAATGCTTTGGGAACATTCAATAAAAAAACAGGAAAGTATATGATTGACGACTTTACACTAAATACCGTAAAAGACTTAATTCGGTATTTACGACGTGATGGAGAAGATCATGAAATTCGTAGACACTTTGGTCAAACTAAAGTATTACAAACGGATCTGCTACCTATGTTAGTTGATCATTGGGAGAACCCAGAACTGTTTGATGTAACACTACGGTAAGATAAGAGTAAAAATGACACTGTTTAAAACCAACCCTGTAGTTGTAGTTTGTTCAAAACAACCCCTGTAGTTCAGTTGGTAGTGCCCCGCCAATTAAAGGTTTGACTCTCCACGAAGCAGGACATTTGTAGAGCAAATAAGTGTTTGTTCTTGCATTTTGGTTGTTTGTGTCATTGCATTTGTATGTATACTTGTCAACATCAAAGTTTATCTTATAATATGTAACTAATCACTTTTTCACTTAGATATTATCATCCATGATTAATGAGTAATCAAAGAATCATCTAGGTTTCAAACTTATCAATTGTGATTTTGTGTTGCTTTGTATATAGTATATACAGCTACTACAATACTAAATGTATTTAAAGTATATGATGCAAACAATGATTATCTTTACAGACTTGTAGTGAATTTGACAAATCCAGCCCTATTATTATACAGAGAGGAAGTGCCTGTAGAAAAGACAGCTAGACATAATTATTTACAAATACTATCACATTTACAATCATATAAAGAAGAAGCATTTACTAAAGTCGAAGTCTGGCAAGTTTTTGCCAAAAAATTAGGGACAATACTCGAAATTGTAAGTTTAATAAAAAGTTATTTAAAAAATTGAGATATATTAGTATACATATATAAGGTATTGTATGTAAAGAGTTAATGCCTTCATAAATCCAGAGCTAGTAACACAAATCCTATTTTTAAATTGAATTTTATGTGAGACCTGAGTTTCAGAAAAAAAATATATATTTAAAGTTTCCTGATATAATACACGAGAAGATTGTGTTAATCAGAATTGTCCAGATTTGCCAATTATAATAACCACAACACTGTTCTAAGATCGTAAAAAGTCAATGATAAATGTAACTTCTGAAATTAGAATTATTTTAAAATAGTTTAAACATATTGACTATTAATTATTAACCCCATATTATCTTAACAGGTAATATGACTCAATTGAAAATTTACCTGAATTAATCTTTCAAACCTTTATTTATAACTTAGTAACATTATTATGTAGGATTGGTCTGAAAGAGATGAAGATACTGGGTTGATAATAGAGAGAATTTTGATACTTCTAAGGAATGTATTGCATATTCCTGCTGATCTTGACAAGGAACGGAGGCCAGAAAATGATGCAAGTGTTCATGACCAGGTAAACAAATTAATTTTTCTCACTTGTTCTCTATTACTACAATACTTAATACTTCCAAGTTGGAAACTCCAACACGTTGCTGATTAAGATAAATACATTAAAAATATTTCTTTGTATATCCATATTGCTTCATAATTAACTTTTCAGTATTATGAAAAGTGTGGATTTGACAGTTGAAGTAAATCAAGTTATATTCATCTTTTAGTACCAACATTTGTATATCATTCAAAAATCTTTAAGTTTATTTTTTAATAATGGATGATTTTTTTTTAGGTATTATGGGCACTTAATCAGTCAGGAATATTGGATATAATTCTATATATGTCATCAGAAAATGAAAAGCAATACTTTATGCACATCCTTGAAATAATATCTCATTTGTTAAGAGAACAGAATCCAAGCAATTTAGCAGATGCTGCTCTACAAAGAAGCATTGATGAAAAGCTAAGGGATGATCAGGAATTACTTTCTTTGAGAGTTTCAGAAACAAAACAAAGGCTAAATAAAATTAAACAGTATTCTGCTACAAGGTAAGTAGACAATTTATTGTTCATTTGTTGTATTGGTTCATCAATATATACTCAATGTATATGAAGATTAGTCATTAATTTAATTAAAAATACAACAACTTTTAAACCTTTCAATAGCTATATGCTATATATATATGTATATATATAGATGGTACTGTAGTATATTCATATAATAATTGTAATAATATTTACACTATCAACAACAAGAGTTGTCCTATCAGAACACATAAAATTTCTAAGCATAATTTAAAGTATTAATTTTTAGCCTACAGTTACATGAAATAATTGTGATATATTATTATAATCTTATATTATTTATTATATTTTTATTGCTTATTTGAATAGTATTTCATAGTCACCAAAACGCTATTGTATTTATTGCTTTTGTTTTAGACACTCACGTTTTGGAGGAACATATGTGATTCAAAACATGAAATCTATATCCGATAATGAGCTGATTAGTTTAAAACCACTAAACAAGATATCTAATCTTAGCTTCAATGGAAGCAAAAAATCAAAACTCATCAAACCTAGAAATAGAAGGCCCATTGAAAGCGGTGTTTTGGAGAGGAGATCTGCTTTTGCAATCAGGTATGTAGTCCACTACTACTATGGGGTCTTCCTTCGCCACTGCACTCTCATGGCATGTGTGGCGGGGATTTGCGGGTCTCAAGGGTCATCCTTTTTACCCGGGCGTGGAATTGGGAGAACAAAGGTCTCCCGGTGGAGGGGGGGAGCGCTGTTTAGCAGAGCGGTCCTTACCCGTAAGACTTGCTAGGTTCGCAGCCAGTAGCTCCCCAGATGGGCGGGGAGCTATCCTGACTCTATGAGCTCCCGCGGCAGCGTGTACCCCTCTGGAGGTCGAGCGTAAAGTGGCGCGATCCCTCTTAAAGGTTCATGTGGTTCGTTGTCGGCGCGGTCGAACATAGCTTTCGCCAACCGGACCACATATTCCTCTATCGTCTCCACCTTAAGGTCACGCGCCACCACGCTGTTCCGGACGTACTCGGTAGTCCACTAACAAATTCGGTAAGCATTCATAAGCTTAGCGTAACCATACAGAAAAACAAACGCGATCTGGGAGCTTTGCTTTATATTATACCTACTTAGGACAGATCTATGTTCAGCTGTGGACCTATACAGGCCGATGATGACGAAGTGTTATGCTCCCGCTATACTGGTAGTATGATGAATGTTTTTCTAAATGTGTATTATAATGTATTAACCTTCCGAAAATTTTTATCTAAATTACGATAAAATGTACGTTATAATTTCTGTCGTAATTTAAAATACAAAAAAGACACAGAGTATTACCCGTTATATTACCGACTTAACTATACGATTCGGAATCCTTTCATTTTAACGCCGGTTGAGTAACGTTTTTTTTTTCACTCCACTCTCCCAATTAATTTAGATCGATTTTTCACTTACACCGAAGGATTTTATTATGCACTTCACACTATTGTTTTCAATTCTTCGTTACCTACTTTTGATGTTGTTCTCGAGATAAATAATTTTAGAGCAAAATCCCTAGAAACAAAAGAGCACCTTGCGTTTTTTAACTGTGGCCAAAACAAAACTATCATTCAACCGGGCTGTGTTTGCAATGCTGATGCTCCTGTAACTCATATTAAAAATAAGTGATATTTTAATAATCTCATAATCGAGAACAGGACGATGTCAGAGCAAAATTGAATGACGCAATAACAAACGAATAGTCAATTTCCAAACTCAAATATTTGACACGGCAATAATTTGACTTCAAAGTTACCTGTATTGATTGATTATAATCGACAGTTTCAAAGAACCTACCAGCAAGGTACGATTCAACACTACGGCCTACTGCTGTAGTTTTACAGTTTATGTCAATCATGATGATTGACAAAGTTAATTAAGCGACGTGGGAAATGCTCGGATGGTGGGTGGTTAGTGGAAAATTTCTATAGCGATTATTTGAATAGAATGTCGAGAACGGCCTAGAATTTGTTTATATACAAAGTTAACAGTTTTAATTTTGTCGGAGGGTCTCAAGTAACATAAAACTTTTCTGTGTTTTCTGTGTATCTGTGATATTGACGACCTTGTAGCCCGGTTGATAGTGACCCTGCCTACCGAGCAAGGGATCCCGGGTTCGATTCCAGGCCGGAGCAGATATTTATGTTACAGATAAATGTTTGTTCTCGGGTCATGGGTGTTTGTAGTGTCATACTTGCAACACAGGGAATCCTAGTGTGAGTGTGTAAACGTTACTTATTTATTAAAGCTATTAAGTTGGACCCGTAGTGGAGATGGTAGGTATTAAAATATAGTTTTCTGTAAATTATTCATTCGTCTAAGTTCCGAACTAAACTCCAATGCCCGTCATATTTGCTACGCCAACGTTCCAACCCGTTCTGAAAAGATGATTTGTCATTGCATTTTAAATATTAGACGTTTGTTTAAATTGAGAATTTTATTTCAGATTATTTCTTAAAGAGTTTTGTATAGAATTCCTCAATAGTTCTTACAACCCATTGATGCATTATGTAAAAGATGTGCTGGTAAGGGCTAAAGCCCAGCAAAACGATGAGTCTTACTATTTATGGGCGATAAAGTTTTTTATGGAATTCAATCGAGGGCACAAATTTGAAGTAGGGCTGGTCAGGTAAGTCCCTTACATTTGAAAATGGAATCGAATGTATTGTATTTCAGTACAGTTACGGAACGTCTTAAGTGTTGATTGTTTTAAAGTGATATATCCTTTGACAACTTATAAGTATGTAATCTGAGATAAAAATTTATTTATAAGCTCCGTAAAGAATACGTTAAGAAAAATTTTATTCAATTTCCAAAGCCTGTTTTTCATTGACCTTTATAAATTTTATTTTTTAATATCTCATAGTGGCTATTTGATATATTTTGTTATTTAAGAAACATATAATACTGAAATGATTTAAATAGTTAACATCGTTAATGTTTTTGACTTAATTTTTTTTAAATTTAAACGAAACATAAGGCATAAGGACGAAAATCTACTCTTAACAAACTTTAAATACACAACATTGTTTAGAGGTCGAGGCCTACAAAGAAACAGACCACTTAAAGATAATCGGTCCCCGCCGCTCATGCAACGTACATCTAACATCAGGGATGTCACCCAAGCGTTGTTGAAGAAGGCTTATTTATTTTATTAAAAAAAGGTCAATTATATTCGTGTTGTTTAACATGTCTGCATAACAGTTTGTCAACTGTAGATGACCACTGAGTAAATAATTTTGTTGATAATAATTCAAATAGTAGTATATAATATGTGTTAAGTGACTCTTTAATACTGCAACCAAAATATGTACAAAAATTTTTCGGCTGTTTATAGAAGTAATATGGTAGTTAGAAAGGTACGTGAGGTACCTTATTGTATGCACGAGTACCGTCGCAGTTATTTGGGTGGTACTGATCTGACGACCAGCAAGAGAAGATACCTAACGCCGTTGTATCGTGGTTGTTCAGCAAGGTCATACGAGCGGGGAATTCGATACTATTTTATTATAAATTAAATTAAAATATCGTTTTCGAGTATTTTATAATTAAACACTGTGATGTATAATTACACAAGGATTATGACAATGATGGCAGAAAGAATGTTAAAAGCACTTATAATTTAATTTTAGTGAAACAATGTCGGTTCCGATGTTTCATTACGTACAACAGCAAATGGAAAAGTACTATGACATGATTAAAGTTGAAAAGAAAAAGTATGCCGTGTGGGTTCGAAGATTGCATCTTGCGCTGCGAGCGTATAAGGAATTGCTCAACAGTTTACTCGTTATGGACAAAGATACCGATCCAGGTGTCAAGGAGTCTGCTAAAGTGTTAAAGAGCAACATTTTCTACGTACTAGAGTACAGAGAATTTATACTGTCGACTTTTCTCAACTACGACGACAATAAAATGCCAAGGTATCACTTATTAATATTTTGTTAAGTATTATTTTCAACTCGCGTGCTCTGATAATAAGTCAATACGACATATTGCCTAAGAACGAGGCATGTTCCTAGGGAACAGAATCTAGGACGATAAATATTCATAAAAAAAAAACTCATTTAAACATTTAATTATTTTGTTAATGCACCTTACGCATGTCATATTTTGCATCTACTACCGTTTCGAAAAAATGCTTGGTCATTTATTTTATGTCTTGTAATGTGATATTATCAACTCGTGAAGCTAAATGTCGATATAAAATATACCTATGTTCTTAAAATTTGTTTTTCTTTAAGACGGAGACAAGATAAGCACTACATTAAAATTTTGCATATAGATCCAAAAGTGTTCGCTTAGCTACTAAAGTACTCAAGTAAAGTTTAAAGTAAATAATAGAACACTAGTAGATTTTACACCCTAATGTCAACATGCAAGGAATACCCATAGTAAAGGACCGTGTGTGTTATCGTTACAAAAATTATACTTTTTATTTTAAACGTTCTTGCAATCACTTTAATGAACTCATTTAACCAATATAATTTTCAACGTATTAATGTAACGTACATTAAGAAAACGTAGAAAATTACCCTTAAATTCCGAAAACAACGGATAATTTACAGCTAAAGACTTACACGTGAAACTCACCTCTTTACTAATTTTTTTGTGGGTGAAGGGTTTTGACTTTCAATTCCAGGTTGTAATAGCACTGGTCGGCATTTCCCAGCAACACTACACGTGCTGCGATGACCCGAAACGATGCCAACTTTGGTTAATCGATTCAGAAAGCTCTTTTATTTATCGAAGTGAATTTTTTGTTCTCCTATCCTGGTACAGGAAAAAGATAAAATACAAAAATTTTAAGTTTCTTGGCTCTGCTTATTCTCTTAATTTTTTTCTATTACTGTAGGAAAACTTTGCTCGAGTCTGATGTGTATTATATTGTGATTATATCGTTATATACAACTTAGAAAGAAAAATAAACACATAACACCTACAGTACAGACAATAGGATTATTATGAGATAAGAAACGTAATATTAGTTTTGCCAACTTATAAATTGAAAAATCGAACTTCACTCAACTTGTGCTGTTTCTAAAAGCTGAATTCCCGCAGCGCTGGTATTTTTTAGAGCCCTCGTGTCAGTGTGACGAGGTGTCCAAGTTAATTATGCAGCATGTATAATGTGTAAATTTAGCAACAACTAATAAATCGTATTGGCTGTTTTGTGATGTTAGATTGTGTTTGTAGGTCTTACTTGGTAGACCTCCTTGAGACGGTGCATTTATTCCTAAAAATGTTGGAGCATTATTGCAAGAAAACGGGACTAGTGGTTCAGAAAAAGGTTCGCCAGAGACACAAACCCAAAAGTAAGTTTTACTTACTCATTAGTATAATTAAAATGGCACGCTCCGTTGCCAACGGACTAGTAATGTAAAGTGCTATTTAACTACGCTTTTCAAAGGGAGTGTTTGCTTTTGATGTCCAACGAGGTCGAAATAATGAATTAATGTTTCAGTGACGTCGTAAGAGTTTCAAATTAGGTCTTCAGTTATACATCTAATTGACACTTTATAATGATAAACTGATTAAATAAAAGCAAAAATAAAAATTGAAAAATATCTTATATATCGAATAATCGAAGTTGACGCTTACGTCTTTTAATAATAAAAATACAATTCGATTAATCAATCAACTAATTGATATTAAAATCGATTAAAAATGGCTTTATATCTAATAATCGTACTGTCTGTATATTCTTTATCACACCTTAACTAAAAACCTGATTATATAGTATACCGACAACACTAATTCAAAATTACTTTATAACAAGCTCAAATCGGCAGGGCAACTCGGCATAGTACTCGAGTTTAGCTAAGCGTACCTTCGGAACCTTTATAAAAATTACTGAAATTAATAAATTCGTATTTTTTCAACTTAGAATATATTTTTGTATTAATTTACTTTTGAAAATAGTTGTTTTTTTATGGTACCAATTTTGGAATATTCCATTATTTGGTGATGTATGTGAATTGCCCGTAAAATTGAATAATATGGACAAAGTGGTTTTTTTATATGCCGATCGAATTATCTTCGTGTAAGCATCATTTCATTACATCAGAAGAAACAAAACACCAGAGGTCGGTCAAATTAAAAAAAATGTTTTTCATAAAGTAGGACAAAACTAAAGTACTTAATCGTGCACAAATCGTTAAAAAATGGTTTCCTGTGAAAAATTTATGTCCACATGTCCCCCCAACATGAAATGAAATACTGTTAATGTTTCACGATCTCCAAGGCGTCCCAAACGAATACATCATGATCTCCAATGAAGTTCAGTTTCGGGACCACTTGGTTAGTAAGGCCAAACTAGCTGCAAGAAAATTAGGAGTGCTCAACGGAGCTAAGCAGTACTTCATGCCTAAGCACAGGCTTATGCTTTATAAAGCGCAAATTCGACCGCACATGGAGTACTGCTCCCATCTGTGGGCTGGAGCCCCGGCTGGCCAAGTGGATTCGTTCAACCGCATTCATCGGCGAGCCGTTCGTCTTGTCGACGATCCTAGGCTTACAGACGGTCTAGAGTCGCTTGAGTTGAGAGACGTAAGCTCTCTGTGTGTATTCTACCGTCTGTATAATGGGGAATGTTCTGAAGAACTGTTTGGTTTAATCTCTGCGGTTAATTTTCGTCACCGCACATCACATACCTGGCATTTGTCCACAGTTCGGTTCTCACGTAGCTTTCTACCACGCTCGTATAAACTGTGGAACGAACTTCCTGCATCGGTGTTTCCTCCAAACTATGATATGGGATCCTTCAAGAAGCGGATGCTAGTGTCCATGGGCGGCGGTGAACACTTACCATCAGGTGACCCGTCTGCTCGTTTGCATGCCCAAGGCATAAAAAAAATACAGTAATATTAAAATCACTATCGGATGCGGATAATAATGCAGGTGTTACATAGAAGGTCACAAACATTACAAACATTAGTTCTTAGCAAGACCGACCGCATGCTTGCATTTTGTCATCGGTTCGTAGCTTGGACTGCAACAAATAGGTTTAACTTAGCTAGTTTATTTAGACGAATGAATGCAATTTCTCCAATAACAGTAGATATATATGTACAGCAGGAAAAATAATTATTACAATAATCTTATTTAAAAATATACCCATAACCTTCTCATTGTGAGAGGAAACCCGAATAACATGAGCTGAAATGATTATTTGTAACTACTGAAACAAATAGACAAGTCCATTTGTCTTTTAATTGGCTAATGTGGAATATTACACAATGAAATCTTCGCCATTCCCTTAAGCAATCTTAATAATTTATCTATCACCATAATGATCCACCTCCCCACAATAGTACAGCAAGTAAACGGTTTTTAGATGAACATTTTCCGCGTCGTTGGATAGCCACGTGCGGTCCTATAAAATGACGTTCACGTTCACTGTTTCATATGGAAACTTTTGGTCGGGTTTGTGTATCCCGATACAACACTGTACAGGGGTAAAAATATACAATTAGTTATCATTTAAATGCCAGTCTTAGGTCTAATTATATGAAACACTACAAAATTGTAAAACATTCCCGTACATGCATCCAGCAAAGTGGAAGTCATTTGAACATTTATTGAAGCATTCGTTTTATTAGAGTCTCACATTAAATATACATACGTTCATACATTCACTCCCCTGCACTGTGATCCCATGAGTTGCTATAATGTACCCAAATATGGCATCACAAACTTCCATGGCCCTACAACAAACAATATCTGTCATATTAACGTCTGCCCTGGTTGGGGTTCAAACCCGAAACCCCTACGGGCAGGTTAGCACGCAGGGTGACTGCCAACTAAGCTACGGAATCCTAATTGCAAAAAAACTATTTGCTTTATAAACAAGTATTTTTTTTTTATATTTTCTGAAAAACATTGCAATCTTATTAATTTCAAGCGTGAGTTACTAGGCTAGAAAATGACTATTCCATTAGTTTTAAAATAAAAGACGCCTCTTGTTTCCTTAGATGTTTCTCTTTATCTTTTATAATTTTGAATTTAATCATATTCGTAATCGTAATCCATACAAATTAAAAACAACAGAAATAATAATTACAAAAAATCTGATAACTCCTTAATACCACTACTCAGTATCATATTCCTTATAATATTAATTTCGAAGTAACTAATTTACTTTTTATTTATTGAGAAACAATGTAAGGGACGATTATTTAATGATAAATAGTTGCCATAGTTTACTCCATCCGACTAATGTCCGTGTTATTTCTGTCATTCATTTATATTTATTTAGCCGTTTTAGTTTTGGTTAGATAACCGGAGTACTCATTCAAGCCACATAATACACTTGTAAACAATGTTTATGTTTGAAAATACGAAGTTATTAAGTTTGATGTTGTTGCCAAATTAGGGTGCTATAGATTCCGGAAGGTCACCGAGTTTCCCGCAAGTTATGTAATAGTAGGACTGATCTACTATTTTCTTTTTTTTCTCTTTGTGTAGTAGCAGAAAAAATTACGACTTAACTGGAAACCGATTGGATATGGTGAAGTTTAAATGCACACTGCACTCGTTGGTATGTATAAAAATACAGTACATATACTACAAACCAAACCACAAACCACATTGGTTTCACGTGAATTCGCTATAAATTCCTCGCTGTAGAAGCACTAAAAGTATTCCCGTCACACACCATTTCATTGAATGGAACCGACCAGCTAGCGACCTTATTGTCCAACGAAGCCAATTGTAATAAGCTTTTATAATAGTATTTTTAGTAATGTCGGTGGGTGTAATTGTTTCAAAGTTAACTTTGACGTTAAAAATCAAGTTTCAAGTTGGATGAAAATCATTATAATTATTATTATATGTATAACAATGAAAGTTTATCGACGAGTGAGCTTGCTACCGATTATTATAATAATCTTTTTACTTTTATTAGCAGTTATTCATTGTTTAAAGTTACTCGTATACGGCTGTGAAAAATTATAATTAGTTTAATATACTAAAATTTTCTTACTCTTTGTTAATTCTATTGAGATAAAATTAAATGCAGAGATTTATATTTAAGCTGCTGTTTCCTACTAGATATTTAAAACATATCCTAAGTGTGTTAATTCTGTATCCGTAAATTACTAACGAAACGGTAGTTTATATATTTATTCACAAAAACACTTATCGATATAAATTAACGACCCCGTAGCCTAGTTGGTAGCGACCCTGCCTGCCGAACGAAGGGATCTCGGGTTCGATTCCGGGCCGGGGCAGACATTTATGTGACAGATAAATGTTTGTTCTCGGGTCATGAGTGTTTGCGATGTCATATTTGTGTATGTTCAAGCTACCCGCAACACAAGGAATCCTAGTGCGGGGGTGGTAGTGTGTAAACTTAAAAAAAAACACTTCTTCACGTGAATGCCCTCACATAAACGTTTCGTAACAGAACAAAAACCCCGAGGGCAAAAGGCGAAACCGATGCAACAACCCGAATTACCCGCCTGGGAAGAGGTGCGCCCGCAGTTAGCAGCGGTGTTGAGTTCTGCCTTCGACGAGTTCCCACCGCCGTTCGACGCTGCATCTGATGTGCCTATCGACCAACAGAAGTAATGTTTTTTTTTTATTTGTGTCAATGCATATTAACATATTTATAATGTATACTAGAGGTCTCTTATACGTATATTTTGTTAATATTTCCAATGGATATTTATATGTCCTTTACACTGACACGATTATCAAAACATAAAAAAGCAGCGAGGTAGATGTACTGTACTTATTTATAAACATTACAGGCAATATAAGAAGTTACGGTGGGCCCTCGCCTTTAATATCGAAAGAAAAGCCGAAACCGTTTAGATGTGGCACAAAATAAAAGTGCGGGTGATATGTGCAATTTTACGCTCTTCCCCAAACGTTGTTACGAGTTTGGGGATCGCGACACATCCCTCACGTCCCCCTATGTGACCTGTCTTGACTTCCTTAGACTGTGTATTCAATTAAGGGCTCCAGCGGTAATATAAAATATTATTTTGGAATGTTACTAAACCAATTTTCGTATACTTCTAGCTTAAAATCATTACGTATTGTTTTTCATTCTATTTCTATGCATATTATTCTGGTTCCGTTATAGGAAGATGTTCTATTGCTGTAACATTAGTTATCACATGTTACGTTTTGAAATCACGAAATTTTATAAAAGATCAGATCTGTTAAATCTCGAATTCTTACTTCGTCCTCAATTTTTGTACTTTGTTACATAGCTTAAATAGTCCTAACAGTCTACCAATTAATTGAAATTCCCTACCCTTGACCCCTCACTCCTTTCATAACTACATGTGAGTAAGTGGAAGTGAATCTTTCGATTTAGCTTTTCATAAATGACGCTCCCACTTTATTATTATTGTCGTTTTTTCTACTGTATTTGTTACGTTCTCATATTCTATGCTAATTCAAACAACATTACACATGTTTGTTAGTGTATTAATGTGTACCACCACCCTTACTTTGCCGCGCCCATTATTATTCTTACCCACCCACCCTAGATTAACTGGAAGAGATCATTCTTAGTAACAAGGCCATCTATTGCGTATTATATTTCTTTGATATCCGCTTGTTTGGTGTTAAATAATGTGTCTTTCTAGTGTATTGTGCAGTGTAGTATTGTACATGGTATTGTTTTAGTACTGTATTCCTGTTTAATTCCGAGTTTTGTAAATTACATGTGCAATGAATTCATAATTCTATAAAGTTAAACATTAAATGTTTTTACACACAGAGGGGACTGCATGAAGAAAATTCAAAAGCTGATGCGAGAACATAAATACGAAGATGCAATCGGCACGTTCAGAGCTGCGAGGTATGTATTATTTATAGTCCGACAGGCTGATCACTTGGTGGTAAGTGGTGACCGTCGGCTTTAGACGTGGAGTTACACGTTCTGATTCCCATATCCTATTTCCACTATCGAACGGCTCGATCATTTGGTGATAACCATCCCTCCGGTACGGACGCTGCGTCTTACTTCGTAACTTATAATGCGTACTGCAAAGGATTATAATGGTCCGTCCAAATCAGTATTTCAATTCCATTACAGTCTCAATAACTTCAAGGCAAGTGATTAGGCCTCTTCCAAGTTAATGGGTTAAAACCTATAAACCATCAGAAAACCATGGTAAACCATCAGAGGCTACATCGCTATTTATCATAACATTGAAACCATTTGAAAATAGACATGTAGATTACATGTTGGGTTTTTTTTTTATTTTAATCTATTACCGAATGGCCGCAAGGTAATTATCTTCTAGAAAAATAATCTTAACTGGCCCTATGTACCACAGTAAGTAATAAATATCAAGAAAGTTTTGACATTACTTTGATAAACTTATTGTTCAGTAAGATAAAAAGTTCGCTGAAAAAGCTGTTACAGAATACGAGACAGTTTGAATAGCTTTCAGCTCTGTCAGTCACAATTAGATATAATAAATTGTCCCGTAGAATATAATAATCCAGTACTAAGTATAATTATCCAGTACTAACTAAGTTTTCCAAACTCATCACAATGACTTATTGAAATCATTGTAAGAATAAACTTTTCTCGTAATCAGTACCTACGTATCATTATTAACACCAAACATTTAACAAAGATAAAAAGAAATAAATCTAAGTTGGTGAAATTCCTTACTAAATATCTGATAATTGGCGATCAATTGATTGGCGATTGAAGGATCGGCAGTCGTATCGGCACGGCACGTCTATTAAATTTATACTAATATGGAAGGTTATTTCTTAAACTTTGGCACCTATTTGAAAAATTCTTTTACCATTTAAAAATTACTTTATTGAAAATGGACATAAGCTATAATATCATGGAATGTGTCATAAGGTATATGTCATTAAATTTAGCTAAAGCTGTAATAAATTACCTAAATTTAATGGATAATTGTTCAATCCGAACGAAGTCGGGACGGGGCGCTAGCCTATTTATAAAGACGATGTGAAACATTAAATGATTGTATAGGGAAGTGTGGCCCGAGGAAGGGATATTCGGCGTTCCGGATATCAAAGCAGACGAGGAGCTGGATATGTTGGAAACTATATACAACACCGACTTAGGGGTCGAATTCGGTGAGTAAATCACGATAAGTGTTTTACGTTCCCCTTGCAAAAGGGTGCGGAAAATTTGTTTCCATATGAATATTGGGAATTTATGGAATATTTAAATGTATTGTACGAATATTTTTGTCAGTCTACTAGCTCAAATACATTTGCTTACGTATACATTTATGTGCAAAACGACATAGTACGGATCAGGAGCAGTCGCAACTAAAGACTCTCGAAGACGATGTTACCACTTTCTGACCGCGCCTGTTGTGTACGTTACCGTTACTAATACTACTACTAATAGTTAATTCTACACAATTTACTTCTAATAATCATCACATACTGTCATTGTACACAAAAGTTTCCCTTTCGGACATGTTTGATCCTTGGCCCTAGAGACAATATAAATGCGACGAAAACTATAAGTTTCTCAAAGACTGATATCGCAATGTAATATATATTCCATTACAGAAAACGTGCAAAATGAACCAGAGATACGTGACAGTTCAGAAAACGACGTAGAAGGTAATCCAACTATATGTTTTCATTAGGCTTTCTAAAAGGAAGACCTATTGTGACAGTCTGTTAATACTAGCCTAAATTGAATGTAAATTATATTATAATATAAAGTAAAGTAATCAATTACTCAATGAGCTATAAATATAATGCTACACTCTAGGGACTACCACTCACACGCTCACTACTGACACAGAGTACCAGAGTACCAGACAGAGGACACACGACCGATCCGCATCATGTCCATCATCTAACTGCCTAGTCGATCACGACACTCCCCACCTGACAGCTGCCAACCAGGGCATGGTGTTCCGGTCGTCCAAGTAAATAAAAGTTGTCATACCGTGTCAAATGTTCGCATCAATGGATAAAAACTTTCGTCAAGGCTAGACAACTAAAGTTTACAATAGTTATCCAAAGTTTATTTACATGTAAATCTCTAAATCAGTCTCAACAGAGCATCGTGTTCAAAAAGAAAGAGACATTTAATTTCTACTATCTGTCGAAGTTGTCATGGTAGACTACACAACTGTAAACATGAACTCCGGAACCCATGTACATTATTAACATCTGTTTAATATTAATTATATATTTTTCTCTCATTAAAATAATACGTTTAATATTATTTAATAATATTTTTAATCTACTTTTATTTTTTACTCACATTTTTTTAAATTTATTGTACACATGCACATATATGTCAACCCGTGTGAACACATGTACATGTAATGATATTAATAATATTCCATTGCCAGGTCTTTGCGAGACAGTGAAAAAAACATTTCTTTATGTGTCCATTTTTCTTTTTTACGTTCCACACCATTTTTTGTGTTCTGTAATGGATGAAACTGGCTTGGTTCCATCCGTCGCAGATGGGAAAATACTCCTCAGTGGCCTCGGCGTCGGCGTTCAACGATGCGGATGACACTTTCAATTGTATTTTTCCCCGTAGACATATATGAACGTGATAAGGTTATTAGTATAGTTTAATTTTGGAATCTTAATTTATGTCTATATCCATAGATGTACAAAAATTACATATGTAATCTTATTTTTTTGGTAAGCGTGGGGGGAATGCTGGTGTCTTCGGCGCCATATCGTGCAGCTCGTAACCATTATACTTATAACTCGTGTTACATTAAGCCCCTGCGAAAGATCACTAGCGCCTAGAGGGTCACGACTGAGAAATAATTGACTAAACTTTTTCTTTTTCGACGTAGAAGAAGAAGAAGACGAAGAAGAGAGAACAACAGCAGTTGTCGAAACAGACTTCGATTTCCTAGACTTCGTTCAGAGGTAAAATTCGCAGTTATTTATCCACACACTCGATATCGATTAGCCGTTCGACTCGCCCGTAAAATAAAACTCGTTAAGTTCGCAATGCAGGGAGGGCGATATACGATGACAATCTATTTTAAATCACCTTGCTGCTGACCTCATTTTTATAAATTTCTCGGTTAAAGGGAGAAAAGATACGTACTGTGTATATATTATGTAAGATCGACATGCATTTTGCATACTTCCGAATACACGATTTGATAAGCTTCGCTATATCGTTTAGCCTTTGCTGACTTCACCCGCTGCAATGCACAGAGAAAACGTCATGATTGACGAGGCTTGAAGCGTTTTCCACCACGTAGCTCCAGTTGGTGTCGATGGAGTGGATAGTGGCCAGTAGTGGTCGCCATAATTTGACGGTGGTCGGAATTTCTCATGGCTCCGATAAGCCTCCTCCATCATGATGTAGACTACTACCTAGTAAAAATCGGGATTGATGGTTTAAAGTGCCCCCCGAAGCATACATGAATGAAGCACACCCATGAATTTTGCAACGAGCGGTCATTTATTACGTATTGCGCTTAAAATTGTCAAATTTAGTCGATCACTTACAATTGCCAGAAACCGCGAGACCCTACTGGTTGGCATAAATGTCCCACTGCTCGGCTCGAGTTCCATCTCTCTATGAGGTGGGTTAAGGCCGTAGTCCGCCACGCTGTCAAAGAGCTAGTTTTAACATGTATGATTTTATCCATATTGAATAAAGTCTTAAATTTATAACCAATTTGGAGAAACGGGGCGAATTGAATCATCCGTTAGGTTCTCGTTTATTTTAAATATTTAGATATTCATGTATAAGAAATTGGCTTACGGTTATGAATAATTTTATGAAGTAAACATAATGAGTCTGATGCTTTCACTCGTTTCACTGAACTTTGTCTTCTTTTATATCTCATCTCGATAGAAAATGAGATTATATCGACTTCAGTATATGTACAAATATACATATTATCTGAAATAAAGCAAAAAATCCGCCTTCTTTATTCAGGTATTCTGTGACATGAAAAATCTTCAATAAAATTAGTGACGACAATGACCCGCTGCCCCAAACCATTTCGTGCTAAAGCTGCAATTATCGCAAGTGAAGTGTTATCACTAAACCCCGGGAGAAGTACCTAAGACGTACGATTTGTTCCGTGATTGGAAAACACCGAAAATAGAAAAAATTGTATCTCAGAGTCCGTTCTCAACTATTACAACGATTTAACCGACGCTAGAGGCTAGGTTGAGGAGCAAACAATTTTTAGTAAATAAATAATTTGATGTGTTATCTAACATTAAGGAAATGTTTGAGATCTAAGATAAATATGAAAACGTTATGCATATTGCATTGAGGCAGGTTTTGTCATCCGCGCGTAGTGAGCGCTTGCACATTACTTTTGGAACGTTACGAGAAGAACGCGAGCCACACGAACCACTGCGTATTGAAAATGTTGCACCGCATCGCATGGGACTGCAAACAACCTTCCATGCTGTTCCAGGCCACATTGTTCCTGATATTCCAGAAAGTTCTGGCAAACCCCGTTTCACATTTGAAGGTATGTTTCGTCGGTGAAATCCATTTAAATAATTCAACAGGGTCGAAGTTTGTTAAAAATGTCAGAAGACATACATACATTATTACTTCCAATTAGATTTCGACCGATTATTTCAATAAAATGTTACAGAACGGAATAAAAACATGGGTTTCATGGGAAAATGTAAAATACCTGTTTTGTTTAAAAGTGCAATAAATTTTTGCTCACAACCAAGCGGAAACTGTTATTTTACAGTAAAATCTACCAATGATACTATCAACCCAAACAATTTCGCTCGCCCATCCCTTTTTTACGTACGATAAATATAAATGTATATTTGACCAATAGGCTGCAATCGCTTAATTTTATTTCGATTTTACGGTCATATAAATATTTTTTTGCAGGAATTGGAAAAGTTTGCCATCTTTATTCTGAGAAAGTTTACTGAGGTAGCGTCGAAGAACCCGAAAGTATTCATAGAACTTCTCTTCTGGAAAACATCAAGGGACGCTATTGAAATAGAATTGGGTTACGATCTTTACAACGATGGAAGGTAAATATTAATTATGTTAATGAATTATAAAATCCCCTAAATAAATTAAGTAAATTTTTATTTATGTACATAATTTTAGTCTAGGGAACGAAAGTAAAGTTTACCTGCGATCAAGCTCAGTCTAATACCAGATATATTATCTCATCAGATAGCTTACCATCGCAAGTTATCACCGCCGGCCAAGGAGATTCGTACCTGGCCGGAACCCCATTGTCATCTGCCTCCCTTTAAAACGGTTTAAAACATTTGTCTGTTGATTTTAATACGAATTCTCTATATTTATATTATCATATTATCACAGCCCATGTGATTGACCTATTGGAACTTTAAAGCGGTGCGCTAAGTACGGCTTGTAATTTAAAGTTAATGTGTTATAGATGAATACATAAGTTACAGTGATGTTGCAGTTGATTCCGCAAAGGTTAAAACTTTGTAATTGTCATTATGTTGTTTTAAAAGATGTGCTCAGGAGATTATTTGCCGTTTACTTTCGTCGATGTTAAAGCACCTTCTAGAAACGGTAGTAGAAATAAGAAATAACCGAATAATGTAAATTTATTTCCATGATAACTAAATGATTTTCTAATCTAATAATTACTACTCTTCATCTAATACAATAAATAGTCTGCTTTCAATGTAAAACTAACTTAGACCAACGTTCGCTACGACGGCCAGTTGGCTTGACATTTAGAAAATTGGATCAATAAAACATCCTCTGTTAATCCAGATTTCATTTTTATGTCTGTAAAACGTATCATTTAAAATATCGTTAAAAATACAAAAATCATGAGCGCCCGTTGCGTTCAAAGTGTAATAAACAATTGAAGACGTAAACAGCACATGTTGTGTAGTGGACTCAACTCAAGGACATGAATAACTGAGCTCAATAAACCAACGGTTCGCTGCGAGGCAGGTCACAGATGGCAGTCGCTAATGAGAACTTAGGTTGACACATGGACTATACTGCACTGTTTATTAAATTATGTATCTGTCTCTACATAGTTATGATATGTTTAGAGGAACTCAAAAAATAGAGACAAATTAATATGAAAATACATATATTTGTACAATACAAGAAGCTTTTAAAAGTGTTGAATTGAATCAATTAATTAAAATTCAAATTGAATTTAACAAAAAAAAATTACAGGTAGAAAACTCAGTTACCTTAACTGTAAGGAGATTCGCACTAACGTCATGAAAATTGTTCTAAACACTTTTTTTTATAATGGGTAACAATCAGTATTTACTATTGCCTACTCTTCCTGCCTGCTTCGCCAGGGCATACTTTTTATTAAATTGTCAGTGAAATTCTGTGGCATTACGTTCCTCATCAACCAATACAGTTCCGAGGTTTGCCGTTGCTGATTTTCTTTTTTTGTTTTCACAGTGAGAGGACAAGCATTAAAATGCAACAAAATAAAATTATCCTCAATTAATGGGGCAAAAGACATCACAATCTGCCCTAAAATGTCTGTTACGCATCTTGCTGAGGTCAGGGATCCGTTTTCTACGACGTGTAGCTCCGTATGTGCTCCTAAGCAAATAACGCCCCACCATAAGGGCTCTTCTAACTATGTTACACTCAACGTATCTTTGTCCGGGTCGCCTCCATACTTCTGGACTTATCAGTAAAGAGTACTTTTCCCCAAGCGTCATCATTCCAATTTCGATACGAACGAGCAAAACTGGGCCGAGCTAATCGATGACCTGCGATGAGCAAAGGGCGTCTGGTTCAAATACCAGCCGCGTTAATTCTCCTTCTAACCGTTTTGGTGCTGTCATTTATTGTACTTCTTGTAGCTTGTTTCGTACCTTGGATGAAGTCGATGTTCAGTTTCTAATGGTTGTTACTTTTTACGACCGTGTCCTGTACGTTTTGTATATTCTCCAGTCGGCCGGTACGAGTATATACTTACAGCTTCAGACACCTGAGCAACGTTAACATCCGGCATTACCACTCAAACTTATTAAATGAAGCTCCCTTCAGTTATTATAACGTGATAAAATAGTTTATTACCCGTATGCAGTACTTTAACTGAAAAAGAAAATGTTTTTTTTTTGTCTAATGAATAGGGATTTATTCCTTTGAAATGTGACCTACATGCTGGCAAAGTAACGTAGACAAAAGTTTTCCCTGAATTGAGATCAGAATCAGTTCGCCTTTCATGTTTGAAATAATAGTTTGCGGATGAAATTGGAAGTATGAATGGCGCTTCTAATTCGATTGTGAGTTCAAACAATTTGAGATTCAACTATATTTACGCTCGGTCTCGGCTTTCAGTAGAAATTTCAGAAATATCATTGTCGATAATAGAACCAGGAAATCATAGTAACATTGACGTTTAAATCTTATGATGAATTGATATAACACCAACTTAAGTAGACACATTATTGTCAATATATAAAGCGATTTTAAATTTAATTCATTATATCTAGGTTTATGAAAATGGAGGTGATTATCTCTCAAGGGTAAGCGGTTATTCAATAGGGGTATTAAAGATGGTATGAATGGATAATGAAAATTAACAATATGTATATCAATATTATAATGATTATAATGACGACCCCATAGCCCAGTTGGTAGTGACCCTGCCTGCTGAGCGTGGGGTCCCGGGTTCGATTTCCGGCCGGGGCAGATATTTATGTGACAGATAAATGTTTGTTCTCGGGTCATAGGTGTTTGTGATGTGATAATTGTGTATGTCTATGCCACCCACAACACAGGGAATCTTAGTGCGGGGGTGTGAGTGTGTAAAAGTTAAAAAAAATATATTATATAGTGCAAATTTTGTGTGCATGCGGAGGATAATCTCCGAAACCACAGCATATAAAGAGGGGTATCCGTGGTCTTGCGCACCCCTTGTCCATACACCGCGCTCGTCCGGAACGTAAGACTGCAATGTTCCATTTCAGTTATACATATACATATTATATAAAATAATAATATATTTATTACCTAAAACAGTTATAATGATTAAGAAGTTACATTGCATCCTTTTTATTAATATCTCTCGTTAATATTCGTAATACTGTATTCAAAACAACGACCAAACACAAAAATCATACGTGTAACTAACTATATTCCGAATCTAAGTTAAATACGAACTCGCTGAAAGCAATGAATCATTTAGATGCCATTAAGGGACCTATAACGTCGAGTCCTACTACGGGTTTGTTTGGAAAACATAAAATTCACATTTGACCCGCTCTGCAATGATTTCAACTGCTAAACTTTTGTCAACACAACTGGAACTTTAATGGCACTAAGAACTCCCATATTAACTGATAGGCTATAACAAACTTGTCTGCGGTAAATCGTGATATATTGTATTACTACAGGGACAAACCGGCCAAAGGAGTTTGGACCGAAGAACAAGAGGAGGAGCTTCGCAAGTTGTATATGGAGAATCAAGCCAACCCCGCAACGGATCAAGGTTCGTTGGACTATATTTATTTTATATGTCACCGTCATGTACGAGACCACCCATAATGGTCTTACAGTTGGGCTCGGGGTTCCTCTTACAATTCAAGGAGGAAACTTCATCAAATCCAAGTTTGAATTGACAGATTTAACAAAATAGGTTTTTTTTCTTAAGAAATAAGTTTCTTGGCCGAAAATGCATCAGTAACACTAATGTCCTATAGTTTCACTAATGTCCATGGGCGACGGTGACCACTTACCATAAGGTGGCTTGTCTGCCGTTGTCGGTTAATTACATAAAAAAATGCAGCTCGCGCCCCTCGTTCTGAAGACTATTGGTTAAACCATTAGGCTATAATAACATGGGCTGGAGAGACGAGTTCGGAACTCTCAGTGACTTTGATTATTCGAATGATTGTATATTAGCTCGCGTCGACGGCTGATAAATTTAATGTAAATTCAAAAATATATATTTCAACTGAAGCGCAGTCACTTCTAAGAACCTACATAAGTAATATTTATTAATCATAAATCTCAACATTAATAATTCAGTTCATTTCCTCATTGTCTTATCCTAAATATATTTCTCGACTTTCATAAAATTATAATTTATATATATTTGTTGTTTAGAATGTTTTTTTCATATTTTTTTATTTTCAGATTAATATTAAATAACATGAAACATGTATTTTAATGTGTCTTGTGTCATCCACATCTAGATTGCTGGTTAGCAGCTTCTGAGTGCAGCAGTGCTTTAATGGACAACTTGTAAAAATTAATATTCCTCAGTCTGAAATAGGGCTTCCAGGACCGTGGGGTTTTAGGCGAACCGGGAATTTCGTACCGGCCTCAGCTGGAACCGGAAATTCCCGGCATTTTTAGGAATTTCGACACCAGAAAAAAATCTTTCAAATTTACAAAAAAATTACGAAAATAGAGTTAAGATTACTTATACACGCAGTTAGGTAGGTAGTTTTATTTGTAAACTGAAGTTTAGTAACCTTTCATTTATATTTTCGTGGTTAAGAACGTAAAGAAACTGATTAAAAATCATATATTATACAATCATAAAAGTGACTAGCTATCGACACTACACCGAAAGACAACATGGACTAATGTAAATGAATGAAGAAAGTAAAGTTACGAGCTAACGATACATTCCGACGCGAAGTGGGGCGAGCTCGAACCGGACTCGAACAATGCCATGCGATGTTATACGTAATTTTGAGTACCTTAACTTCATGTTAATACTGTTGAATAATTACTTTGACACTTGATTATTTTATCAATTAGAGGTGATTTTATAACTTAAAAGACCCGAAACAAAAACTTCCGAAAACACCGGAACTAGAAGCCTCAGTCCCGGATCTGAAAATTTTCGCCCAGTACCGGGAATTCCCGGTACATTCGGTTCCGGACTCCCGGTTCTAAACCCTAGTCTGGAGTGATCTGTAGTGGAATAATTTCATTAGTAAATTAACGATGGAAATGCCATTTCGGGAATTCCTTTTTCCCCTGTTCTCATGTTACCGCTGTCTCCCCTCGATATCGAAATATTGGTATAAAATATTAAAATAGAGATATCCGTCATTTTCGTAACAGAAAAAGTCGATGTTTGTTGTTTGTCAGCTCTCGGAAGCAACACGAGAGGCTCGTAATAAAGACTGTCACGTGAGCACCACACTAGAGAACACTCTCGTACATCCACGAATAGAGATTTATAAATATGATTTTGATTACGTCCGATCCTCTGATTAACTCGCTCAGAAAAGTTCTTACAAAGCGAACCGAGGCGTTACCAGCAGAAATGCTGAATTTAATTATCCCGGCTTTAATACCCGTCCACCAAGTATCACGTAATCTTCCACCGAATGACAAAGAAGATTACATGATAACGGATTCAGATTTTCACAGTGATGACGAACGAGTCAACGGATCATTTATAGTAGTAGATAATATATGTCATATTTGTATAACTTGTTTTAAATATCTTTTATAATAATAAAATAATAATAATAATAATAATAATCTAATAATCATAACAATATTTAATTGTACGCAAAAATGTATTATACTCGTAATTGGACAATAAGATTTTAACCTATTTTTTGTAGTTGTTTTATGAAGTATTAATAATTTTTATATTGTTATTGTATTTTTGTGTTGTTAATATACTTACTCATTATTTAACTTTAAAATCCATTTTAATTTAATAGTAGATTTTTCATGAAATGTGTTTTATGATCATCCTATTTATGAAGGTCAACGGTGATAACAACAAAAAATATTAAAGTCAAAAAAGTAATATGTACAATAAAAAAAAATCGTCCACCTAACTTGTTCTAGGTGAATCACTTTGCGGCGTGGTGATTTAAGTTTTATGATTATTTATTTTCTTTACATTATCAACTAGATTGTTAATAATATAAGAGTAGCTAATTATTATGTATGTATATATATATATAACCAAAGTAAAAAAGTTACTATATCATTTGCCATTTTTTTCCTTTTAACATAGCACAGCCCTCTAACTGCCACTGGACCCAATATCATTGTATATGAGGAAGGTTACTCCAGGAGGGATTGTTAAATGGTTGTTAAGGGTGCACGTAAAGTCGACAAGACTTAACGACCGTTACAAAATTATAAAATCCGAAACAGATCGCTTAACTTACCCATTCAAGCACAAAATTGCTCATAAAATTCTTCGATTACCATTCACCACCCTTTCAACACCGCTCGTATTTTTTACCTATTCGTATGGGACTTGTGAAAAGATTGCAGTCTGTCTAGTGTTAAGTACTGCAAGCCACGTGCATGTGTAACGTTCACAGACTTATAGTACTGCTACGCCTGTAAATTGTGATGGTGTGCCCCATGTATAAACGCCATTGGTCTCAACACCGTTAGCTTACCATAGACAGACACTTTACGTAACTTGCTACATTGCTTCTTGAATAGGCGGTGATTCCTTCCGAAGTGAACCCTTTATAAAACTTCTTCGTAAACTTTTGATTGCACAAACCACTGATATCAAGAAGAATAGTACCCGCTTATGCAATAGTACGAAATTAAAGAAAACCGAACATATATATATATATATTATGTTGTTCGTGCGATGACGTCTTGGCATGCCACCGGGGCGACTGAAAATATTTAATGTCAGTGCATGTCTACAAGGACGTTAGAAGTAACAGCTAGCGATATATTATCTTTCTTCATATCTGTAGCACACTCCGTAACCATATACATAATCATAACTATATATATTCATATAATCGTAACGTCGTGATACAAACCGTAGTGTCATATAAGTTACTTCTCTCGACATAGTTAAAATGGGTAGATAAATCGATTTACATCAAGAATCGGTACCATAAAACGTCCAGCTGGCTCCGATGTCATTTTGTATCAGCGAATATTGTATTCTAGTGCTATTCCGTGAGCAAAATTCAACCGCCACGATGTAATTTCATTTCACACAAAGTGCCCATATTCTGGTCCGTTTTTTTAACCACTACTTTAGTACTGTCATCAAAACCTTAATCGTGGCGTATGTCAGGGTTCTTAAAGTTCAAAATTCAGTGGACTACGTATCGAAATCAATTATAGAATTTACGATGTTCCAATGCAGTGCACATTTTGGAGCTAGCTGTTTTTGTGCTTCGAACGGGCTAGTACTGTAATTTATGTTTTAGCTATTTTATTTGAATTTTAACGCTATTGATCAAACTTTATTGGTACTAAAAATGTACCTACTAAATGTTTTTATTTTATTTATTAACACTTTATTGTACAAATCTTAAAACTAATGAGGGTACAATGGGCGGACTTAATGCCTAATGGCATTCTCTACCAGTTAGCCCTGGGCACTGGCGAGAGGATGTGGTAGGTGCGTACAATGATAACAGTTTTTAAACTTAATAAAAGTGTATTCTCCATATAATAATAACGTCGACAAACTAGCGTCAAACGAATAGCTCAAGCTTGGAGAAATGTTCCCCGAGACAGAAGGATTCATGCTTGTCATACAAGATCAGGTAGTCGAAACTAAAAACTTCAAAAAATAAATTTTCAAATGACCAAATTCATCTTACGACTCCTGCAGAAAATGCAAGAGGTCATCTAAACCAATTCAACATTATGGGTAACAAGTGCATGTAAAGCTACAGTTATAGTATATATGTAGCTCAAGCTATAGCCCAACAAACGTCGATACGATCAAGCAACATACATTAACTTGCATATAAATGGATACAAGAAAAAATAACTTATTACAAATACACACCTCAGAACGTACTTGACACAACCGACTACAAACTTTACTGGAACAGGACAATCTTAACTCACAAAACACTACAATACAACCGTCCAGACATAACCCTACACGACAAGAAAAAACACAGTATATTTTATAGACATAACTATCCCAAATACGCATAACCTTTAATCTTCACACACAGAAAAAAAAAATTCACAGATCTTCCTATTGAACTGAAAACTGAAAACAATGGAAGGTAAAAGCAATATAATTAAAAATATAACTTCAATGAAATTACGAATTAAACATTTCGTAAGAATTTCGTTGTAACAAATATTATAGCCGCCCTCTTTTAGTTAATCTTCATCTCCCATTATACTTGTACTGAATGAAACAACGACCAGTACTTACATTTCACGTGGTACCAATTTAATTGTACGTTGGTTCTTATCACATAAATTCATTAGTCTTATATGAGTATAGTCCTCATGTACGTGTATACTTTTTTGTTCAATAAATATTCATTTATTACTATTAACCCGCCCTTGCTTCGCTAGCGACCCCATAGCCAAGATAGTAATAACCTTGCCAGCCGAGCGAGGAGTCACAGGTTCTGTTGCCAGCCGGGGCATTTATGCGGCAGATAAATGTTGCCCCATTTTATTGCTTTAGGGGTCAACTTTCCTAGTTCTCTGAAATAGAAACAAAGTTATTTATTGCAATAGCTGCATTGGATTACGTTTAAAAAGATGCATGTGTTGCTTTGAATCCAATGTCTCCTACATATATATGGAAAACACACATTGATGACTGCTCTATGACTTCTCGGCTGTATGATCGTGCGCAAAGCATAAATCGTAAGGAAAAAGAATCACGAAAAAATAATTGAATTTAAATTAAGAATCATCATCTATCAGCAATATCTGTGCAATAATTCTACTGAAGTTGCGTTTAACATTTCGTAACAGTTACGAGCTACATTTGAAATTTTCGAAACGGTGTCCGGAGAGCGCAGTCCCGCTCAAATTCGATAGCGTTTTGTTGCGATGAATATTGTATTTCTCGCAATTCACGGCGCTCGACGCTCTCTCATTTAACCGACTTTGCCCGACGCGACCTGTACTGAATTCAATACAGGTTTGTTCCTTTATCAAGTACTGATTATTACTTGTTTCCGAGAATAGTAGAAAGTTTAGATTCAATTTTAATAATAAGTAAAAGTACCTACACGGCGCGGATCGCTCCTTGTAATTTTATAAAGCTTAGAACAAAATATATTAAGCTGCTTCAGTGTGGACTAATGGAGGAGAATTTGTGATAATAGACTTCAAAGAAGCAATGTTGCTCACCTTACTTATGCCCTAAGGCATTAAAATCGCTTATTTTGTAAACTAAATTTTGTAACTTAAATTTTGTTTTACAATAAATATAAAATAAATAGTTATCCGTAACTCAAAGCCTCTTGCTTTGAGTTGAGGATTTATGTTCGACGACGTGTTTCTGATCGATAATGAAGCTTTGAAGCAGCTTATAAACATAACATTGCCACAGGAACAACTGAAAACATGTAATGGTTACCTTTAGAATAGGAGTCATTGAACTTTAACTGCCCTTTTTTACAAAAGTAATTTGAAGTAGGTGTCATCTAATTCGATTTGTCGCTTATAATAATAAAAAATAAAGACATTGTGCTAAGTGTAAAAAAAAAGTAAGTAGTAGATAAAGTTTTGACCACTTCTCGGCAGCTTTATAATAAATATATTTATTTTCAATAAAGGTGCTATTTATAATGCTGCATTTCTCTGAAGCGAAGCGAGCTTATTGAGTAAAATAATTACATATAATGTAAAGTTGAAAAGCAATTATGCAAGCATTGCTGTTATTACATAAAAAAATCGCTGTTTAATCTCTTGCGACACATTAATGATAGTTACGAGTAAGCCATCAGAAAAGTAATTTACTTACATTGTTTCGTCCGTAATGTTCCTTCACCAAATTTCACTTTAAAGTGCGCTCAAGTGTAAGTGCATAGCGTTCACTAAGCATAAAATGCTTTTAAGCTTCGCAAAACGTGACGCAACCTTTATTTAAAACGGGCATTAATATTGGAGAAAATTATTTACTACATTAAAAGTTTTTGATGTAGTTCTAAAAGTGTTTTCAATACAGTTACATAGAATTCTATTCTAAACGTACTAAAGATGACTTAATAATTAAAACGTTCACAACTCCGCACTGGGATAGCCTGTTTTGCGAATGGCCTTGATGTACACAAATTTCACTTCACATACACTCATAACCCGAGAACAAACATTTATATGTCACATAAAATGTTTGCCCCGGGCAACAATCGTACCCGAGACCTTAGCTCGGCAGGTAGAGTGACTACCAATTGGGCTAAGGAATCGTCAATAGATTTCAAAGTGCTGTATTTATTTATCGACAGTTTCTAATACATGTAGTGTGCCATATATTAGAAAATTCGACGTCATCAATCACAATCTCATAGACGCATAAAATACATACATACCAACAGTTAAACGAATTAATGTAATTAAAAGCGTATGGAAATCACATCAGTAGCTTATCAAAACGTAAATAAGAACGTATTTACGTACCTATAGTTTTAAATTATTAATTATGAAATTACTGATGCACAATAAATTTGTATCAGTTTTACTTGGTCTCTGCTTGTTTTTGAAAAAAGTTATCAACAAAATAAAAGAGGTTTATAGTTAACATACAGTAAATTCACACCACAATAACATCTCTAAATATTATGGTATGGTTTAGTGTTAATTAATGTTCTGTGACGTGTTTTGTCGTTGGCATTTTGCATTGTATCACTGAAACAGTAATGGTTTTCATTTACTTTGAACGTAAAGCCTTTGACGCGATGGATAATGACATGTTTCTTTAGAAAATCGCATTGCCTTCTCACTCTCTTATTACTAATTTTTTTCTCCCATTTCCAATGTCAATATTGTGTCGTATCGTTTGTTGATTTTCTACTATCGTTATCATCGTAGACAAAACATTTTACTGTCCCATTGCTGGGTTTGGGTCTTCTACCACTATATGATGGGTGAAGGCCATTGTTTGTCAAGTGCAAATTGATCGACGAATGTACGTTACGAGAATTACTAAAGCCAGCCAACATTATACTTGGTCATATTATGGTCATAGCAATATGGGCTATATTCTGTCTTCCGAACGAGTTCGCCAGAATTCATCGCCGAGTAATCTAATGGAAATCGAATTATGGCTGGCCCTTCTAGTCGATTAGTGCTTAGCCAGTCATCATTTACTCGCCTTCGTCCGATTTTCATTACGGTTAGGGCTTCCGATATATAAAAAACATGTCAGATACCCCAATTCCAATGATGATTCTGATGCCCCAGTGCATGCCAATCCTAAAAGTACTTAGTTATGAACATTTTGTGATTTACCAAAACAGTATTTTGGATATAAGAGCCATTCTGCCAAGAAACGGTTAAATGAAAGCAACATGCGGAATAAACAAGTATCTTCGCCATATGGAATTCGTACTTGCAGTAACGTTGTCCCAAAATTATGTTATGATTCGTAGTGTATAATGTGTGATATCTATACAGAGATGTCCCAAAAAGAATGGATAATCCTGAAACGCCTGTTTGCTGAGCTCTTGGGGACTTAAAATATAAAATATACGATAAAAAATATGATATCTAAGTTATGATTTTTTTAATTTTTATATTTTTCATACTACTGTGTGATTCTGTATATCACAGCTACAAATAAATGAAATCCATCGTGTTTTTGGTGTTATATTAAAAGATATACAGTAATTATCTATGTATAAATAGGCCAGGACAAGGAGATCAGTACGTACTACTAGATAACTTCTCTGTTTGTCAACCGATTTCTTTCTTCTTGTTTCGTTTGGTACTTATTGACGAGTTTTAGTGTTATCGAGAAAAAATATTGGAAAAATAACGTTATCTTATGGCCACGATCGAATTCCAACCTCGAGGTAAATACTAATTAGAATAATTACACACGTAAGTAGTATTAAGTGATACCGACATACATACGTCTCTGTCAAGATTCCCCTACAGTAAAAAAAATCTAACAAGTTCAACGTACAAAACTTGGTCCATAAAAAATTTCTATTCATGAGATGATACCTGTTGTAATAAAAGAGAAATGTATTTCTACTTCGCAATTTAAGAATCAAATCTAAAAGTTTTAAGTGGAATACCATATAGACAGTCTCAAAAAGAGCTTAGTTTAAAGATTATAGTCGTCTTCGACTGGAGACGAGGGGCATCCAAATAATTTTATCGCGAACCGAGATTTTGGTTGAAATCTTTAACTTTTGTCATTAAACTTAACTTACAGTAAGATACGTAATTTGTACGTCAAACTCAAGATATCTAATGGATTTGAAGAGGGAGTCAAATGTATCTTATTATTGCAGCTTTTTGTCCCTAACGATAATTTATTACGTGCCCTATTCGGTTTTACGATGTCTTAAAGCAAGTAATAAAGATGGTTATTCTACGATTAACGGTAACTTAAAATTACTTACGGTCACTTTAGATAAGTAAGGGTAGCTTAATGTATCAGTCATCTAGGAAATGCATGAATTCATGTTTTACTTATTATTTTGAAGTATCGATAAAAGTACTATTCTACTTAAAATTATGTATTTCGAAGTCAGATTACCGATTTCAACAAGTATTGGACACGTCATAAAGATGTATACATCATTAGGTTGACATTTATTTGCGTGCATAAACCCCTAGAGGATTTACACTGACTACTGTGCGAATGGGAAGTATTGATTATATAGCTATATAGGTTTCCTTATTACATTTTTCTTCACCAAAGCAAGTTATAATTAATTATAATACGCACATAGTTTGAAATGGAGATTCGTACAAGATGCGGGCACGAAACTCCCATGCAAGAGACCGACATTCATTAAACTATAATTGATTATCGACACTCGTTTTCTTATTAACAGTGTTAATCAATTTTAAAACTTGTGAAAATTCTAATGTAGATAACTTTTAAAAGCAATAATAGATCAAATCTGATACACGATATGTTAATTATCATCAGTCGTATATGTTCCCTTGTTAACAACAATTATATATCCCTTCGACACACAAACGAATCACGGATTATGGTCAACATTCGTTTTTTGTATTACGACGTATCATCTATTAGACTCACCCCAAGCCTTTATCTAAGGACTGGAAACAAAATAAAGTTTTGAGAAGCTCTATTCATCCTTAAGTCAACTGTTGCTTACTGGTCATCTATCAAGTCTGCTCAAGTCTAGTGATTAACGGACATCCAAACATGACAAACGGTCTAGTGAAATAGTCTTTTAGAAATCACTAGACTCTATACCGCTCAGTTATATGCTAGTTAAGAAATCATTCTATAACCAGTGACAGTATTAAGCTAATACGACAACGCGCTATAGATATTTATCAATTAACAGGATCGTTTCGGGCTTGGTTATGTTCGCAATAAAGCTTAACATGTTTCGCCGGACTCGACGAAAATTGGAAATTATTTATCGGGGCTTTGTACAAAATAATATTATCGTGATATTTACATATTAATAGTAGTGGGGTAGTATGAAAATTTAAATACCCAGCGTAAATAACTACTAATTCTACATATAATCGGTACTTAGAACTTGCATAGTTATGTACTATTACAGATTTCAATGTAAAGCATAAAATAGTAGAAATTTAACGAACTTAAAGGAAGTGAAATGAAACGAAAATTAATGATAAATATCCCGTATTGCCTAACCGCCAATATACCTACTAATCAATGCTAATTTCCCGCATATCACACAATGAGAAAAAGGAACTCCTCAATCAAAGTAATCTTATCATAAGTGATATTAATTAAAAAAATAATTATGTAATTCATGTCCGCTACCTTGCACATGTCTCTCGTTACAAGAGAAGGGCTGATTTGCCAGTCGGAGTCTGAAGTTCTTTGACCTGTCGAAGTTAAAGCTCAACGAGTGCCGTGTAACAATTACCACCAGTCTTAAAGTACCATCCGAAGCACGGAAGCACTGATGAAATTCACCTCTTAGCGGAGATCGCTGATACCATTTCCGAACGTACTTACGTTGTTTATCTCGGTCGATCAAGTACGATTCACAAGCCGTAAGGGACAAGAGCGCTAATCAAATGATCTTTGTTTATATGTCGTCTTGAGACAATCGTGTTAGGTTAGTAATATTAAAACTATCTGCTGAAAAAAGTGTTCCAAGTTCGCATCCCAGCGGCAGTATACGTTAATGAGATAAATAAATGTTTCTTCTCGGGTCTTCATGACATATAATCGCAAAACTAAAGTTTGAATGTTCTTTCAAAATGTGAGAAGTAAAGACTTTTTCACTGACCAAGGTCTGATTGACAGACATCACACTATTTTCCTCACGACGTTTGCCTTATCGAAGCAAGTAACACTTAATTTGTATTATACACAACTTTAAGAAGAAGACATGTATAATTCGAACCCTAAACCTCGTGGGGGCGACGTTTTAACCACTGGGCTATTTATTCTCTGATCTTGAGTGTCTGTAATATATTATTTGTTTTATTTGTGAATATCTAAGCCATTCTTACCGAGGTATGTGTGTACTTCAGAGTATTTTAAAGAAGTTAAGTCTAATATTCAATGAAATATACAGATGTAATAGACTGGATACTGGACAACTTGATCGATCGAACCCGCACTCGGAGAGGTGTCATCAAGAAATTGAAAGATCTCGGGCTCATATTCCGAGCGCCAACTAAGAAAAGCAACAAGGAACGAGTGAGGGACAAGCCTCCCAGGGAATTCACCGAAGAAGAAGATTCATTGTTAAAAGAATTGTGGGATCAGTATGGAGTATCAACAGGTACGTTCATATATAATAACTGTACCGTTACACTATTTATACTGCATTTATTTATATGCATGAGAAAACCCAACGAAGTCGCGTTTGTCGTGTTCATAGTTGTCATGGCGACATGAACATCTGCACTTGTAACGAGGATGATAATACAATGATTTTTTACTAAACAGTGACTATGATGATTAGTGGAACTCTACAATTACTTTTTCTGTTTCTTTATTTTCGACACATTTGGTTATTTGCTTACTTTTTAGCGCATTTTTTTTTTCTCAATTATAAATGTTTACTATAAAAATTATAATTGATCGAGTCTTATAATATCTTTACACAATGCTTTGTTATTTATGAATTGGATGATAAAAGAACAGTGTACTTTATACACAACGCGAAATATTGTTAAAATTACACCAAAATGCGACGTACGTAAACGAGGGGGGGAGTAACTGTTGCAATTATAAGGTATTCAACGTGCCACTCAAAACACGGACGCGTTCAAAATATTTTTCCACCAGCGATCATTGGAGATCGACACAAGCCGTTGTGATAATGAGATGATATCGATGATAGAAATAAATTATTAAATTGACTTTATAGTTTATTGATATCAGCATTATTATAACACGGATGAGTATGTTCTGTATCAACAATTGTTAATGTAGCATTACAAGTTACGCAACATTTAAAAACAATTTCAATAATTTTATTCAAAAAATCCGATTTAATAAAAATATCGTGGCGTGGCAAATGCCATGTTAAATAATAATTATATAGTGGAATATGACTGAATAAATCGCTTTTCTATGGAAGAAATTATAATCCAATCAACAATCATAATAATAGTAATGATTACAAAAAAAAAAACAAAAAAGTAAAGAACAAAGAATCTACATGTTTATTATAGTCCAATTTGCTAGTTCCGAATAATTGACGGTACATTCAAAATTACCCCTTTTATACCACTCCTTTAGTTAATCAATAACAATGATATTTATTACATATTCAACAAAAAATATATATATATTTATTTAATATAATACATAGCTACTTCAAACTTAAAGTAGCTCCTGTGATTATTTTACACGCCATTTCAACACAACGCAGATCTTCAAAGTTAACTGACAACTTAATAAACAACATTAATATTTAGTTTATAATTGTGAATAAAAACAAAGAGGTACAATCTTATTACATAAACAACACCTTAAACACAACACATTAGCTATCAATGACTCTATAGAAAATATTAGCACAGAAATCGTAATGTAGAAAATATCTTAAAATATTGTTTTATGTATAATTGATAAATTAATATACAATATTATTGCAAAACACAATGGGTCATTTTCTTTATTAAACACAATAATCAACATTATTTTAATAAAATTCTCTTATGATCCATCTCTGTGAAGAACATCGCGTTATTTACATATTCATTATCTACAGTGTGTAGTCTGTGTGATTGTGTAGCGTTGCTACGAAAGTTTGTAGCAAGTTTGGTACGCCTGATTCAAATTGAGAAGTAAATTTAACTAACTTTAATTGCATCAGGTGCCACTCTCACACAGCATGATTTATCATATTCACTTAGGTCTTAAGCACTTCTTTTTCATACATGGAAATCAATGTAATAATATATTACGTAGATCCAATGAAACTGATAATGGCAGCCATGCCTATTAAACGTCAGAAGAAGAGCTACGTACAGCGACTCCTGGAGTTGGGTATCGTTCAGGATGCAAAGCAATGCCGTAAGAAGCGACAACAGAAATCGGGGAAACATGATAGTGACGATCAGTCGGATGGTAAGTTACTAACTCACTGCATTGCTATATTTTTTGTTTACCTGCTGTCGGTAATTGCAAGTCAAATGATAAACTTTCAAGTTTTCTTTATTGAAGCAATTTTTCGCGATAACAATTTTATTAACGTGCAGACCGGCCATATGACATGATAATAAAAAAGGCACCATATAAACTTTGCCGGCCAAGACAGAAGTTACCGCTTCTCATCATCCAGTTCCGTTCATGAAAACCATTATTTCGCTCACATTCTATTAGCTGATTAAAGTGAATAAAGGACTCATGTACAAACAGAACTATTAACTATTTTTCCTATTTCTGTTATTTTTTCTGTTCTTCAGTGAGATGCATTGAGACAACTCAATCTTTCAGTGTTTAAATATCATTTTGGTTATAAAATCATGTATGATTAAATTATACGAACTGTATTTAAACGAAAGTAAATCTAGTACGAGTAAGTGTATAGAGAGTACAAAATTTACATTACAAATCGATTTTTCATTTACATATCGATAATAGAAAATAATATTAGATTATCAGACTCTACCCTCCTTCAGGCTTTTCCACTAATGTATAAAATAATGAAGTGACTCAGTTTTCGACACTTGTAACTTTTGATACTTAAAAGAGCTTCAGCGTTGTCAGTATAATCTGTATTCTGTACCTCTCTTCGTAACAAGTGCAGGCATTACGTGGGAAGCCGTTTAATGACGTTCGTAATACACAGGGGCTCGGTTAAGACATTTAAAAAGTAACTTATAACTCGAACTTCGCTATTTAAAATGTTTTACTTCACACTATTTTGCAGCGGAATTTGAATGCGTTCAACAATTCCTGTTTCGTGTTTTACAAAATAATTATAACTTCAAGTTCACACAAATTTAGCGAATTTTATTAAAATTTATTAAACGTAAGTTCACATACGATGTCATGAAATGCAGCGATTATAACATTCTAACTAATTTATTTTTATGTGAGTTTGAATACAAATTTGTACCCCGAACAAATCCGGCATTTTGATCGAAACGCGATATGACGGACTAAACTAAACGATCCCAAAGCAGTATTTTTTAATGCGCGTCCATTCTCTATGCGGTTATGTGATTAGATGATTTAGACATATCGAATAAGAACAACTTATTTGCTTTGCTTGTACGAAGACTTAGAAGTATTAATTTTTACCACTAAATTGCAAGCTTCGAATATAGTATACATATAAAAAATAAATTATCACTTCAAGCGCATCTACACCCTGACATTCTGACAAAGAAAAGATTCACATAAATAATAAGGTTTAATTATAAGAAATATATATTTTAAATTTTATTATTATTATGTCTAAATAAGTTTCATTTACTTTAAAAACTATTATTATTGTGGAACTATATCATTATATACAATCTCATCGTTCTTTTGAGAATTCAATAATAAAATAACAGTTACATAGGAAATTATAATATAATAAAATACGACCCACCACGGCTTCGTTCCGATTGGACAATTATGCTAATTTATACATATATGTAAATAAATAAATATATATAGCCTATGCCCACCAAGAATAAAGTGTCTTTCAAATGGTAAAATAATTTTTCAAATAGGTACCGTGTTTCAGGAGATTACTTTCCGCGCATGTACACCAACTGACAAATATCGCATTTTATTTGATATCGGAATTTTATTGTATTGTACTAAGCTTTCACAGAGTAACATATTGGCTTGTTATATGACAAATATATAACATATTCTGTATATTTTATTTTAACTTATATTTATTTTAACACTTCATTTTTGTTTTATTCTGTTACAAATCTAATTTATTACTATATATACCAATTATAAAAACTATTTTAGATCGAAATGTTTCATCGGATTCGAACTCATCAGAGCAATCTCAGAGCGATGACGAACAGAAGCCGTCATTGAACAGAGCTAACAAGAGAAGTGCAAAACCGGATCGCAATAAGAGCGCCATCAAACACGGTAACAAAGGACGGGGTTCTGAGGTCAGTGCATTTGAGATATGCAGACTGCTAATACAAGCTGTTGATAACGGTAAGTTTACTTTAATTGATACAATAATATACTAACTGCACAAGTTTATTTAGCTATGGTAGAGAAATTAAGTACTGAGTCCAAGTACACTAATAAATATTTCAACAATAGATGAGGTAATTGATTTCTATTACCTGTGTTTAGGGGATACTCCAAATATCTGTACAGCATGCCTTATTTAGGGGGCTTCACTGGTATATTAATCTACTCTGTAACAATCCGCAAACACAAGTCGGCCGCAAAGTTTTTTGCTGCTAACAGTCTTAGACGGTAATTACCTTATGATGCTTCGATGATGGTATAAATGCTTTTATTTATTATTCATAGGAACCTGTCCTCGCTTCGCTTCGAGATATTCGATTTTTAGGTTTACAAATGGTAACTCGAATGAATCGTTGCTTACTCTATCAGGCGTTTAACAAACTTTTTTTCTCATGTCATACTCCTAAACATTTCTCGTGAATCAGTTTATCTATGGGTAAAAACCGTATGAACATTCGTGCCGTAGGTTTCGAGATTATGTTATTCAGACAGAGAGACAGACAAATTTATTTCATACTTTATATATAGCCTTAAATTTCTCAAATAAAAAATATTTTTTTAAAATAGTTGTCGTGGTTCCAGTGTTTACTTTCCCCATACACACAAACTCACAAAATTCGCATTTTCTCTTTATAATATTAGTGTAGAAAATTGCATGTATCCACTGTGGAAGAGCGGGAGGTCCTACGCATGTCTAAGATATGTGTGTATTACAATTAAAAAAATATGTTTTAACTTATATATCGACATCAAAGCCTACCTACATTAATATTTACAAAAAATATTCCATGTGCAGAATCGAGCCTGTTAGTATTTTCTTTCTGATCGTCCTTAAAATGGGATTTATATTTATTTTGTACGAACAATAAAATTACAGGAAAAAAATATTTATGAAAAGTTTGTTTAACTTACTCCTGGTTTGGTTTAACTTACTCCTAATGAGAAATTTCTTCTAGTAAAATTGTTAAGCGATATAGTGAAGCAAACTTAGAGCGTCCCTAAATAATAAATATATCAAAGACGAAGATTATTATATAAATATGCCTTATTATATAAATATAAACATAGTTTTAAAAACATACATATCTATTTATACATATTGTAATTAGATAAGATACATCAGGGATTCTCAAACTATTTAGCTTAAGACCCATTTTCCAAAATGAACTCAGACGCCCATAGCTAAATTAAAACTCCACCCCCATCCACTACCTTAAAAAAGCTTTAAAAAAATATAACACAACTTATACAGTATCCTGAAAGTTTAATAAGTACTTATGTTAATTAATAGGGGTTGATTTTTAGACCCCGTTGGCCCCCAAAATCTTATTTTCGTTTATGTCAACCTCAAAAGCCTTAAAATAAAAACAAAACATGTAACATAACTTTACCGTAACATATAATTCTACACAGATACATAGACTGATACACACAAATTACATAGACTGTTATTGAAAAGATCACAATTTACAATTTTACCCTGCACGGTCACTGTTCCTTTTATATCAAACAGATCGAGTGATTTAACGGTCTTGATTAATGGATTATATACGTGATATTCATTTGTCATATACTGTATATGACATGTAATACGTGACGTGTACAGACAGATTCGATGTTTAATGAGAGATGTGTTGAATCTAAGAGAGCTTTTGACTTCCACATTAATACAAAAACTAGACTAAAAATACTATTCATATATTTGTGTGGACAAACATAATTATGATGTGTTAACTGGAATGTGTTTACTGTTGTAAAGTATTTGTAACTTGTATTAGGTAGGTACATTTAAATAATTTACCAATGAAGTTAGATTTCTATACCGAAAAAAAAACTTTTATTAAAGAAATATTCATTGTAAATATGCACTATATATATATGCAATTTATTTTTTTATGGAGTCATTAATTCTTTTGATTGAGGAAATACGATTCAAAATTATTTAATTTTTACGCCAGTTGAATTATAGTATACTCCACTTAATTTTTCCACATTATACACTTCTGTAGTTTTTCCTTTTTTTAATTTGACTAAATGTAGTAAGATGTGAAATAACACAAAAACATGAAAAACCAATTTGGAAACAGCAATGTAAAATACCTTTAAACAAGATCTCTATCTTATAATATTTTAGACATCCAATATTGGATTAGGGAAATAGTCGACCATATTTTCTAAAGTAATAAGCTGACAAAAGGAAGACTACTATTTTTATTTAATTTTTAAGGGAAAACTGAATAGTATTTGAAAGTTGAGATCGTAAAGTAGTTTTTAGAATGAGTTATTATTTTAAATATTAAAAAAAGATGGTCACATGTTTATGTAAATCGAACATAGCATAGGGTGAAGAGTGATGAGGTGAGTTTAGGTTCTTGTATTGAGAAATTCTTAGGAAATAACCTAATGTCTGGGATACCTCAGCTGTGTAGTAAAGCATAATTATAACGAATGAAATATCAATATTTTAATCGTTTGAAAAACTCTTCCCAAACATTATTTTTAGGATTGTCTGAAGGACTAAAATGGTTAGCAGAAAATCTCGAAGAAGTGGCGTTAGACCAGGAAGCAGAAGGACACGATCCTACCGCTGAAGGAACGCCTTTAGTACCAATTTCTAATGAATCTGTTGCAGCTATGGACAGTCAGTTGTTTAAGAAAGTGTTGAAAGGAATTGGTATTTTGCCGCCTAGCAATGAGCAGGTACTTTATTGAAACAAATAGCATTAGTGCCCACTGAGAACGATTTATTTCATGCTCAGTTTAATTTTAATCCAAATGATACAGAAGGAAACCATCTTTGTATAAATCTGAAACTTTAATAGACTTCTAATCCAACTGACTTTGCTTTGCAAGCTACTAATTATGATTTCGTATCTGTATCGTAATAAATTAAATTTCAGGAAGCTTATTGGAGAATTCCAAGTATTCTGCATTTCGAAACAATAAGAAAAAGGCGCGCAATCATATTAAAAGCAATCAACAAAGAACTCATAGTAAGACACTCAGCGAAAAATAATGACAATAATGAAACAGTTGCAGAACCTAACGCTAAATCCGAGTCCAGTGACGACGACGATTTGTTTGAACGATTACGAAAAATGAGAGATGAAAATATGGTAAACTCGTTTAACAAAAACACTCACAATAACAAGAGTGCCATACAAAATAGTTCAAGAAGTAACAAGCGTAAAAGAATGCGCAGTGTTGACTCATGTGATGAAAATAGCAGGGAGAAGATGCAAAAAATCGATGAAGCTGAACAGGAAAACGTGGATGATGAGGATATCCTGTCGTTCGCTAAAAAGACTCTTCAGCAAACTGAGTTACCTGACAGTGAAGACATATTGGCTAATTTGCCGAAAGATACCGGTGAGATCTTACTTTTCCTGCTTTTTTTATTTCCTTCTACTGTATATCAGTCTCTCTCTGTCGGTGATCTTCTGCCCATTTGCTTAAAGTTGCTTCGAGTATTTTATGTTTCCGTTTGAAGGATATTGGAGGAAAGTGATAATTGCAAATGATACTGTCCCTGTCAGTGCTCGGGAATATCAATACATTTGTGTTTAAATGAAACTGTAGTTCTATTAGATTGGTTATATCTTGGTGTATCTTCATGTAAATAGCTGACAAATGGCCCGTGGATGATTAGTGAACAACGCATATATGAATTTATTAATAATGATGATGTTCTTATGTTTTTATTTGCAGACGACAGCGATCAACACGAGAACGACGCTGCCGTGCTGCCGTCGAAACGTAAAAAACTTAGGGTCGTGAGCGATGATGAATCAGACTAAAAGTACTATATAAAACCTTGTTAAAACTGAATGTTTATATTAAAAATTCAATCAACGCTCTCGTGTTTCAATAAAACACCAATTACACTTTTATGTCACCCATCAGTAACTGCCAGATTTATGAACCGCCTGTGTAATAATTCAAGTAAAAACATCAAGCTATTTCGCTAGCCTCGAAACGACGACGACATATTTTGCACCGATTCCATTAACTCTAAAAACACGGGCTGAATTTCGGGTATAAATTATGACGGTTCACATTTAACAATTTTATCTAGTAATCGATAATTTTTTATGCGAAGGAATGAGACCAACTTATTCGGTATAATGTGTTTCGTATTGGGCGTGACCTCAATTTTCCTAAATCACATTCTAAAATATATTTATTATTTTAAGAATTCGGCATATAGCTAGTAAAAAAAAAATGAACAAAAAATTTTTTGGCGTTATTATTTTTTCTGTATTATAATTTTATTAAAAGGCCTCATCGCTGAAGTAGTTGGAAGATTAACAGCTAGAGGCAAAATTAATTAAATGCTTCCATTTTTCGAAAAGCCTGTTAAGCCGTAGGGTATTCCCGTTAGTAGTCGTAAAACCTTGTTAAAGGCCTTCGATTATTAAATATCTTCGCATGCCACTGAAATAGAAATGGAGTATTCTCCTACTCACCTCAATTACATGATCTGTGTCCTGCTAATGGATTGAAGATTTGTATACCACAATAATTACCTGATGATAAATTTATCTTACCCATATGAATCAGTACGTACCTATGTAAAACCAACTTTTTTTATATGTAGCAAATTATTCAGGAATGCCGTATTTGTTATGTTTCGCCCTGACCAAGATTCATTGTACTGGAATAAAATACTCTTATAAAAAAAATTAAACTTAAGAGACATCTAAAATTGCTTAAATAGCCATTTTATAGGTAAAAACTGTTGATTATAGAATTGTTTTCCACTTGTCCGTAAAAACAATTTACTCACATTTGTGCCGGTATGTATACAAGAATGAAAAATAATAGTGCCAAAGTGAGTGAGCTATTGCCACGTTTATATTTTTTCGTACTCCATATTTATCAGCGACGAACATAAAGTACCTCCGTATGTCATTATGTCGCATGCTACAGTTTTTAGAATGTTGTACAATTGTGATCACAATGAATAAAAATTTAAATTTACGTATAATAGTGCGCATCAATGGTTTGTAGCCACCGATAAAACAGATATCAGTGACATGTCGGGAATAACAACGAGCAATTTTGTTAAGTGCACTCACAGAAAGCTCACACAAGCGGACAGCGAATGTCACTTTGCCTAAGGAACTGCTGGAAGTGTCTTTTATTGATATATTGAGAATGCTAGGTGGACACGTCTCACCGAGACGATTGGTATTCTCTGAACATTCTAACATCTGTAGCGACCCTAGATTTGTAAATGAGCAACCCTATTTTAATACCATAGCGTTTGTAAATAACACGAGTGTCATTCATTCATCTTTCTTACGTTTTGTATATTTTACTTGTTAATCATTTAAATCATATTTAGAATCCTCTTTCCCATCATACCTCATCGACACGTATTCCCACACATCTACTCGACAATCCTGCAACCCGGATAATAACAAACTCAGTGAGCGGCTCGTCACGAACAAACAGCTCATTTAATTTTATTATTACAACCCGTATCTCTGCCGGACCTATATCTGCCGGAATCGAGTCTTCTCACAATGAGAGGGATTAAGGGCATAAGTCCGCCACGCTGATCAGTACGTATTAGCAGACTTCACAAACCTTTGAGAACATTATGAAGAACTCTTAGGTATGCAGGTTTTCTCGCGATGTTTTCCCTTACCAAACCATATAATAATTTGCACACACACATTGCAATTTTCTAAACATGGAGAAGGCTTTACTGGATCTTTCATAATGGGAATGAGGCTTAGTCTGTAATGTAAAATGCTGTACGCACAAATCTTAGTTCATTTCGCTCACGAAAGCGGCGGAACTGACGAAATACATCAGATGTGGTCCGATGGGCATATCAGCGAGCACAACTTGGAGTAATGTCAACTTGTACGCTGTTCTGTATTCCATTCGACACAAGAAAAGGCAATTCAAAGAAAAATGTTCTGTCTTTTGAATCACACGTCCGACACGTATGTATGTCGGGTGATGAATCTCATATGTGAGAAATGTCACAAGGCGGATATTTGCGAAGTGTATACAAAGGGAAAATCAATTACATTTTGGATTACGCAAGCGCTGAAGATGACGTGAGATTTTTTATATCCGATACCAGAAGCGCCGGCCCGTTGTTAATAGTGTTATCTTTGTTCTATTGTTTGCCTTGCTTTTTCACATATACTAAGAACAGTATTTGGACATTGCAAGTCTCATAGCAACTTATGGTAAAAACGAACGTACAATCGATTATGTTTTTTATGTTGAAAGCCGAAAAATGAGCAGACGCAGGTAAGTGGTCACCGTCGCCCATGGACATCAACAAGACTAAAGGTATCAGATGCGTTGTCGGCCAGTAAATGAGAAGAAGGTAAGAAATAATGTACTGGCTCTCAATCCCCCAGCCGGAACTCAATGAGTCGTTTAGCAGCTGACTCAAGCAGAAGGGTGGTAGCTAGCCAGGCAGGCTTCACGGAAAAATAATAATACCACTAATAATATCAATAACTAGATAATAATACTGATAATATAATCCTTACGCGAAGCCTTATACAAAGCAGGCTGGATTCTGTCGCTTCTTACGACACCCTTTTTTACCAGCGTGGGATTGGGGGGAGTATTCTAGGCCACCCCAATACGGTCTAAACTTCGTGTGATACGGGGATCATCTATAATTTTAATGAGCATAAACATCTACTCTCGGTTAATTGTTTAATATATCTGATACTTTATATTTAATGATTGTGTCGACATCAGATAGGCGGCTTTTGACAAATACAAAAATAAATTATTGTTGGAAGTTAACTTTAAATTCATTTTTAAACTCGTGCAATATCGTTTGCATTGAACGATAAAGTCAACAAAGAAATACATAGACACCTCAATTTTGGTATATTTCAACCAGCGTGCGACACGCTGGTCATTTTTTGTTTTAAAGAAAGAAAAAACTCAATAACATAATCTAAAAGATAGATACATCCCGCAACTAGTACGAAAGACGATAGAGTTAGGCGGAAGAGTTATAACGGAGAGATATAACAATTATAGAAAGAAAAAAAAACCTTTATTTCAGATAAAAAGCGCAACGCACATGAAAAGACGTAAAAATATTATAATTAAAAACTGTTACAAAATCGAAAGAAATAGTAAAAAAAATCACATATTAAGAAATAGACGACAATTAAAGCACAGAAATGTAAGTGTGCAGCATGAGCCCCAATAGTCATAGCCTATCCATAAATCATACCACTGATTTGTCGTTGCAAATATTCACAAGTATACAAATCGCGGCTAGGATTTGGTTTGGCGAACGCGCTGACTATATTACAACCTACTATGTAATGCGCCCTTTTAAGGAACTAGTTAATATTTATTAGTTAAGTTTCTATTAAATTAACGCAAGCCGAAACAAATGTTTCAATCATTGGATCAAAATTCAACATTGTTGATGTATCGCATGGATTACAGAAAATCTATACACTTTAGGTATCATCACAGTTCTCTCGAGTTCGATTAGTTTTCAACCGGGTACTTAAATGACGTTTAGATTTGGATAAGAGAAATAAAGAAGATTTTATTTCTCCAAAAATAGAATCACGAAAAATAATTATTTTACATAAAAAGTATTGGAAAAGTGCTTGATATTATTAAAGATTAGCTTATACCCGCGACTTCGTCTGCGTTGTTTTTTATATTAACGATGTATTTTATGTGCAGGTCAAACACGATAAAAAAAATAATTATGAACACGTAGTGCATATAAAAATCAATGTTTCTTAAAACTTTATATCCAATGAAAATATCGATTTTTTTACATAAAGGCCAAGTTACTGAGAAATTAAACATAGAAAACTGAATGTAAGCCAGTCTATCCAGTGATTATATTTTACTATCTAGAAAACTTAACGGAAATCTATCTATCATGGCTTTGTCGTGACGCGTGTACAACGGGAGACCTCTATCATTTAATATAGATTATTAAAAAGGTACTATGTAATTTATCAAATCCTGGAGTGAAACTTCACGATTTTCATTCGTAAAATAGCTCGTATGTTATATTTTCTACGAAGTATCCTATCAATCTGATAAAAACCGTTAAAGCATCGATACGCTGTAATACACCTGATAAGTGCATTACGTTTAAACTGTATATTGTCAGCCATGATTGATATAAGTTTAAAATCTTTAGTAAATATATTGTAATGATATAATATGATACTGTGTTCATATTATGTGTTTGAAATCGTATTCATGCAAATAATCAAATAATATAAAGAATTATTTTGCAACGATCTCAGTATTAGTATTAAGATAACATTTAAACGTAAGGTACGGTAAAGTTTGTATTTAAGTTTCTAGAAACTTTGTTATACGATTGTTAACTTGGAACTTGTTCCGAGTCACATCTGGCTTTAGATTTGAGACGAGACCACGTTCGAAACAAACGTATGGAATCTAAAATGTAGAACGTCCAACGCTAAACATAATTTATACCTAAATATTATATTGAAATCGATAAGGGATATCACGCCCACTGAACTAATTAGACGCGATGTGAGTGAAGATTTTCCTGCTAGCGCATATATTTCTCAGTCTCCATACATAGGTAGGCATATTCTTTGACACTTATTATATTTAATAACTTGTAAAAGGTAATAATATAAGCAACGAGAATTTTAAAATCAAAAATACTGGAATAAAATGTAGGTCGATAAATGTTTTGCAACTCAACAACGAATACGCAAAAGCAGCGAAGTAGTTTTCAGTGTTGAAAATTGGAAAAAGAAGATTAATTAAAAATGAACATTAATAATAAGTGGAGTAATGGACAGTAAATCTACACTGTAGTTATCCACAGTACAGTGGACGGAATTCGTCATAATGTACTGGATATGTATATTTACAAACATGTCGTAGTGCTATAGCGCGCTACCTTTTAACCGAAAACAAAAAATCTATGTTATTCGTTATGTTAAAACATGACACGTTATAATTATCGTTTCTATCAGTCACTCCAGAAAGCTTTTATTCAGGTTTTCAGACGACAAATATATTAAGTACGAGTAATAGTGTAATGTATGTGTCAATCTTAACTCCTGGAGTTAAAGATATAGCTAGTTAAAAGGCAGTATGTACTTTTTTGACAGATTATATATTCACACTCAATACTTTATTTATTCATGAAGTATATGTAGTATGTATGTAAACTTCACATGCAACTCCACAACTTGCAGCGGTGCCAAAATGATACGACAATAAATTCGGGTCAAACGATTCCTGTGGTTTTAGTGTACAATAAAAAATCATGCTCAAAATAATGTTTCTACAATTATATTCATTATCCTAAACGACTAATGTGCCTCAATTTTATAAAGCCCCTAAATTATCGTATTTTCTCTATGCATTAACAAGAAACAGACAAAAAAGGAAATTCACCGAGCGCTATTCATGAAAACGCACTAAATAAAGCTAATTGACGTTTCCAGAATATATAATATTCTGTCTGTATATTCTTAATACATCTAAAACATCCCTTAAAATTAAAAGTTTTCCAAATAGAATGTTATGTTATATGTAAATTCGTTTCTCCTAATTACTAATACTGGTTAACATGATAGTTTAATTTGAGACCAATATGGTACTGAAGCACTTGCTTTATTAAATAATCTTTCACGTAAGTACCTACCATAATTTAGGCAAACACATAGAAGTAAAGGGACTACTGTAATTTTTCCTGTAACATTTTTGTGTGTACATTAATAGTTAAATAAAAAATAATCACCGATTGATAATCATTCAAATTGATGATGATTTACATGGGTGAATAATCTATTATATTTCACTCGGAATATATTTTTAGATATGTACATAGATGTGGAAATTTAGATCAATGTATCAACGGTGCGGTACGGCAGACAACGACTGCATGTGTCGTGACAGCAATCGACACTGCCAACGTTCCTACTTACTAACGAATCAGTATGTTATATCTGACTAAGACTTACATTACAAATCAACTTTTAACTGAATTACTAACATAACCAGTTCGCTCTGTGCGATGAGGATAATGTAAAAGATATGTACATTATTAGATTTCTTATTATAACGCTGCTCCAGTGATTAGTTGCTAAACTACTGTAATCTAACAATAACAATCGAGTCTTCAAAATTTATAAATATAATTATTATATATTTACTACTAGAAAACCGCCCTCGATTCGCTTCAGGAAAACTACGGCTTACGCTAAGTAATAGCGCCTGTGTTGGTTTAGGACAGGGGTCCTCGTTCTGGGAATTAGAAATATATTAATTTATAACTTTTCTATTTCAGGACGGGTCGAAATGAAACGAAATTTAAATATTAAGTGGTATCTAATGCAATATATTAGTGAAAACCATAACGAAATCAGTTAAGTCGTTTAACGCACTGAAAAACAACCAACAATTCTAACAACTATTGTTTTGGATTCTATTGCATTAATAAAAGCCCTTAATAATAATTTCTCACAAATATCCTTCATGTACAGAAAGCGATAAGTTATAAATTTATTATATGTATGGATTATAAAATATAAAAATATATCCGATGCTGACGTCTAACAATAATCATGTTTTTAGCCGGGAAATTAACTTTTTGAACCCAAATGCATAAGATAGCTCAATGAATCATTTCAGGTGGTCGCGAAAGAATAGCGTATCGAGAAGCGCTACGAAGTTACTACTACGATAACAGCAGTGTTCTCATTGACGTAGACATTTAAGCACATGAACAATGAACCTGCAACGTTACAAAGGTCATGCATCGCTGGCTGAATCTTTTGAGCTCCCTTCAAGCAGAGTGAATACGAGGTTCCGCAACGCTGGCGTTGTTAAGCTTGTATCGAGTGCACTCGAGGGCTTAATTTTAACTGTATATTATTCACGATGAAGAAAATAATCTAGTTTTCCATTAAAATTGAAAACCTATGGTTAATACACTGTTTATTTAACTCGCAATACAACCTGTAACTGTTCTACTGCTGGGCTTAGGTTTCCTCTCACAATAAGAGGGATTGAATCCTTTATCTTTATCTGCTACGCTGGTCAAATCTTACTGATTTCTAACATCTTTAAGAAATGGATAATTCTTGGATGTGCCGGTTTTTTCACGATGTTTTCCTTTAACAAATCAACAGATTTTCTAATACATATATAATTTGAAAAACTTAGTGTACGTACAACTCAGATCAATAGTGCATGAGATCTAACAACTAGGCAATCTCTGTACTAATTAGTAAGTCTTGGGAATGCAATAAGAATGACAAGAAAAAATAAAAACGCTGATTATGCAATTCAAACGCGAACCAGAACAGTATTCTTACAAAAATACAATACTATTCATAAGTATGTAAATTGTTTAAATTATGCGTTTATGTCACGGGTTTTTACCGGGAAAGCACCACTTGGTAATCCACCTTTGCGAGGATTGTCGTAAAAAAGTCTGCAGCGAAAAATATTCAACGATCGACGGCGCAGCGGTTAATTACTCTTGAATATTTATTGGTCGTTTGAATAAATCGCTCGTGCCGGATAAGCCTTTAACTTGTATTATGTTCATTTTTGCAGCTCGATTTTCGATTTTGGACTTTTAGTCACCTTTTGCTCTTTTTAGTAAATTTAAAAATGAGTTAAATTTAACGTTTATTGGTTAGTTGACATGGTTTACTAACAAATTGAGGATCACGAACAATATGTGTGTACTGTACATATATTAGGTATGATAATGTTTTCCAGAATTAGTTATTTAATATTTGAAACTGGTGGCTGGAATTTAAAAAAATATATATTACTTTCTAATACATCTTTTTTTTTATAATTAGCAAAGGAGGTGGTGGATCATTGGATGGTAAATTATCACCTTCACCCATAGATATTCGTTACACGACAGAAATTCTTGTTCTATTGAAAATTGAGCCAACTGGCTCTGCTCGTGATGCATCCTGTTGACCAAGCCCAATGTATACCGTTGGTCTCTTCTTATAAAGATAGCTGAGCTCCGTACTAACTCGACCGTAAAAATAAACTGTGACAGGTTTTAACTAGTTTCAGTTGGAGACCTAGAGATCAAGTTAACGAGCAGATTTATTACTTCCCTCCAGACTGGCATTATGTCAATGACGCTTCAAGAGTAGCAGATGCGCGTGTGTTGCAGTGTCCACTTTTCGTTAGGCGCTTCGTCTAAACGTACATCATCTACCTATCTATTTAACAAAATCTACTGATAAACAAATTTTATCACATGGACTTAACGAATAGCCACAACGGATACCTTTGTGAATTATGTCTTTGACTAAGCAAGTGAAAAAGATTTTATTAATTTCACATGGTGGTTTTCATTGAAGTGTTTTAAAACGTGGATAGCAGCTACCCGTTTGTGATTCAGGGAATTAAAAAAATCTTACGGTTTTAAAATGGTTCAAAACTGCGTAGTTATCCATTTGGCTTTTAGTAAAGTACTTCAAATACTGTTTTATTTGTATTAGTCATTTTTCACTTGTATTATATGTATGTAGTATATTTGTATTAGTCACTTTAAGGACATACCTATTTTTGATGTTGAGTATGTATAGGATTGATTATTAATATTGAGTATTATAGGATTCTATGGACATGCAAATGTATGTCAACTGTTTCTAATTTGACAACATAAATTTCAGAGACTGTGACCGATATCAATTACCGTATCATTATACTAATAACTTTGCTGATCCCTAGGCAACTTCGACTGTTATAGGGTACCAGTGTGATCCCTTTCGCTTTACTTTTATGAACGCGCACAACTAGTTGACGCGGCCTATGTAAATGTTATTACAGTCTCTGAGAAAACGTTGCCCCTAGAAACATTCGGTCTTGGAGTAAAAGTATCCCTCGAAGTATTCATCGAACGAAATATCTCTGAATAAATAACGGTCGATCATAAAATGTATTGAGTATGATCGCAAAGTTTAGACTTACAATATTCCATTTTTATATAAAAGGCTAGCCATATCAACTGATAAATTTATCTACTATCTATTTTAATATAAATAAGACTGTCACAGTGAGACATTACTTTTGTAATTAGGTCAAAAAAAAACAATTCATGAGATCTAGATGCAATTGACAATTTTTATTTTTTATAGCTACATTTAAACCATGAAGACTAAGGGATTCTCCTTTATTTCACCAGCGACTTGTATGTGCTAGCACTAGCGACTATACTGTTTGCTAATGAAACCTCCTTAGTATTTAAAACAGATAAGAGAAAACAATATTTTCACGATGTAAATAATACTGTCTCACAAGTGTTACACTGGTTTACATGTATGTAAACCAGTTAAACGTCATATGTTAAACGCTAAAAAAAGTAATGTATTAAACTAAAACACGTTAACACGCCAAAGTTAAACACGTTATCCAATGTAAGACAAGTGCTCACCCATATTGTTATAAATAAGGAATTGCTTGAACTTACTATTACTCTAGACGCAATTACAATGGAGTCCTCATTTTGAAACGTCGTCAGTGAAACTACTAACGCTGTTCAGAGATGCGGCTCGTAATTGACGTAGACACAACGAGATTAGTTTATTTTAGCTACTTTCACAGCATGATGTCTTATAGTCTGTAATTAGGTGGCTCTGTTACTGAATTTGAGTCGATTATTGTAGTACAGAAAATACCAGTACGTATAATTTACAACCTTCTGGAATCCTACTTACGTAACAAGCGTCAGATACAAAAAAATTCAGTATCTTGTCTCCTCTATCTGTCAACCAATTTTTTTGTAACATTTGACGATCTTCATATGAAAAATTCGAAAAGATTGTAATCCAATTTCGAACACTAGGTAAACATTAGTAGTGTAATTGGAGGTTTTTGTTTAGTTAATACAAGTACCTTTGCTATTTACTACTAAAATTTATAACAATTAGAGTCTTCTATTCTCAATATTAAAGTGAAAGATTACCCAGAATAGAACCGTTACAATGAAGTAGAATTCAGAGTGGCAAAGATGCATTTGAAAAGGGGCTTAATTTATATCGGCGCGTATATCACGGTGTAGAAGGATTGGTCTGGCTGCGCAGCGCAGATAACTCCCGAACTGCTCGCGCCAATACTAATTAATCAACTTCGACGGGCTTGGCGCGCTGCCCGTACAACTCAACTTTTAATTGATTTGACATTATTCCGTTTGTGACCACCGACTGATCGCGACGCCTCTTCAATTATAACTCATCTTTCGAGGAAATGATCAAATGAAAATTGATTTACGAAAGTTAAATTAAGTAATTAAGATAAATTTGTGTTACTATAGATACCCTTCAATTCATTGAATACGATAAATTCGTTTTGAATGATACTCTGGTTCTAATATTAGGTTCATAACTACGATTGAGGAACAATATGTGTGTAAAAGTGACATTCTGAATACACCAAAAAATTTAATAAAACCTAATTTTATTTGCTCCTTCATTATTACAGCCTGTAAGAAAAAAAGTTTACCATTTAACGCGGATGAGTTATTTTTTATAATGAATGATAATGTGGGTGCAATGTGTTTATGCAATGAGATGTCGCTTATTGTTGCTAATAATTTTATTTTTTGAGAGATCCAAACACATATTTACCTACAACATTACATGAGTAGCTATAAAATGTAATATTACCTTTCTCTTCGGCCTTTCTATAAATTAATTATCTACCAAAACAACTATTAAGTACCCGATTCCTACCATTCCGTTCTCATGTTGTTCATATTGCTGCCGTAATATAGAATAGTGAGGCTACCGGCAACTAAACCTACCTGATCGAATTGATTTGATTAGTTTATCCAACCAGGTAAAAAACTCTATTTCCTTTCACTATGTGTGATATAGACAGCGACTTTCAATGGGATAGGTCTGTATGCCACCCGTATTTTTTCGTAGTTAAATAGGGTGTACCACGGGCAGGGAAGGTTGGTTTTGTAAATGATGAACGGAGCTCTTTACACTCTAATATCAAACCAATGGCGTAAAATTAAATTAATAAAATCATTTATTATGAAAATTTAATTCGATTCCGATGCCAACGCAATAGAAATAAAACGTTTTACGAATAACTCAATTTATATTGGTGCGTATAACTGAATGTACGCGAATTGGCTGAGCCTGCCCGCCGCAGATAACTTGGTGGCAGCTAGCGAACTTCCAATTGTAATAAATCATCTTCGGGCTAGGCTGAAACGACGAGGAAATGTAGGTAATTGTTATGACATAACTGCGCTCACTGAAGCCTGTCTACGAATTACATTGTTCTCAGAATAACCTTTGTACAGGCGGAACACCCACCACTAAGAAAGGACGTTTACTAATAATGTCTTCAACCCCACGCCTCAAATTATAATCAATTCATCACTACAGGGTTTATCAAGATACTCCGCTACGCTGGCTAAGTGCGTATTGGCAAACTTAAAACATATTTCAGAACATTCATAGATAACTCTCGAATATGAAAGTTTCCTCACGATGTTTTAATTCACCGAAGCAAGGGGAAATCGCACGTCATTTGTGCCGTATTGGAAAGACCTAGAATATGGTCCCCAAACCATGCTGGCAGAACAGGATGTCGTAAGAGGCGACAGAAGCCAGCCTGTTTAGTGGTAGGGTTTCGCGTAAGGATAATATTATTAAGTAAGGATAACGTAACATATACATATATAAAATATATGCCTTTTGGCTATTTCCTTACGTATATTAAAAAGAGAATGAAAACAACAGTTGTACAAAACTTGGCTTTTCAACACACTATTTATATTGAAAACCTGAGCCTGACATTCGTGATCTCGGCATCAAACACACGCTCTCGGCTCATTATACAATAGGGTTAATGTTTTAATAGTATAAAGTGTGGGTGGGTTTTGCCCATTTACGAGGCTCATATTAAGACAAGTTTAATGACACATAAAGTATCCTCATTAGGATTGCATAGATCGTTTGTCTTTTGTACCCTCAAAAGGAATAATGTTAGCTAATTAGCAAAAACCTTAGGCTATATAAAATATAATTTATCAATATAATTTCGAAACTCAGCAGAAAAAGTATAACAAAGAAAAGTTTAAAATTAAAACATGAATAAATTTCCTTTTTTCGGTGTATTTCATTAAAATTTTTGTTTTTATCTTTAAAGTTCTTTAGCATACAAAACTATCAAAATATCAACATATTCAATATTGTCAATAATAAATTATGCTATTTTTCTTTTCATGTACCTTTCGATGAAACTTGCGTATTATTCCACTACTGCTAGTACTGTTTTAATAGTTACAAACAACAGGCTATGAAGATTAAAGAATTACCGCGACTAGTCTTTCTTGATTTAAGCAACGCCTTTTTCTGTAGATTTATTTTATAGATACTTAAATTGATATTATACTCTTCTTGGAATCTTTCAGTCAAAATTTTTTTCTTTTACCACATTATTTTTGTTTAATTAATTTCTTACACTTTCAACATGTTAGCCTTTAAAAAATTTTCTCTGACCTTAACATGGCGGTGGTCTCCGTCCCTTAGTTTTCGATGTTTATAATTCCCATTGCTTATTTATCCTGATCAAGCTTTAATCCTATGCGACGATTTGCAATTGTATTGCCATTTCTCAGGAATGGATATTGAATGTAAGATACCATGATCCGTCCAAACACTCAATTAGTTATTTATGCAACTGTTGTATAATAAGGGGTATTAAAACACGAATGTGTGTTTATCACCCGAGGCGAAATCGAGTGTGATAATAGTATCACATGAGTGTTTTAATACCTAATTATCAATAGTTGCATACAAGACTTTATCTACTCCCTTGCTTTAAATCCTCTATAAAAGATTTTGAAACTTTCATGAAATTCAATTCCTTTACTGTTCATTCAATTGAGCTTTGAAATCAGCTTCTACCTCGAAAATGTAACTCAAAAAGCATTACTATTTCTAAGCAACAGATACTGTCTTTTATATCTCCTAATATTCGTAGTAGGTGTAATTGAAAGACATTTCTTTAACGAAATAAACTTTAATAATAATACTCTTTATTGTACACCATAGCACAGACATGACTTAAGAACAATTTAAACAACATGATTATACAATATGCTGTGTTATCGCTAAAAAGCGATTTCTTTCAGACAACCTTAAGGTGAGAAGTTAAAAACATAAAAATAATATCTACAGGGAGAGTGTACTAAATAAAATTGAATGACAGCTTAAGTATAAGATAGCTTGTAGACAGCAATGAACGAAGTGGGATTAGGGAAGTAAGGAGAACACAAAATCAAAGTTGTAAGTAATGTTCTATGATTTTATTTTTAAAAGAGTTTAGGGAATCAACGTGACGCATGTTTTCAGGTAGGGAATTCCAAAGGTGTACGGCCGTAGCCGTAAAGGAGTTATGGTAATACGAGGTTGAGTGTGTTGGAGTACTGAGAACAAGAGATTTTGTGGAGCGGAGGGTTCGATCAAGGGTTAAATTGAGAAATTTGAAGTTTTCTTTTAGGTACGGTGGATATTTTGAATCAAATAGGATATTATAGAGAAGAGTGAGAATGTGATCATTTCGGCGAAGGCGAATTGGGAGCCACTTGAATTTGATGCGAAATTCTGAAATATGGTCATATTTTCGAAAGTCTAAATAAGAACCGTATGCACAAATTTTGAAGGCGCTCAAGTTTGTTTAATTGCTGCACAGTAATGTCGAGATAGCACATTATCGGCATAGTCCAGTATAGGAAGAAGTAATGATTGAGAAAGCAAAATTTTTGTTGGAATGGGAAAAACATTCTTTAGTCTTCTTAGAGAGCTCATTGCAGCAAATAGTTTCCTACTTACTTCAGTGAGCTGCAGTAACCAAGAAAGGTATTCGTATATATAAATTCTTAAGCTCTTAACCTCTTTAGCGTATGAAGTAGAAACATGATCGTGCGAGACTTTTGGCAGTTGGGACCAGTCAATTTTGGCGACTAGTCGTGAGCTACCTAGTATCATAGTCTGGGATTTACTAGTATTTATCTTTAGACCAAAATTTCTACTCCAGTTCGAGATATTAATAAGATCAACTTTGTGAGAAATAATATGATATTATGTTGGTATGTTTTATTATTTTATATAGCAGCATCGAAATAATACTGATTAACTGCAGTACCCAAATCCCTTCAAAATGTATATTCGGATCAGGTAAGGATTTGCACTTAAGGTTAAAAGCAGCAAAATCGCACACCTCATGACTATACCATAAAGACAAAATCGTCAAGTTGCGTAGTACTCTGTGGTATAATGCCATGACGCTCCCGATGGCGGTTCTAAATGCTGAGTTTCCGATAACAAAGCTGCTGTGTAACGTGAGTGAGCTCATGCATCGCTAGCTGAATGTTTGAACTCCCATCCCGGCGTTAATGCTACGTTGCTTGCATCAACTATTCAGTCGAGCGAGTAATTTAATCACTACTAAGCACTTATGTTGTTTAGATATTTAGGTACTTAAGGCGATTAGATTTCAAGACCATAATAAAATTAGTTTATAGAATTTTAATAGAATGATACGTGTGATGCTGAGTGTAAATGCCAATAATTGATAACAACAGCAATCAATTTTTTTTAGATATTTTGTCGGTAGGTATGCCTTTTTTATCCACCAATATGTAAAGGATAAGTTGTACTTAGTTTGTATTATGAAATATGATTAGAATTGTTTTATGGTGCATAGAAAAATACAACTGGACGTAACAATGCGTTAATATAACCGAAGAATTTTTATTAGTGAGTGTTATTAACATAGTACATGTTTTGAAGAGGAGAATGAACAATAATTTATACCGATGTACATTTTGCTGATCTGTAAAGTTTCTGCCCCAGTTTCGCAATGGTACAGTTTAATATACATTTTTTATTTAACAATTATGAACACAACATATCAGCCAAATCGGTCGAGACGCTTCAAGTGATGATCTTTCCATCATGCGGCGACTGATTTTAGTTATACAAATTTGTGTTAATGTTTCCGTGTTATAGGGGAGAGGTGGCTTGAAAGGGACATTTTTGTTGTTGAAGTTCTAGTAAAGGATAGAGATAATATTTGGAATAGGTTAGCGTCAAATGGGAACCTTCCATTATCATACTATTGAAATAAAATGCAATACTTGTCATTTCTTAATACTTAGTTGTTTATTTACGTATCTTACAAAAATGTGTGTTTTGTCCCTTTCATAAATTTGCTGTATTGAAAGGGACGCCATAATTTATGAAAGGGACATTACATAATATTAAGGAAAAAACACTTTATATATTGATTGCTACCCATGTTCTAAAAATATAAAATACGTATACAATAACATAATAGGTAGATATATATGTTTAAAAATCAAATTTAAAAGTAACTGCAATATTTTGTTTGTATTATATGTAAGTTAAACAGAAATCAACAATATTATAACGTTATTTTAGACATAACGAACTTAAAAATATATTATTTTTTTAAAACACAGATAACAATCTCGTTATAATTAACAATAAATGCAACACTTATGCTAATTAAATTATTTAACATTAAATTATCTTGGCAGCCGATTTCACTGACACGCTATTCTCTCACACTACATTGACTGCAATCTTCAATTTTGTGTGCATCGACACGCGTTCTCTCTTTAGGTGGCATTTCCAACCTGCAAAAATGATAAGTTAATTCGATAGTTAGCCAAGAAATAGCAATTGTGAAAGAGATAGTTATGAAAGGGATGTCCCATTCATAGCCGTTTGTTGTGTTCCTTTCATAAATATGATTTTGATATCGAAAACATTACCAAAAAATAAACAATTTTAAAATGAAGTTCACTGACATTTTGTTATCGTATATGTAAGACTCCAGCCCATTATAAATAGTGGTTAAGAACTAAATAATTAATCACAGCACTTAACAAAACGTTTCGCAATTATGACAGAAAAAAAAATCCAATGTCAAAAAAAAACATTCCCACAACTCCATCAGTTTTGAAAAGATAGGAGTGTGATGTTAGACGGGAACGATTGTGGATCAGAGTTGCCATACGACAAAAAAATGTTGACCAGAAATAGTTTTTATTTTGCAAATTATTTAAATTTTCCTTTTCAATACGTGTCCCTTTCATGCCACTTCTCCCATACTTATATTTTTTTACATTTTCAAGTACCAAGGCTCCATGCAGTTAAAAAAATCAGACATGGCGATAAGGTTTGGTTAAGTTAGAATAATATTTGACCTATTTAGATCATATAGTTAAATACTTCTTAAGCTGTATAAAATCATATATTTATTTTTCAATGAGTTTTGTTTTAACTCTTGGTCCCTTAAGTCATATTTAATTAAATTCATAAAAAACATTTTATTATTTGCTCCTAGAAAATGTAACTTTTTTCTCTACATTAACTATTCTATACGTGAATAATTTTAAAAAGACGATAAATATTTCAAAACAAAATATAATTATTTAAATTTAGTCCATACAACAAAAAGTGAAGTAATATATTTGTCAGTATACCTTTCGTAAAACATTTATTCACGCATGCAGAAATTATTCGTAGCTACTACGCGCTACGTTCCGCGACTCGGGTTTTGTGAGACCACACGTTCTATTTTTGTTTCGTTCTAAGTCTATTTAAAACTAGGTTGGGTAAGAAAACTCAAATATCAAGTTGCTGTTTTGGTGTACAATTGTTTTACTTATTATGTTTTACGTAAGTACAATAGTTGTACTCGACTCCATAACATTTTTGTAACTCTGCAACAGAGTAAATTGTTAGACTATTATTTACTTACTATTTTTATAATCTGTTTGAGCGATAGCCCGCTTATTTTGGTATACAGATTTTACACATTTTGGTATATATTTCAATACATTATCTATTGTATTTTTGTACTGAAAACAAAAGTTACTAGCGAGTAACTGCGTAAAAAATTGAAGGGCACAATGGGGAGTGGAAATCATCAGTGGAAAAGCGACTTCCATCAGTGGACACACGAAATTTCCTATAGTGATTAAGGCTACCCATCTAACTTTAATGCGGATAAGGGAAAACAAGCCGATTATTGGAAGTTCAGAGCCATCAAAATGCGAATATCCCGAAAGAACGGAGAAGGTTCGCATGAGTCAAAACATTATTAAAAGTTTCATCGTTTACAAAAATTTTAGACAGGTTCGTTGTAAATGTTATGATTTCTTCTTTTTCTTTCTTTTTTACATGTTTTATACAATAACGCATAACAATACAATACAAATCGTCTTTATTATACAGGAATAAGACACAAGAAGTAATTTCATTCAAAGAGCGGTTTTATCATTTAAACAACAGACTGTTTCAGATAGAATTACAACAGTAGTTCAAGTTAACGGAATAGGATTGAGTTCTAATGTATAATGTAATGTAATAGTGTTGTTGTTGTTGATGTTTTTGTTGTTCCGTCGGTATTCCCGCCTACTTACAATGTGGGAATTTTAATAAGTTGGTGCTTTCAACTTATTAAAATTCATCACCACTTACCATCAGGTGGGATTGTTGTCAAGCATCAACTTATTTTATGTAAACAAAAATGTACAAATAGATTGTAGCAGTTGCTAATTCATTCATAACTCCTAAATTGGCTTCAGACGAAGCTATGACGAGACCATTAGCAACCACCTTTGACTACAGGTCTCACCTAGTTACTGTCGAGACCTAGGTGGGCCGCACGCAGCTTCAATGCTTATTGGTGAATGGATGGCTAAACCAAAAAGTCTTTTATACCACTCAATGGTCTCTGACCATTAATTAGGTTTGACAACTGCTATCTGACGATAACAGCTGAGACTAATAAAGTAACGTGACTTATGAGGCACAATAGTGATCAAGAAATTATTACCACTAGCGATTACCCATGCTAGTACCGACCGAATCCGCAGCTACTGGATTCCGATCGAATATGTTCGATACAATTATTCCTGCCATTACGATTTGAAATATATGAACATGACGTCTTTATAATACCTATGTCACTCTATTATTTACGATGTCAATTTATTTACGTAACCTACATATTGCAAGCAGTTCCTATTCCTAGTTACAAAGTTATACGACAGCGTGGAGGGTTCGTTCAAACTTGCAAATGAAAACTTAATGCACAACTTTGTGCCAGGCGCGATCGCTTGGCGCTGCTCAAACGAATCTCGACTTTAATGTATATTATATCTTAGTACTACTTTCGCGACAAAATTACTGTGTATAATGATCTGAGGGAAAATTATTTTTACTGATTACTAATTGTATTTTAATATTGTTTTGTACAAAACAAAGGTTCTAGTCTATGTAAGATAAAAGATATAACTATTGAACGACTACAGTTGTGTTTATGATAGCGATAGAATGTTCATAAGTATGTAAATGTAACACGCACACATACAAAGACATACTTAATAATTAATAATGGTATAATAGTGGTGTATTGGATTGTCTTATATATATGAATCACGTTTAAATGTGAACTTTATTATAAGCCTGAACATTTGGGAAAGACACTGTCTACTGCAACGCAATGCAAACTAAAGTTGAAGGCAGGGATTCCAATTATAAAACTGTAAAAAAAATATTGGAAATGAAACATATTGTTATTACGCTTATTTAATAATAAAAAAGTTTCGTGTAGCGCTCGGCTGGAACAAAGTACCTTTCGCTACTTATCATGTACTAAATAAGAAGCACAATGGTAATAAATTTATATTTGAGAGTAACGAAATATATAGCTACATTGTAGTACTACAATGCATGGTTGTAACCTCTCCCATAACGACTGTTATGTCTTACGAAGTCTTTCCATACGAAGTCTTAAACTTTTTTGCTTAGCTCCCATTTACCAAGTGTCTAAAGTTTTACATGCGATAACAAATCTTAGTTCAAAAACTTTAATGAAGTGATTGTCTGTAATTCCATTTAAATTAAATAAACACAAAATACATAAATTCCTTTATAAATTACATTTTGACCAACAAGCCTTCACATGTAAGAGTGGAATCACTGTGTTCATATTAGGGATATTATGGATACGAAATTTGGGATCTGGATATGGATACGGATATATGAAATTATGAAATTATTTCGGATTATCCGATTGGGTCGGATAACTTCGGATATAGATGTTAGATGATTTGCAACTTGGAAAAGTAATATAATGTTTTAACAAAGTTTGACTATATATCTAGGTATTATGTGATATTATAATCACAGATGAAATAATAGTTTTAAAAATTTAATAATAAAAACTGTCTAAAATGAGAACGACGCGGCTATTGTATCGTCTCGGCGGGTGAAAACCTATCATAACGTGTTTTATGTAGACCCTACTCCTTTACGAAATTACCCGAAACATTTTTACCGGATACGGTTACCGTTAGTTTCGGTTACGGTTAAGGAGTTCCATAACATCCTTGGTTCACATGAGTACTCGTCATATTTTCGTATGTTTCTCTCTCCCACAGTGTAGTGTAGCCAGTCTTAATATTTTCTATAATATTCTTCCCAAATACATTTTATTACTTTGATTGCATGTCACGTGCATTGTCCAATGTATAATAATACCTTCATATAGCAAGAATTAAATTATTCGTCATTACGTAGCGATGCAATATTTTCTTCAAAATTATTATGATTTGCTTAATACAATATTAATAGGGTCGGGTTTCAATTTGTTTAAGCAAATTAAAATCTTTAAAGACTTTAAATTCAAAATGGAACCGCGAGAAACTTATGCCAAGTAAGCGCACATAGGAACTATGTACGTGCTAGTAAAATTTATGTGAAGAATGAACACACCCTTCTTACTCATTAAAACTTCCTTAGCGTTTTGAAAGAGAAAAATCTATCCCTGATGGGCTTTGACGGCGACTTAAACAACTAACTAATTTTATTTGAACCTTTATAAGATCCTTTCCATTCATTGTATTTATATATTTGTTTTGTAGTATTTATAGCGCGACGGCTTATGTCGATCGATTTAAGAAGCTACGAGCGCGATCATCAATGTAGGTGTTCGCCACTGGCAGACGGTCATGAGCTTTGTCGTGCTTCAGAGGGCATGTTTAACCATGGAACCGGTTTTTTATCGTCAGATAGCAATCATTACTTTTCGCATATCCACAAACTCACAAAATCCGAACTGACTCTATATAACAGTAGTATAGATATAAATTACGTAGTTATCATAGGCAAATAAATAAAATCTATGATACCTATATGATACATCTACAGTAACATACGTGTGTATGTTGGTTCTTTTATTATCTGTTTATTTGGTTTTTATTAAACAACAGTAAGCTTGTAACCTATATAAGTTTGTTTCTGCCATCTCAATCCAGGTAGATTTCATTAAGGATCAATTTAGTTCACAGTTTGCTATAGCAAACTGACGTTACCGATTTGAATTAAGAGAGGTGACCCCTGTTACGCAGAGGCTCGTCTGAGCGGTCACCGCGCGAGGGAGCGTGATGCTTTCGACGGGCTATCGATCATGCGACTCGACCCTCTTCTCAATAACATAACGCTGACGTTATTGACTCATTAATAATGTAATAAATTCTTCATAAATTAATCTAGTATAGTATAAAATGGCAGCAAATTTGGAAAATAATAAAAAAAAAATGAGTAAATTATAGGTAAAGTAAGTATTGAAATTAATGACAAAAAACAGGGTTATAACATATTATTAGATATTTGCCTTTTCTGATATGGCGATAATCAAAATGTTATTTTATAATATATAATTAGAGAAATTTATACATTTTAGAGTTACGTGAATGAAAAATACTTATTTGGTCAGTTTGGAATCTGTGTATTCGACCATCACAAGTGATTTTTTTCGAGTCTACTGAACAGAAAATGTTCAAATTTGGTGCACACACCCATTGAATATGGTGATTCATTGACTAACTTACGTAAATAATTCTTATTAAAAAAGGTTAACTTTGCCAGTTATATAAGAAAATAAGAGCAATATTAACTGTAATCTGTGATATATCGAATGAGAGGATCAGGGCAAATTTATACAATAATATCCTGTATTTAAATATTAAATAAAAAGGCATTGAATACTACAAGTACTTACAATACATTGATATAATAATGATAAAATACGAGAATTGCGCTTACTATCTTATCACTGAAACTATATAAAATTTAAAAAATAGGTCCTTAAAAATCCTCAAAAACAGTTCAAAGGAAAAAGCTACATGAAAATCCAAATTAATTTTTGTACCTTTTATATTACATAATCTCTTGACGAATCTCTCTTCATGGTCGATGTGAACTGGTTTATTATAAACAGATTGATAAAATGTATATTACGTGAATATTTATTGACAAAGTTTTTTATATAAAAACATATACATGGTGGATATTCATTTGTTTGGTATATTCCTACATCGTTTTATGATAACACAATAACCATCGAAGAAAAAAAACATTTCCTTTTCAACCAAAGTTCAGTGAATCAGTAAACTCTAGATTATAAACAGAAAAACTGTCACTCAATAAATATAGCGCGTGTAATTAAATTTGGCATCAGTCACGTTGCAATCCAAATGACTACTTGAATATAGTATTGTCAAAATGTGGTTACGAGTATCGATTTAAAGAGCGCTTATAGAGTTAATTTATTCCGTAGTATATCGACATCACCTCATTACGGTTATATTGGTACCGTCTTTCGCAAGCGCTACTGGAATAAATCGCGTTAATTTAGGGAACGACGACAGTTACTGCCAATTTCTGCTTAGTGAATATACATCTATTACAATTGTGTCTACGATACATATTATTTTATTATTATTGTGTGGTTTTAATTAACAGTAAGCGAATATTTGTACATATTTGGTATAACATTTGTGGATATTTTTATCAGAGCCATTAAGAAAATAGGGAAAAGTGAGTAAGTGCAAATACAAATATTATTTATTGTGCACACACAAGATATTACGAAAAAGGAGACGGTTGGATTTTCACGAAAGACGAATTATCTATGTTATCCTAAACGTTCTCATTCTGAACGGAGATTCGAACCAAGCAGTGAGTTCACGTTACTATTAATAAGTTGCAATGTTGAAACAGCGGGGTACACGTAAATGTGTATGTCCGTGTAGATGTTATATTAATTTGTACACATGGTGTATACAACTTCTATCACAAATCCGTATTTCATTACATACATTACCTCAAGGTTATAACAGATCTCTTCTTGTAATTAAGAATTGTGAAACACTTAATGACAACACAATGTGCAGAAGTTCTTATGTCATGCTTTTGACGTTGTATAACGATTCTAACTATAACCATGACCAGACCATGAAAAATTGTAAAATAATCAAATTATTATCGATTAAGGAACAACAAAAACTTGGAGTCGCCTATCTCTAGATTGATATATTATTGAGATAGGTAACACGAGGTAGGTAGGCACGACTCGGGACTTGTGTAACGATGGTTGTTATCCGACGCGAATTAAAACTTTTAACATTCAGTGTTTCCAATTCCACTTTTTCTAGTTACTTTTCTATTAAAGTTTGTTTTTCGTGAGCTTCGGGTGTGGGACGAGGCGTTCTTGAGATTTATCTACGCGATACCGTTCTGTTTGGGCGAGGGAAAATTCAATTTGGTTTTTACCTGGGGGCGGGTCCTTCGTTGTAGAATCGATAAATCCTTTACTAAAATTTAATGTTAAAGGGAACCTTGCAGTTGTACGTTCAAACCGTTCAGTCTACACAGCTCCTAGCCGAGACGAAGACCTATATTGGAGTACGATTGAAATATGGCGCCTTTTATTCGATACCATATTTAGTTCTTTGTTTCTATAAATCAATATTTTTAATTCCAGAGATTTTTTTACGTTTATTAAAATTTAAAGTCATTGTTGTTAGTCCGATTTTCAAAAATATAATTAATAATAAAGGTCAAGGATTTTGGAGCTAAGAAAGCCTACGTAATTCATAGCCAGCCTACATATGTAATTCTAAAAACTATAACCGTGGGCGACGAAAGGTTCTAGAACGACGACAAAATATTTTTTTTAATTATTACGCACCGTGTGGCCAGGTGGTCTGATGATTTGGACAAAACTGTAAGTGTCCGCTAGATTCAAAATGTAGGACACCGATCACAATGACTACATTTAGGATGAGCTCACAATCAGCAAAGAATCTCGAAAAAATTATGAAGAAATACCTTAATACGTTCAAGTATCAAAGAGAATGAAGTCTCGACCGTATACTAGTCTATTATAAACGCATTATTCACCTGAATATATTTGAACTTATTTTAATTGTAGGTATTACCAGAATAGAATTTTAGAAATTTCAAATATGATGACATATACTTCTTTGGGCACAACATATGCGTACTTCCGCTTGTACTTGACTTTCGCGTGAATTCATGGCCATACTGGTGTTAGTAATGGTTGCGACAATGATGTTGATTAAGACCAAAAGCCTTTATACTGTCAATAAAACCTACTTATTTACGTCACCAAGTTTTGATAACCACTTTAAAAATAGAATTGGATACCACATAACAAATGTTATACGTACAATATATCATTGTGCTCGTATAATTAGATATTCTAGGGAGGTATATAACTTTTTCAATACTTTTTAGATATACCGTAATATTTCACCTTCCGATATGAGGCACTTAAGCGTTTAACGAAACGTAACAACGCCGACGCTACAATGGAAGACAGAAACATTTGACAAAAGCGATTTTGCTGTTTTCATTTACTTTCCATTATTCTTTTAACTCGTTTGTCATTCTTTTCTCTTGGCCTGACGCGCGTAAAGAAGAAGAATGATGGTTGTTTATATTTACGTACCTAAGTGACTAGGACAGGAAAAAGTTTACATCGAACGGGACGACAGATTTTTCCGATTGCTGTTTGTCCTCGCTACAAAGTTTAAATGCATAACATTTAAATAAGTAACATGGATTGAGTGTAAATAAATTACAATAATGGAATTTGAATTCTGTTTTCTTTTGCGACTTATGCTACCGTGATGGATACAAAATTGAAGCAGTTTACCGCAAATATCACAAGAGTATAACTAAAAATAAAAGACGATATTCCAGTAATAAAATAGGTGTAAAAGCCTCATTATTATCTGGTAATGAAAGTAAAATGAGGCTCACAGTTTAGTGTACAAAGCGATAGGACTATCAGCGTGCGGGAACTGGAATTAATCACTTCGTTGGACAAGGCAGCGTTCCACTGAGATATCGTTAATTTAACACTTAAAATGTTTTTATTCCAGTGGATAATTGCAAGAGGGCGGCTATAATGGCCCACGTTCGAGTTAAGCAAAGATTGATGACGTGCTGTGTTGAAACATTAAAATAGCTGACTGAGCATCTGAATAAGAAAAACTGGGTTCCCAACGGATTACCAGATGAAACGATCTTTGTATTTTTTGGACCGCAATTTAAATAAATATATTAGGGGTACCGGGATGATTTAATTAGAAATTCTGTATAGACAATTTAATGTGTTCAGTGGGTATTCATAATAAAAATGGAATCGTTATTTATGCTTTTTGGATTATTAAACTGAAATGAAATGCAGAGATAGTCTGATTGAGATTTTAATTTGAACCGGGCAGATCTGTGACATAATTTGAATTCGTTACATGTAATTTTTCGAATTATGTGTATTATAATTATACGTAAATATCTCTTAGCACCTACAAAGCATTTCCATTAAGAGCCCTGTTCAATAACCGTTCCAAAATGTAATGCATTGTAAAAAATTGCTTAATAAAAATGGAAAAACACTGTTTTAATAAATCCTTCAAGATGACCCTGTAAAGAATGCAGTATAATTAGATTATTGGTTTATGTTATCATCGAATATACTATTTGAAATAATGTAAACTTTTATGTAACTATAATTGAATATTGAAATGATGATTGTAAGTTACATATGTACTTGTAACATTTTATTTTATATACTTATTCTTACTTATATGTTAACTTCTTAAAACAGTTCGTAAGTAATTTTCATACAATCAAGCAATAATGCACAACTTTTGCAATTATAAAAAATTGACAGATTATAAATTTTATGCTTAATGCTTTTAGTAATGCATCGTAATGTTCTCAATTAATTTAAAATTAACTACTTACCTCCCTATTGTTGCTTCGCGCTATTGTTATCTTTCGACGCACCATAGATTTATATCAGTAACCATAAAATATTTAGATATTTTTAAATCAACCTAGGTTGTTCTTTATTCTAATGACGTGTTTGAGTCATACATCACATTTGCCACCATCACGATAATTCGTATAGCATTATGTAATCTTGGCACATAGTATTATATAGTCTCTAAACATTTAACTACAGAAATAGGTGATTTCCTTCGATAATTAAAAGGATCATTGACTTGAGGGTTCAACCCTACACCCACCTGAAGGTAAAGCATGTAAATTAATGTTTTTGTTCGTATACAATTTGGATGTTATTTGAGAGTGTTCTCTGGTCCCATTCCGAGAGGTTGTTTACAGCGTTAAGATAATGTTAGAAAAACAACGATACATTTAGGGGAAGGGCTCGAGGCGCTAATCTGATGCTGAGTGAAAAGATTTACTGCTCACCCTCGAAATTAATCTTCACAATGTAGATTACTGTTCCATAGTACAGCTTCGTTCCAAATATGGACCACGGGATAAAACATGTCTATCTATTTAATAATTTGTATGTGTGTATGTAATCTTTAATTTTTTTTATTAAATAGCACATTAATTTAAAAATAAATAACAATATCAACTTAATAAGCTTGATCGAACTTTAATTTACAAATGTTATAAATAAAATTAAAATAATTATTATATTAAATTTACTGTATTGATAAAATATATAGGCATCGCGAATTTGTTAGAGATAAATTTACAGTAACAGTACTGAATGGTGACAACGAGCAGATGTCTCATCTGAATGTAAGCAATCATCACTGCAAATGGATATCGTTGCTAACTGTGAGGGAAACAGAGAAACTGCTTATTAACTCGCTGTTCAACGCAACAACATATTGAAAATATGTCACTGTTCATTCTAGGAAAGTGGTGGCTAACAGGCAGATTAAGGACAACCGTAGAAGCGTAGTTTGACGTTCGAAAAGTGTTTGTAAAAACCAACTTCGTATAAAATATCATTTCATCTCATCTCATCTCATCTCATCTCATCTCATCTCACCTCATCTCATCTCATCTCATCTCACCTCACCTCACCTCACCTCACCTCATCTCATTTCATTTCATTTCACCATTGAAGTGAACTGTCAGGATAAAACTGAGTGATACACAGTCCAAGTGATCTCCAACATGGCGTCATATCCTTAACCGTTGAATAGCACAAAATGCGGGAGAGGTGTGTTTGAACTCTAGAATACTTACTGCATCTTGATTCAATGTTTCAAATGACGAGAATCTCTATATAATCATAAAAATTACAATATACAAAAATCTTTACAGCCTTGTTAGAATGATTGCGTTCGTCGGCATCATCTGTTTAAAGACGTTTCCTTTCTCATACATATATGTACTGTATTATTTATGAGGTTCCTTCATACCAAGGAAAGTTATTACATAATAATATATAGGTACCTATTTGTTTTATCAAGTTTCCAGAGATTTTGTGGCATCGTCGCAAATCACATCGGCCATTGCAAAACAGCTTAAACCTAATACTATTTCTCCGTTCAGTTTTTATTAGCCTTTTCTTTTGCAAAGGTTTTGCAAGTGAATTTCTTCTAAAGCCCGAGAATAATTTAAAACTAACGCGAACCGATGTCTGTATTCCTTCGTAGGGAGCGTATTGTGCACAATATTTGCAATATTGGATGCAAGAGAACGTATGGCCTTGCAATGGAAAGAAAATACCGGCAACAGACTGCACCATAAGAGTATATTGCTATCAGATGGCGGGATGATATTGGAATTCCTACATGTATGTGTTCTTACATTATATTGAAATACCCACCTACGTAAACATTACGTATATGAAGAGGGAAAAATCTGATATTTACTTTAACGTTTGGTAGTCTGTACCGATATATTTATTACTAGCAAACTACCCTCGCCTCGCTTCATTAAAACTACACCTTACGCTAAGAAATATTACCTACATTATTTTAAATTAATTTATAATTTTTTTATATATGGACGGATTGGAATGAAACGAATGTAAATGTTAAGTGACGCTTACTGCAATACATTAGTGAAAACCGTAACGAAATCGGATAAACCGTTTCTGAGATTAGCGCGAACGAACGCACAGACAAACACAAAAATTCTAACAACTATTGCTTTGGCTTCTATCGCGTTAATAAAGGCCCCTAATAGTAGTTTTTCTCATATATCCTTAATGTTCGGAAAGCGATCACTTAGAATTGTATTATATGTTTAGATTAAGACAAGGCAAAATACTATGCCTAGTTTATAAATCCCGTAAATTGGTCGCCAATACCAGTAAGGTAATATTTAAATATTTATAATACCTATCATCACGGGTCACCTACAATGATACTTATTTTATTTTTATCGCCAGTATAATTAATAAGAGCGTTGAGTTCAATTCAGTCACGATTTAATAAGCGTATATCGGAGACAGAAGTTTGAATTCAAAAACCAATTAAAAATTATTAATATATTATATTTTTTAATTAATTAAATAATTTCACAGTAATTTAAGAAAGGTCGCCAGCGAGTAAATCGTGTACGCTAAGATTTTAACATCGTTCTCCCATTATCTACTTCAGCAGAATTACACATTAGCACTTCGAAGAATATAAAACTTTTGAACCGATCGTAAAGTACATATATCGACTTGCATGCGTCAGTGCTCTTTACGTCTCTAAGTGGAAAAATATCTTTATGTTCGTAAAAACCAGTAAACAATTATATTCTGCTCACTTAGTGAGGAGAAAAATATTTTGTATGCTACGAATCAGCGTGTTAGAGGTGGACGTAATGGAGTCGGTGATTTCAATTTATTTTTTTCAATTTTCTCGCTAGTGAGTTTTAATAGGTTTCTTGTGCCTTTGAATCCTTAAATAATCTTTGATAAACGAACTTGAAGCTTATTAAACAAATAACTATTTTCATACAGATAACCGATAATAAAATAGGATCGCCGCTCATTAATTTTCAATAATGCTCTACATCTTTGCGACCTAAACACGTAAAAAACTATTTCGATCGATTTTAGTTCAAGGGCGGTAACATGTCAAACAGAGAAAAACCGTACCACTATGCAAGAGTTCCGTCGGGATTTGGTGTTATTAAAAATTGGGGTGCATGACGTTAGATATATTATAGATGGACAGTATCCGGACTTCGCCCGCTTGAATTTTATTATACACGTAGATAAATTGGTACGTGTATTTACCCACCTCAGTGAACTCGTTTGTAGGTGATTTATTATTAGTAAATCCAGTTTCTAATGCTAAGCACTCGGCAATGAGTAAGCGATAGTGCATCACTAATATATGTATATATTTTAATAAGAGTTCACTGAATGTAGACACTTTTGATGCCCTTAACTGGAATCACACATCAAAAAGCCTATAAACATTACGTCAGTACACTAACACAAATTTATTGCGCAAATTAATATCAAATTCTATTTAGTGGTTAAATTATAAACAGATGTTCATGAAATTGAACTTAATAGAGGTACAATACAGGTAATAGAGGTATATGTAATAGAGGTACAAATTTTCTTACAAAGTTACAATGATACATTCAATAAAGCAAGTATTTACAGTATAAGAATGTACAAATTGGATAAAATTGCAGAAAGTCCTATTATATCTACCGTCTAACGGTGTATAACAATCCATTTGAAACTTTAATGTTCCATGTGTTTGGTCTCAGGTGGAAGTTTTCTTCCCATAAAAGCGAATGTGTAGCAGTTTAAAAGCCCGACTTAGTGGGAATTCTGTGCAAAATCTGTTACATTTGAAAACACATTATATTATAATACATATTAAATAACAATAAGAAACATGCTTACAATAACAATTCTTATAATAACAGAAATAACTAAAAAATATGTATAAATAAATAAACGTCATTTGAAAAGTGGTTGGTTGGCATTTGAGATTAACATGCATGAATAATTTTCTTCCTAGTTTTTCCTACGCTGTCGAAGAATAGATCGAGAATTTTTTATTTTAGCAACTGAATTGTAGGTTTTCAATAATCTGTTTATAGGAGCGTTTTGAGCGTTAGATTTGCATGTCACAGAGTATAGTAAGTTATACGTGGATCCTCTTGGAAGCTTTGAAGGAATGGAAAAATTTAAAGTGGATAATAATTCGGGTACATCTAAGACGCCATTTAAGACTTTACTGAGAAATACAATATCCAGCATACGTCTACGGTCCGCTAATGATTCCATATTTATGAGACTTTGATGTTTATTAATAAAATTATGTATTGCTTTTATTCGATGGTTCATTGGTGGATTACTACATGTTATAAAGTCTACCACCCGTCGTTACGTAACGAATATTAAAATATAGATATTGCAATATAAATTAAAAACGTCTGGTGAAAATGTTGCAGTTGAAATATATAATCCAAATGTTTTACATCAAACTCTGCCATATCTTTACTAATAATAAAATTGTAACTGATTGCTTTCTGTATATGAACGATATATGAGAAAAAACATTATTACAGGCCTTTCAGATTATTAATCTCAGAAAAGGCTTAACCGATTTCATTCTAGTTTTCACTAATGTATTACATTAAGCGTCACTTAATACTTAAAGTTTGTTTCATTACAATCCGTCTATAAATAAAAAAGTTATAAATTAATTTAAAATGCGTTATACAGTAAGGTAAAAGTTTATTTGAACCCATTTACGGGTATAAATAGAGAAAGATCGTTCACTACCCACAGAGACAATTTACTCAGTATCCACATGAGTATAAATTTAAAAAAGCTCTTAATATCTGTTTCTATCTCCTTAATCCATTAATAATCAGGGTCTATGTCTAACAGTTTCTCTAATTAATTTTATATTAAATCGATACAATTCAAAATAGGTTTGACTACGGCAAATATTTATAAACGAAATAAAAAAAATCAAATATTTTTAAGCATATTTTACTTTTCTGAATTTCGAACATTTGTAATTCAATTTAAACATTCTGAATAACATCTTGCGGTCTTAATCCACCTATTAAAATACAAATCTTATAGTAATAATCAACTATGGAGGCAGTGTAAAGTCTGGGTATATATTTTTTAACATATTAAGGCAGTTTGGCATTAAATACTAGTTTATTTTAGCTACTTTCATATTATGATGGTGGGTTACTGTGGGGATCAGCTGAGGATATTGAATCTATCTTTATATTAGAGAAAAAAGCAATCCGCATACAACCTAAGGCCAAACGACCTGCTTCAAGATCTTTTTAAGAAAACCAGTGGTCACACAACGATCAAAATTCGATTATTATCGACGTCATTAAGGTTCTTTTACTAAAGACATTCTCTTTAATCATTGCACATTTTTTTAACTTAGACAAATATGTTTGACATTAAAAAATATAAATAATCTAAATCTTGTAATTCACTTCGAATTTTTCATAAAAATAACCAAATAAATTTCTTCTTGGAATGAAATTCATTGGGGGCCCCGTTAAAGTATGAATGTTAAATGAATTTCAGACTATCGACTTGAAATAAATTGTGAAATTGAAAAATTGAAATTTTTAACGTAGATAAAGAATTATTATTTTATTTATTTAATATTATGCCAATTTTTAATGCTAACACCAAAGCTTGTCTATGAAGAAAATCAGTTGACAAAAAGAGCCGACAAAAAGGATACCATAGTTTTTCTTCACGTATTAATATATAGATTAAAATACACAAGATATACATGTGCCACAAGGTAGGTAATATAATGTTATATGCAAATATATTGAGATTATGTTAAGAAGAGCGATATTTACAATATTAGGAACACTCGAAATAAAGCTAAAATCATTGTACCAATTTCAAACGTGTTAACTTGTTCATTAGTGTGTAAAAATGTATAATAAAATACCGTCAAATATGTGTTTATTTATTTATTATTGTTACAAAATGTTTTAAATATGACCATAAGTAACAATGGTTTCTTGCCGTTCTTCTACCAAGGCTACTCATCTAGCTGAAGCTTTAATGATACTCAAGTAACAGTGTGATTCGTCTTTTAAACGTGTTTGTGAAATGTAACTCTATGTGTCAAATGTTAATAAAATGAAATGAACATTTTCTATAATAATAAATAAACAATTTACGACAAAATAACTATTATCATAGATCCTGCATACTTTAAGACATAGAATGTTGAAGTATTTATTTGCGCTACGGACCTTTATGCCAAAACCTACTTGGTTCCGTTGGGGTGGAAAATTGCAATGTTGGGAACTAGTTCCTTTTTCTCAACAATATCAATACAATACTCTTCAACTTCACAAAGATCTCTAATAAAATTGACGGAGGCACTTTCCTTAAATTGCTAGGCTAAACTCACGTATAAATGTCGCACCTATCTGCTATAAATAGTATAAATAAACAAGCGTTGTTACTGTGTAATACAAAATATGAAGGCGAAGGTGAACTCAAACATTTAAAGATATTTAAAAGCGACCTAGAAATATCTAATAACATTATTTGGAGAAAAAATAATCAAATCGTATAATTATACAACATTTGTGGCGCCTTATTTTATACCCAACTGTATTAATCTAGAAACTCGAACACACGCCGTAAAGCTCAACCGAACGACTCTCTTGAGACATTTTAAAAGAATAAACAGCGTGCACGAATTTAAAGGACAAGGGCAATTTCTAAATAGATACACGCAAATAACATTCTTACAGTATTAATACTTCTTTTAGCTTCGACTTGAATATCAGTTCTCATATCCAAAATCTGTAATCTGTAATCTTTCAACACTAGGGATAAAGCCATATTTGGGAGTACCTTACTCGGGAAAATGCAGAAATATTCGATGGTTTCAGTAAATCCCACGCTAACAAGCATGACATATCAACTACGCTCCCCGCCAAGCTTATCAAACGTAACTCTATACGATTTACTTACCTACAGAATTTACGGTCTCATGTTACATATTTGTTTGTAATTCAGATGTTACTATAAAAATGTATTACAGTTATGAATTTATCAATTTATACTTCTTTTATTGTATTACCTGAATTAATGACAAAAAAGAATTCAATGATTCAGTCTCCATGTCTTTCTCATCCATGTATACATACACAAATCACTGCTACATTTAGGTACTACCAAACCAGTAACATGGACTTATTTAAATAAATGCTGACCCGTTTTGACTCGTATGTACAAGTTTAAGTTTTTCAAAACTGCTATGATGTCATAAATAGAAGAACTGCAAAAATTGTGAAACGCTTTTGCTAGCGTACGATTTAAAGTCGTAAAAATAGTACTGTACAATTTTTTTGAGTTGAATAGTGACCTAAAAAGTAGAGCGAACATCTGTTCTGTATATCTATACAGCACCCGGTTCTTGATTTCAACTCCCATGAGTGTAATGTCAGGAGACTTTTGTACTCACACAAACTAACCAAAGCGATACTTTTACAAAAGGACATACATGCATATAGTAATATACGTTCGTAGCTCGGTCATAATAATTTAACATGGTAACATTGAGCTCATTAGCGATACACAAACACGGTCACCCCTATGATAAAGTATATTGCACCATGCTAATCCAGTGCAGGTAGAGGAGTTAGTGGCCATTCCAAGTATCGAAGATTTTTATGCTACCTAAAAGTTTTCGATATGACTTAAATAATTATTTAATGATAATAATTAGGCCCGACGACTTTATGTGCTCTTCGAAGCGGCCATCCATCCAATCAGATACTGCGACCAACATGGTTGAACTTGGTCAATTACTTACAATTAACACAAATCGCCGGACTATAAGCGCCTCAGCCGACTTACCAAAGTGAAAGCGCTCTCGGATATATGATTCCTAGTGGCAAAATTTCGTAAGCGTTGTATTATAAAAAGAGTTTTTATACGGCTGCGATTTTGACAATCGGCAAACGTAAGTCTGGCTCGTTCACACTCCCATAAATAAAAATCAGTCGGATACTAATGACAAAGTAAATGATAGACCGCAAGCACAGTGAACTGCCAACTCAGCTTACCAATCAGCTAATAGAAAGTCTGACCGATTGCACATTCACAATATTATTTCTGTTTTTTCGTCCAACTGTCGCTGATGGACAGCGCTAATTAATTGGACGTCAGCAGTCAGCAAGCACCCTACAGTGTATCGCATTTGGATAGGTACAAGTATTTTATTTAGATGCATGACACCCATTTGGGTATACTAGATTGCATATTCATGAATCAGCAAGTTTTCCCTCCATCGTTTAACATGCATAGTCTGTGCATTGACCAAGAGCATACTTTTCATATTTTTGCATGTTTTACTTTTGAAATGAAACATCATTTAGTGTCTGTAGTATATACTGAACTAGACGCATAATGATAAATTGGTGTTGTTAGTATTAATTGAACTGGTTCAAGAAAACAAATATAAATTAGCTTTATTCATGCTTGACTGCATAATTTTTAACTTGACTATGACATATCGACATTCTAATGATCATCCAAGAATTCATTCATTGACCATTTTTGTAATAATAACGATTAAGGCAAATTATAACAACGATAATAACTCATTATTTATTAACTAATACATTTATATACATTTCTTATTATAGGATATTTGTTAATAATTTTCTCTGTCTTTAATCTTCTTATCTTAATTAAGCAGAAACAACTGTTAGAGACGTTTCTAAATTAATACACTTCAGAAAAGTATCACAACAATTTATTGAAACAATTTATTTCACAGAAATGGATACCTACTCTGCAAACAATTTACTTTTATATACTTCGATCAATATTGCCCTTTATGTCATTTGAGGTAAATAATATATACAAGTCAATAGCCAAAATTAGTTAACATTTAATTATTGGAACTGATTTCTCGACGAGCCAAATGCTTTTAAAATGGCCCTCGCTCATAATTTACAGATCTTTATTATAGAAAAAGGCAAGTATTAGGTTAACAATTTATTTAAATATATGTTTGTGCTGTATATGTATTTGTGTGCTTGTCAAGTATGATTGTGATGTTTATTACATTAGGTACATTAGTGCAAAATTTCCCTAAAATTTTTATGTTCTCCACCAAATCTGTTCTTAATGTCCTACCACTGCAGCCTGTATCATATTACAGCATTAACTTTATCTCTCATTTGGCCAGATCACGACCTGTGTGTGGGTCGCTGAAGGATCTCCTCTGTGTTGCGTACGTGACGTGAGAAAACGTTAAAAAAAATATTTTTGCTTTATTTGAATTGAAATCATGAAAATATAATTTATTTTATATCATACAAGCCAATTAAAACCACGACACAGTTTACTTAATGTTAAACTGCGCCGCGGAATATTTTAAATATATAAATATATATTTTAAAAATCGCTTAGTTTAAATATCGAATCTTAGAGCTATCGCTTGGAATGTCAACGAAACGGGTACTTATAATTTCTCTATTCTTACCGTTACTTCGACTCAATTACGTCGATTAGGGTCACGAGGAGACACCGACTTAAAAAATTGTAAGTACCTGATGTAATTAAATAAAATAATGTTAAAATTTATAATCATATGTCTACGAAAGTTTCTACGTCAGCCATCTCCAGGCATGTCTTGAATACATATAGGATAAACTACTTCTGACTACTACATGTATCTATATCTATACTTCTGTACTAATAAATAAAATACATATGAATGTACATACGGTACATATACCAAAATAACATATTTTACAATTTTTGTCTGTCTGTTTGTTCCGGCTAATCTCTGATACGACTCGACCGATTTTGACGGGACTTTCACTGGCAGGTAGCTGATGTAATAAAGAGTAACTTAGGCTACTTTTATTTCTACTAAATAACTTTTTTTGTTAAATTCCACACGGACGAAGTCGCGGGCACAGCTAGTATAAATATAAATATCATATATACTCGTACACAGGTATAAATAATTCCATAATTTGGCTTACTCGAATTATTACAGTTCTATTATAAATCAACTAATTATAGTATACACCACATGTAGTATAGATAGTATAGGCTAAGAGCGGACGCGTTCAAGAATCCTTACAGACACATACGTGAGCAAACTGGGGGAGCAGTGCTGTGCGTTGATGTCCAGCTATCGATCACACGTAACTACCACACGCGTAATCCTAGACATAAGACAATACGGCCTCAATGTCTGTTATGAATTCTTATAAGTAACTACACTTGTCTGTAGAGTTTGATAACTGCCTGATTGTCAACCATAAACTAAGCATACAATAAACGTTCACACACTCACAGCCCTTTAATGGGATTCTTATGTTGCGGGTGACGTAGACGTACACAAATATGACATCACAAACACCCATGTCCGGAGTACATAAATTTATCTATCAGATATATGTCTGCCCCGGCCGGGGATCGAACCCGAGGCAACTCCAACCCCAGCCCCAAGCACGGTCACTACTAATTGGAATACGAGATCGTCTAGTATTATAATCTATAATATGTTTCGTTGGTATATACACGTTTCGGTTGCAAAGTTGAAGTTCTTTCTTCCACTATGGTTAACATACAAAAATAAACACGAAACGAAAATTATGTCGAGTTATACAAATTTCTTTAAGGATCTCTGAATTTACAGACTGGTCAATCTTTTGCAACCTAAGTACATTTTCAAAACAAAGAGACATTTATAATAAATAACAACAAAATCCTAAGAAGAACATTTTTTAGTTAAAACGTTTCTATTAAATATTTAAACAGTTATTTATATTTATGCATTGAGTGAAGCCAGAGCTCCTTCAGTCACAAAATAAACAGTGAAAAATGGACAGCACTGGCGTATTCCAAGTGAAACGAAGCACCAAATGGATTTTTATTCAGTTGAAGTTACGCCGGCCAATTCGTTTGGCGCAAGTGCATTGAGAATACTCACAGCCTTATTACTCAACTCTTTAAAAGAATTCTTACCTCAATTCAACTTTGAGGAACAAATTTCATTGCTAATGCGATTTAATAAAGCATTTCAGAATCACCGCAAATAAAATGTCTTGGCGACCCATTTTTAAGCACAATTTACTTACCTAACAATAAATAACTATGCGAAGTAATGGCTTCTTTGAGTTCTAAAGAAATTCGTGAATTTTGGTGTAGGTTATTTGTAATGTTTTTTTCCATTTTCTTTTATAAAAAATCTGCTTTATTTCCAGTTCTCTTTTCAATAGTTTTGTTAAAAATTCTGTCTTACATTTCTAGTCTCGTCACTTCACAAGAGTGGTCTCATACAAAGAAATTGTGTCAGTAGAAAAACGTAGACATAAAATCAGATATGGAAGCACAGAATTCATACAAACGACTCTTGATATTAAAAACAACGTTGATGTATATAAATACAACGTAGTTACCGTAGCTATGGAGCAAGGAATGGATTTCTAGCACATATCTCTTCTTTTTTCTTTTCACTCAATCACGTTTTCAACTTAATGCATCTTTTCATGAAAATTACATGAAGTTCGAGTTGGAAAAACTCGACACTATGAGATTCCTGAGAGCTGTTCTATCTACGTACTACTCTGTGTGCATATGTCAAAATTTCTTAAACGAAATAACTGTCTCATTCATTATTAGTGCACTCCTAAAAAACTCAAAACATACATAACAAATATTATTATTTTAATAATTTCACAAGTTTTTGTCAGAAACCTTTTAGATCTGTTCAGATTGTTTAGCCATTACAATTATCCAAATCAATTTATTGTCAAAAAGTTTCTTTTTATTTGATTTATAAGTTTCTTTCCATATTTATTTTAATGTCAAATGTTTTCATCTTTGACAAAGGACAACCGCCAACACTCGGCTTGTGCATTCAAGCCTCTTTTCTTCGTGAAAAAACTAGGCCACGTTGATTGTATACAACGGTACTTGTGTATAAACATTCACAACTTCTGACTTCTACTATTCTATGAGAATAGAAAAAAAATTCAAACTTTATTGCATATGGTTAGTATTTCGAAAATTGAGTTTTCGTGAGTAATTGGATCTAAAAATGCATTTTTTTTTATTGAAAAATGCCTTTTGGTTGCCTCTGTGTGTTAAGTAACTGAAATTCTATTAAAAATAATTTACGTCCCTAGATTTTTTGAAAAGAAAATAACTTGTACTACGGCAACAATTTTATCACATGAATAACTAAAATCCTTTCAGAAATCTTTAGCCGTGGACTGACACAAAACCTTTGTTGTTATTTCATGTACCGCCATGTTTGATGCTCCTATTTCATAGCAGGATTGATTTATTTCCTTTTGGATTTCTTGCCTGTCACGCGGTCGGAAGACGAAGTTATCTGTTGGCTTTGTAGCGGCTACCTGAGGGTTGAATTTTTATCCATCTACTTAGTATTCAGCGGTTGTAAGCACATAATTCGCTCGAGGGTACATCCACTAGGGTTAGGCAACAGTGTACCCCTAACTCCCAGAGGCATTGCTCCGGGCTATTTCTGTCATTCGTTGTGAATTTTTGATGTAAGCAATAACTAATGTTAGGAATAACCTAATTGGTGGTACCAATGCAAATTTGAAAATTATGTTACAAATTATCGAGGTATGTTTTAGATCCTTAATTGTTATTTTATTTTATCTTACCCTATGAAAGAAAGACAAAATCTCCCATATACATAAAATTCTTCCAAACAATGCGTAAAATATCCTGTATATTATCTAGGTAAATAATAACGATGCCAAAACCGTTGTAATATTTTAGTTCTGCAGGCATATATTCTTCGCTTCGTTTCCCAAATTTTATATAAAAGTTCCCTTAAGAATTTCTCAGCAGTGAATTTTCCGATAACTTTTTATTTTATTGGTATACCAGTGACGCTGACTCACTGGCAGGAGCCGCTGGAGTTTCGGATATAATAAATGTTGCGCGAGATAAATTTAACTTGCAACATTAGCACCCTCTGCTTCGACATAACGATTACATGGCGAGTACAATTTTTCACTGCTGCCCACCCCTGCTGCTACGATTTATGACGCGCGGAATGATTTTTCAACATCCCTAAGCAAGATTTATATAAACTGGCTGAACTTACAATAAGATTACATAGTAAGCCCCCGTATCCTTGCTTGTAGGTTCAAGACATTAATATTGCAATTGGGATTTGAAATCGTTTTTTTTTTATGTTAATAGCTAACAAACAAGCAAACTGGTCTCGTAATTGTAAATGGATATCCCTGCAAGACAGTCGTAATACGAGGGTGACACCGAAGCGATGCAGACTAAGAGGGAACGATAAATACGCTAGTTTCTTTGCTAACGAAACACATTAAAACATTTGAGAGGGCGGTAACTCAATTATCCCATAATATTATCTGCGGGTAAATTATCCAATACTGGTACGGAACTCAGTAACTTCTAATACAAAGGTTTCGATGCCACTGCATAGTCCGTTAGTGAACAGCGTACTCTATGTACAATACAAATGAGACCGACGTAGGCCCGATGAAGGATGAGGTACTATACACATACCCTAAATTCAATATACTTAATCAAACATAATACTTTAAAATTCGTAATATATCATTTTAAAGATTAAGTATTTCATTCATTAATTGCTAGGTATCCATTTGTTGTATAAAACGTTCGTGACTCATGGAGCCAATTAATTGACCAGTGGTGAGATAAATGTAACGTAATTTATTACGATACGCAGCAAACGGCCGCCCCATTACATTTAAAATATAGCACATTTACGGCCTCGTGCATGCACCTCAATAAAATTATTGCTAACCGATTTAAAGCTTCGAGAGCTTCAGTTTAAGAACTTATTGGCCCCAGTGCACTTAATGTACTTCCAAGTACTTTCAAGTACTTTCGTGTGATAATTCTATTTTGTAATTTAATTACTTTATAGCCAGTTTTGTTGATAAATAATTACAATTATATAAAACGGAAAAATATTTAGACGGACCTACATTTGTGCATCATTCACGGATATTATGTCTAATAAAAGATTGTTTTTGTAACTATTACTATATAGTGACACCTAACGCTAACTACTAAACGTGCGAACTCATAGATAAAGCCTCTTAGATTTTTTTTCTCTGCTGTCTGTCCTCATTCTGCCCTAATCAGTCAAAAACTACGTTCATTTTTATTAGGTAGTTAAATGTGTGTTCTCTGGTCGTTTGTCTTATTTATCCATATCATCAGCAACACAGAAAATTCTAATACAAAAGCATGATTATGATTATTATGTGCCAAAAAGTGAGTTATTGTTCCGGTACAACGAATAAATTTCACAAAACTCGAAATGCCAAATATTTTTCAGTAGAGACCTTCCACCAATGGAAATCCAATCAAGCATGGATTTGCATATCGATAGCCAGCACAATAACTGTCAACAGTGTTCAAAGCGCTTACTCTGCACTGTAGAGCCGCAGTGTAACCAACACTCAAACAAACCGGGTTCATTACGCCGTGTACGTAGTGAATGTATATATAATGTAAATGTACTAATAGCTGAGCGTGCAAAGGACTTCCGTTCGCAAGTGTCCGGCGCCCGAATTGGGGGCATGCATGAGACGACGTCAGCACATATTCATGCGTTGCCTAGCATGATTTATAGTGATATATTAAGTTTCGATAAAGCTTACAAGATTAAGTAGTACACCAAAACAATCAAAAGTTTATTTTATTTTGAAATAGAATAAAGTTTATAAGTTTGATACAGTTGATTTACGAGTATGTGCGTTATTGGCGGTAATGTGCGTAGAAGAAAATAATTAGCCCTAACATCGGTAAAAGAAAACATGTTTCTTTTTTTATTTCCGTAATATTCTCAAAGATTACATAATGAATGCTATTCTACGCCTAATCAGCGTCGTGGACGCTTTCCATCTGTCTATGGCTCCATCGCCATTTACCATCAGGCGGGAGTTTAGTCAAGTATTGATTTTTATATAACAAAAAAATATATTAAAATCTCAATAATTTCATCTAACGGAAGCGGCCAAGCGTACGGAGCTCTTGTGTTCGCAAATTAGTTACGGCCAACTCAGTACATTGTCACTGAACATTGGCCAATTCAAGCGCGTCGCATGAAAACTCGAAGGGACTAGGGATATTAATTTATCGAGTCACTGTTTGAGTATGCATTTCCTATAAAAAATGATAAACCTAGAAGCCGTAGACTAATTAAACAATAACCCTGTGAGGTAGGATATCATAATTATAAATACGGTAAACAAAACCTAAAAAACGCTATTAGGTATACTAAGTAGTAAATAGTACAAAAAGTCATTTTATCGAAACTTATCTATTAATATTAGTGAACCTAGACTATCGTGTTAACACGATCTATAGTTAACAACCGATGACGTTTGTTAGTATCTTTTCAAATTTTATAAAATTTAATGTCTCCATGTGATTTAACTACGTATAATTAGCTGAAAATAATATTTAAAAATGTAATTCCTTCGAAACGCATATTATAAGTTTGAATTATAATCGAAACTGAAGCGGTCGCTTTCTGTGTCAACTATTTGTAGAATATTTAGCTAAATTTAAAACGCCTGTTATCACAAAATCAATGAGGTAGATACTACATGAATTTGACATAGATGTATTGAGGTATTTGTACAGGATTTGGAAACGTAATCCGATAAAATCCGATGTTAACGAAAACGGGCGGCGTCCGCTGATGCAATCCGATTCGGCGGTGACTGGTCACATTTTTATTTTATTTGGTCGCCTTTCATCCGGACGGACGGTGGACGGCGGACGGCGGACGGCGGACGGCGGACGGCGGACGGCGGCGGCGGACGGCGGAAACCCCGGAAAGTAACTTTCTGCAATTTTAGTTGCAGTTCATTTTATAAATTAGCGCCACTTTCAAGCCGTATAAAAAAATAAGTAAGTACTGGCTATGTAACAATTATTATACTCCATAGATAAAATTTTCTTCATATCTTTAGTACAGAAAAAATATATTGTCAGCATAAAGTAAAATATATGTTATATTGCTTGTAAATCTTATCTTTTATTTCACTCTCTATATAAATAAATAGCAATGTATAAAGCATGTATGAAAGAATGTATATAAACTACTTGACGATTTTTTTTGGTATGTTGTTGAAAAATCGAAAATTTTAATGGAATTTTTGTATGAAAATTTTAATTAAACAATTACCAACTCGACTCTACGCCGACTCTTATCAGTGGCTTTTTTATTAAATTCCTTGTCTTGTCTTGTTCAAATTTTAAATTGTTTATAAATTACTCTTTATTCATCGACTCAAGTTCCAATACATTTTTTTAATGTTGTAGTGGATGACACTTAATATTAATACAGTTTTTTCAAATATTAATTCAATTTAATTAATTAATTTTAGTTGTATATGACAGAAAAAAATATCTTATATTACAAGATATTTAGCAGGATATAAATGTAAATTTATATTAACTGTAGGTATTTAATAAAAAAAAAACTAAAATAAAAAAATTCTTTATTGACCTAAGTAAGAATTCACTTTAAAAAGATTTTTTTAACTACTATTACTATTGTTTGTTCCTAATAAAATGAATGAATAAATAAAATGAAGAAGTTCTGGGTGGCTATTTCAAGTAATTCTTTAATTCATTTGTCAAAGTAGGTAACTACTTTTAGTAAGGTAAAATTATATAATGAGACATGTGAGTTTCAGATTTATAATGGCTGAAGTACTTACAATCAAGGATTTTAGGGAGCTCCGTAACCGTAAGCGAAACTACCGGATATCCGAGAAAAAAAAATATCCAAAATCGTAACCGAATCCGACAAAAAAGTTTCCGATAGAGGTAGAGTTTAAACTAAACACTAACCACGTCATTCTCATTTTTGACCGTTTTCATTATTTAATTTTTAAAGCTATTTTTTCTGTGATAATAATACCACATAATACCTAGAAATAAAGTTAAACCTTGTAAATACATGATATTTTTATGTTCAAATCGTTAATCATATATTATCCGTAACCGAAATTATCTTTAATAATCAGATAATCCGAAATAATTTCATCTCTGTAACCGTAACTCTCACGTTCAGCGTTCCTCAGGGCTCTATCTTAGGCCCGTTGCTGTTCCTAATTTATATAAATAATGTACATGAGATTGGACTAAAATGGGACCTCACCCTGTATGCACATGATACTACTTTGTTTTATTATGATCATATTTATATATACTATACATATTTAATGAAACTTGAATATTTTTTATATTTGGCTTCAATCTAACTTAGTAATTATAAATGCGTCAAAAAAAGTACATATTTTTTTCTGCAAAAAACAAAATATAGGCAACTTCAGACCCCTTTTAATTAACGGGGTGTTCATAAATAGGGTCAATGCACAAAATATTGGTTTAGTTCTGGTAATCAACTTATGTAGACAGCTCATATTGACAAAATACGGAAAAATCTTATGTCAATAATCAGTGCTGTGCGATGTATAGTGCGATGTCTTCCGAAAAGAGTAGAGTCATACAATCTATAATTCGTTAGCTAAACCACATTTGGATTATCTAATTGTAGTTTGGGGTCCTGCAGCCAAAACAAACTTACAACCAAACTTACAAACCACACAAAATAAACTTATAGAAACCCTATTTAAATACAACTACTTAAAACCTACTACAAAATTTTATAAGGAAACAAAACGAATGAATCAAACTCAAGTTTACACGTATAACACTGGCATTCATATTAGAAAAATCCTAACAAAAGATATAAGTACACTCTTTTTCATTTTCACGAAAAAAAATAATTATCATAAACGAATAACCAGAACCGCTAATAACATATGTTTAGGACCATCAAGGACAAACTACGGTAAAAAAGTATCTTGTTTGATGGAGCTCAAATCTACAATAATTTGCCGAAGGATATAAAATTTATATATATGTAGATGATATAAAATCGCTTTGCAATTGTTTTACCACAAAGCCATATTTTAATGGATTCTTCTCAAATTTAAATGAATTTCATATAAAATAAACATAATAATGTCACAACTAATATAATATATTTAATAACACTGCAATACACCTAACTTAACACAATATTACTCATATATATATACTTTATGTGATAACTACTAAATATTTACTTTAAAAGCATCTTAACGACTAATCTGTCACCTGCCTTGGTAACAACATTACTTTGTACACGTACTACCTATATTTATTTACATTTTCTTTTTTAGACTACCCTCTTTAACTTCACAAAAGAATCATATCTGTTTGCACTGTATTTATATTATTCGGTTACTGTAACTATCGACGTTTTACTATGTACGCCTATTCGGTTTAATTTTCTACAAATTGTTTTGTAATTTTCTCTGCAAGTGATTTAAATGTACATCTTTTGAGAAAATAAATGTCTCTAACCATAACTGAAACCGGACAAATGTTATTCATATATCCGTATCCATATCCAGATCCGAAATTTCCATATCCATAACATCCCTACTTACAATTTTCGGTTCTGGTATTAAGGCAGTGAACGTTCGGTGACCACCTACCGTGACGTTACCCACGTGCTGGATTGTTAGCCTTTAGCATTAAAATATCACTAATAATTTACATTAGCATTTAAATAATATCAAGAAAAACATTGTATAATGTTGCAATCTATTATATAAATTAGTCAATAGGTACTCGTATTACGGAAGAACGTTGGCCTAAGGTACTAGTACTCGTAATAATAATAAGTTAAGTAACGTAATGCCATAAAATCCATTATATCTACGTGTTTTAAACACTTATATCTCGTGTGTACAGGTACATATAAAAACTTTCATGTTTCATCCAATCAACTTGCTTTATATAAAAATCATAATAGTTATTGATCCCAAATATATAATTAGTAGGAAGACATCGGAAAATCGAGCTTTTAAAATTAAAACTACCAGACGCCCGTGACTTCGTTCACATAAATGTTTAAAAGGTTAACTCCTCTAAGTAACACATTAACAACATTAAATATTTCAACCCTTATTACACCTCAGGACATTGGTACTGTTTTTTATAATAACTTTTACAAACTAAACAAAATGAAAATTAAGATGGCTAAATATTACACCACGATAAATTCACTTTTAAAATCAATCATAGGTCACACATTAGCGGCTCATTATTTTTCATTTATTTTTATTTTTTATTTTCATTATTAAAAATTTCATATGTATCGCCTTGATTAAACATCATTACGTTCACTGATGTTTTATACAATCTATCATCTGGGCAATCGCGTGTTCTTACTACATACCAATTATCATGAAGATCGGTCAAGTCGTTCTTGAGTTATAATGGGGCATACAGACATACATACAGACAGACAGACAAATATTTTCAAAATGATCAAATTTATGTGTGTCATAAGAGAATATTTAGCATGAAATTGGATAAGAAAAAATGAAATGTTCAGACAAAGAGATATTACAGATTCATATAGATAGATAAATGTATTATTATGATGTACATATAGTATTATGGCCTATACTCTCTGCAATTACGTGTTTACACTACATGTTGATTAAATTAGTATTAATTTACTGTGCAATGTAACGCCTGACACTATTAACTATACTACATACTAATTTTCATTAAAACAGTCAAGCCGTTTTTGGGTTATCTTCAGACATACAGAGAAACTCAACAGATTGATATATGTCCTAGAATAGATATATAGAACAGATGAGATAAAAACAAGATTTGTAAAATATGTATGAAAGTACTGGTATATATGCTTTAAATGTTATCATTTGTAGCCGCATGTAGAGCCGGTGACCTACTCCGGCACTAATCCCGTTCGGATTTACTGCTTGTGCTCGCAAGATACTTACTTGCAGTCGCAATGCGGCTGACATGCCTTTCTAATCTCTTCTACTTTTAATTAAGATGAATGAAGCACTAAATATCGAATCTAGGTTATTTTTGTTAAGTATACTTAGATCAGTGTTATAGTGAATTTCTTTACTTTTTTCGCAATATAAAATCCTGTTAATGGTGACCAGCTACGACATTGTACTATAAAAATACGCCATTTTTAATACACGAATATACAAAAAAAAAACATAATAAATAGCTCGAATCTTATATTTCAGATATAATTTATTCAATCACAATAATAATGGTCTGCAAAAAATTTCACCAGTATTCAATTCGTTAAATCCAAATCTTTTCTCATCGACGACGTTACAAAACCATCAACCTCCTGTATCTTTCTACACAATGTAACATTCTGTAAGCGTGGACGAAATTCAAAATTCTATACATTTTGACATTTTCGAATTTCGTTATCATTAACAAAATGTATGTCGTCTAGGCACCCTAGGTAATCAACGTAGAACGGCGCACGCGTTATCGATGTGGCGCGCACGGACAAAAAATGATTATAAACCTCCCTCATCCGCCGAACGCACTCTGCCGTTAATAAATGAATACCCTCAGCGTTATTATAATACGCTATTGATTTTTTATTGAGATTTAGCAAGATTAAGCATTACAATAAAAATGCTATTTTCAATATTCTACGTGTTTTCAGCATCATTGAGCCTGGGTTTCCTATCACAATGGCATTGGCAATGACAAATGACATTGGCAAACTTCACACACCTTTTGAAAATATTATTATTATAACTCTTAGGTGTGCAGGTTTTCACACAATATTTTTCTTCACTGAAGCAAGTGATCATTTGTAAACAACAATTTTTTTTTTAAATTAGAAGTGCACACAGGTTTCTGACTCAAATCTCGCATCTGCGAGACTGATGTTCAAAGCAACCAGGTATTTATTACAAGCAGTTTGCCAATTTGATATAGGTATTTATATAAAGTCTTGGTTCTTAAATATCGAATGTAAAAATATAACTCTTAAACATTACTGATAATATAGTAATTATACATATGTACACATCCATGACTCTTCACTTATACACACTTTTAATCCTACTTCCACTCAAGCTGTGAACGCTCAAGACTTTTCGATCACCAGAATCACTGCAGCCAATGATAGACATATAATAATTAATTACGGATTATATATGGCTTTGAATAAAATTGCATTGCCACGGTTACGTATAATACGAACAGGCTTTACCTAGAACCAGGAACCAATAGTCTCTACGCAGTCGATGAAGTTTCCAGGCGTTGCACTTGAATTGCTAAATGCAGGAATAGTGGAACAGGGCGGAATATCGGAATTTGATGTTCCAACAATCTGTAGTGTAAAACTCACCTTTGTATTGCTGGAAAGCAATGCAAAGCAGAAATATACATGAATATTAAAACTGTAATTTGTGGGTTCAAAACATATTTAACATAAAAACTACACACTATTTGATTTTTTTATTATTTTTATCAGAAGAGGAATTCGATAAAATCCACTGCTTGTACCAGTTATGGACGGTTTTACAGAAATGTTTTAAATAAATCGAATGAAATCGTTTCATAGGCAGGGAAAGGCATAGATAAAGGTCCTGCCAAGATAACCATGTATTACTGGTATAACATTTCAGCGGATCAGAGATGAAAAACATATCGTCTTTTGATAGAAGGAAACATATTAGCGTTGAAAATAATAATTATCGACGTTGTTGGCTTGTAGTCCCACATTTGAAAGATGCGCGAGTAGCATTAGAATAGGCTGTACAAGAGGTATCTAATATGGAATGGTAGATCGTTTTGATTACTTAAACGGTTCAACTTTATAGTTTTTTGCATGAATAAATTTAACAATATAGTTTTAAGAATCACATATCTAAATGTAACAAGTATTTGACTTCTGTAGTAAATTGACGCAAACACATAAAAATCATAGATTAAGATGATAATTTGGATATACATATTGTATGAATTGAAACTGCTCACCGCTTTAAATTAGATTCGTACTCCACAAAAACTACAGAGTGAAACTTAACCTCCGAAAAATGGGTTTTTATATCCTTTGATTAGCGCCGCTACCGACCTCTATGTCTTTCAATGGAGATAGTACAAGTTAGACCCACATTTAGTATTTGAAATAGTTTATAATTGTTCATATTTTATAAACATGAAAATTACAATACTAACACTTATTATAGAATATGGACAGCAACAGAGAAATAAACCAGAATAATGGCTAACTGTTTTTTTTTATGATTAGGTGGTGTTGATATTGCACTACGTATGTTACACAGTTAATATAGATTAATATATTTAAGTTATAATTCAGTACAACAACATTAAAAATTATTGTACATTTTTTTATATGAGGGTTTACACAAATTGTTTGGAAGACAACATTTGTTATATAAATGGTCGTGCAGTGGTTTTTTTCAGTCATTACATTTAAAGGTCAACCGCATAAAATAAACGTTATAATATAGAATAACGTGAATATAATATTAGTCAATTTTATAGATGCAAAGCTCATAATGTCTTAAGCAATACATACTGCGGTTTAAGCCAAGAGCTAATGATAGTATATAAAACATTAACAGTTAGATAAGTACTAAAAATTTAAACACAGAACGACTTAACCTCAGCGAAAACGTAAAGTATCGTAAAATTTTGCACGTAGGTAGCATAAAGGTCCTTGACTGGCAAAAATTTAACTCGTACCTTCAAACGAATACGCAACATTTACGACATTTTCATGACATTGCCCGACCAAGGCAACCGTAAAATTTTCTTACCGCTTTTGCCTTTAAACAATAAGACAGATATAAAATTGAAGGGTGTGGTAATTTCAAAAACTGAAATCTGTAGCTTCAGAAGCCATAATAAACAAATTAATAATACAAGGATTATATCATTTATAGATTGTAGAATTTTGTAGACGCTCTCTTAGGCAAACTCTTAGACTATTAATCATAAATACAGTATATATATGTATACTTAAAACATGAAATACAAAACGAAAATAATAGTTATGTTTTTTCCACCTTAATTTTTATTTTATTATTATGTAGCAACAAAAAATTTTAACTACGTTTGACTACTATAATTTATTTAATATTTAACACTGTATTTATAAATTGTTAGGCTATGTGGAAGTATAAACAGTAAATGGATAAGTAGCCCACATAAACATTATCTACCAAATGTTACAAAGAAAAATGAAAGCTCGACATCTATTTACGAAAATTTTCGCATGCAACATGGCTCGTGCCCGGGGCGGGTCGCAAGCTATAAATTTCATCCACATCGACAACAAACAGCAACATTGCTGCCATCCCGACACATCACAGACCAGACGTAACATTAAGTTCTTTTAATATCCTTAAGCAATAAAATACTTCGATTAGGTAAATCTATAAGCAATTTAATTTGATACATACAGAACATATCATAAAGACACGCTCCATCAACATGTACGTACTGAAACTATACCGTATTCTAAACAAGCAAATCGCCCTCGTTTTGCTTCAGAAAAACTACCTTAGGGTTATAAAAAGCACCTGCATTGTTGTAGAACTGGGATTTTCTCGTTCTGTTAATCAGAAATACGAGTGTTAATTTGTAACTTTTTTATTTATGGACATGAAACGAACATTAAATATTGAGTGGTGCTTGCTGCAATACTCGTACATTAATTAGTACGAAATCGTTTAAGCCGTTTCTGAGATTAACGCGCACAAACGCACAGACAAAGAGACAAAAATTCTAACAAGCATTTTTTTGGATTCTATTGCGTTAATGAAAGCCCATAATAAGCATTTTTCTCATATATCCTTCACATACGAAAACGATCAGTTAGAATTTTGTTATTGTACAAATAACAGTCGACTACACGAGTAGCCGCATTTATAGCTTTAAAAATTTTATTATATTGTAAGGCTGACGTTCGCGTTGCGATATCACAAAGAACGTTAAGACAGACTAACGTTGGGGTAACAAAGAAAACCAACTATATTTTATGTCGGACTGGATAGTCGATCCTATATGTGGACCTTCACTGTAATACAATATTTAACCACAAACGTCGAAAGTTAGATAACTTTTCAATCCAAGTTGATTTAATTTCATAGAAATACATATACTGGCCCGTTAAACTTATCTAATGTTACGAAGGTCCGCGGAAGTTCACGAGATAAATACTAGAACCTTAAGTGCTATAAAACCCCAAGTACATCACGCGACTCTCTCCCTATTCCTTGTGCATTAGGACGAATATCGCATACACAAATTTTTTGTACTTGCGTTATCGATTGTCCCATTTTTTTCTAAAAAATATTGAATTCACAAGAAAGCGTAGTTCACCACCAAAATAAATCAAGGTCGGTTTCACCGGTGATTCATATTATCAAGAACAAGTTCAGATAACCAGTCGGCGAGTTGGGTATAAAAGGCCCGCGTTCGGTAGCGGTAGAATCTACTCACCCTGAGGATGCCCTGTTTCGGAGCAAAACACGTGTTGGTGACGGTATGTATGTTGGTTTTCAAATGCATGTTTTCCTTTGTGGGAGGGAGGGAGGGAGGTTCTGTGCGTGTACAGAAGTATATACCATCAGACATTTTGCTTGCGGATTGTTGCAAAGTAAAATTATAGTAATTTATTATTGTTATCATGTTTTTACTAACTCGCTTTCTTGCATGTCTGTCCGGGTCGTATTTTGTAATGAATTTTAAACTAACTTCCCGATGAGCTAGATACTTGAAATTTGGACTATAGCTCAGAAGTGGATGACATATCATGAAAATGTGAAAAAAGAAGAAGAAAAATTTTATACTTTTTAGTCTTTTATAAAAACTTGATATATTTTTTTATTCGTAAGTTATTTTATTTGTATATTTATATTATTAAACATTCGATCGGTTTATTATATGGGCTCAACAATAAAACAAAAAAATATTACAGAATTCATAATGTACATTGATTCAAATTCAATTCAATTTCAAAGTCAACTTTGAAAACTTTGTAACTATTGACACGACTGTAACTAAAATAACAACACAACATTAAAGTTTGCTGAAAATTATAATTTATTGGTGACCAATCTCTTAATGTTCTAAAAAGTATACCGCTATTATACTAATTTTTCAATTCAAACACACGTCATTAATTTAACATAGCATTTACACTGAGGTATAAGCGAGTCCCTAAATTGAAATATTTTTATTAATAAATAATATTCACGGATGGTTTTCGTACTGAGAACACTGACCAAATTGGTTTTGGAACCCTCGTCTTGTATGTAAAATAACGTAAATTATTTATCAATCATTAACAACCGAAACTGACTGTTACGGAAGCACTATCTATGTAACATGGGAAGACCGTTTGAAACCATACGGATTTGGACGACCCTATAGCCCAGTTGGTAGTGACCCTGCCGTCCGAGCGAGGGGTTCCGGGTTCGATTTCCGGCCGGGGCAGACATTTATGTGACAAATAAATGCTTGTTGTCGGGTCATGAGTGTTTGTAATGTCATATTTGTGTATGTCCATGCCACCCGCAACAAAGGGAATCCTAGTGCGGGTGTGTGAGTGTGTAAACGTTTATTTATTTATTTTATATACAGTAATACAAGTCATCGTCGATATGAAAAATCGTGAGAAAACCTGCAAACTTGACAGATTACAATAAGTTTTTTAATTTATTATACCTTTATACCAACTACAAAACAAAATTGCAAACACTTGTTAATTACGCCTAAGAACTTCATTTATTTGCACAGATTTGTGCCTGATCGACCAAACTAAATTGAAGCCTAATTTATACTTCACATCATTCAATTTCAAACATCGGCCATACATCGATTGCGGGACCCCATATTTTAAAGTGAGTACTTAGTATTTACGTGCCCGTTGATGCGAACGCGCCCCATTTATTCGACATCGCTCTCAGACGCATCGCGCCGGATAACACGACATGATGGCTTCAACTGACAGACGGCGCTAGTCTCCATGGAGCACTCTTACTGACAATTGACACTGTAATTGTCGTTTGCTTACAGATATCTTTTTTATTTCAAAAATCATCACATGTGCTTATGGGCCACCATTGACATCTAAAACTGAATAATAGTTATTTAAGATGGATGTTAAGCTTTTTACAGAGAATATTATCGTTTCAATTGTTTAAATATCGCTGACGTGCGTTTGCAGGCCATAGTGATGCTCAGTACCATACAATATTTCGATATATGGAAACGGTATGCGGTATATGGATATCATACGTTCTTTTTTTGACACATCGATATCGTATTGTCATTAAATATCCTTTAGATGAATCGTATCCAACCATGAGGATATTTCGTCTGGTGCAAAGTGTAAGTGCATTCAACTGACATCATATTTCGTAATATTATATAATTATAAAACGATCAATTTCATACTTGATATTATATCTATTAAATATATCAATTGTGGTAGAGGATAATTAATAACGAATTGTAATAAAACTTATCAGGATCACAAAACTACCCCAACATTTGATAAAATTTTGCAACGTATCTACTTAGATTTAGATAAATACTAACATATATTTGAAATACGACTTTGCTAACTCATATTTAAAAATAGCATAAAACTACATTATTTTGGGTTTAAAGCTATAAAAAGTAACTAATTTATCGATATTTTAACATATCCATATATCGTAATATCGAGACAGAGATATACATTAATATAGTTTGTCGATACAGACGCATTTGTTATGTTACTATCGATACAATTTCATTTTGAAACTCCCTCACCGGCCACCAACACAAATAAAGCTTTTCACATCAATCTTGATAGTTGTGACCAAACTCAGGTTGGATTGTAATAAACTGTGACTGTTCGTAAAACTAAGAAAAAAATAAAGTGTGGGTATTTAAGTCACCTACAATTTACGTAGTAGTTCGTATTTAAATCTCTTTCTTAAATTTTATTCCGCTCAGCATTCTGTAGTAAGTTCTAAGCCACCCGAGAATCATCTGCCAATTTTAATTTTGTCTGAAAAGCAATTCGTATTAGGTAACTGCGTGGGTAAATCTCACGGGAAGTTTACAAATTTTGTACCTATTTCTTTCTCAAGAATTCCCACGGTCATCCCGAATAAGTAGCTTTACCTTGATAAATATTAAGAATTTAAGCAGGTTTTCTTCCACCGGAATCGTTCTTGGATGTAGAAATATGTATTCGTATCACGTGCCATTTTGAATTTAATGAACAGACACGCCTTACAGTGTTAACGAGATACTTTTCTAGTGAAATATACATTTATACTGTCGTACATCACTCGCGTACTATAAGGTTGTTTGAAAAGTTTATTCGAATTCAAATTCAAATTTTTCAAAATGTATCTGTATATATATAAATGTTGACACTGCGTGTCGTCACCGCTCTGTATGCTGGTAAACAGCCGGTGGAACGGGTAAACCCTCATTACCGACAACGGGTCGACATTTGATCGACGGCGGTTGCCCGGTGCACATGTTGTGTCGTGATAATATGGAGTCTTATATTAATTCAAGCGTATCGCCTTTCCACTTACAATCGTACTTTTCAGCATATCGCCTCTCGATTAATATATACAGGGTAAAACTTTACTCACTTGACATACTTAAGGACATGAAAGTACATGGTCATATGTAATGTTTAAAAATATAAAATGAAAATTCTGCACGATAAATATTTAAAAAATTGTACTCAAAGATATTTAAAAATCCTCGGAAAGTATGGACACAGTGTGCAAACACTGCGGTCTAATGCTGCTTGTGCCGCGCGATCGGGCGGGGTTAGTGACCTTTGACGAGGACTAGATAAGATTCATTTTCAAACGCCGGTATTTTGCCTACCGCGTTTTCGGCAGATTTTTGTTTATTTAACCGCGTGAGCTCCGATTGTCCATACTTTTTGTTTTTAATGGATAATTAGGTCTGTGATAATATGTTTTTTTTTACATTAAATAAGTTAATGCTTGACAACAATCCCACCTGATGGAAGGTGGAGATGAAGTCTAAGATGTTGAACGCGCTAACTTATAAAAGCCTATTCACTCTCCTTTTGAAGACTCTCACATCAAAGTTATTACATAGACATAAAATCTTGGGAATTTGATATCAAGGTCAAAGCTATATTTTGGATGCATTATTACTACCAACTAAACTTCACAATTTTTGTCCAGTGACTAAAGATGTGTCTTGTCTGGAGCTATCGTGATTAAAGAGCACACCATATCTGTTGATTAATCAACTGTGTTAACCCAGGTTTCGCCAGTCTACTTAGCTTAACCGACCACATGATCTCTTTCGCACATCCTTGTCGTAGATGACCCATTTTTCATCACCTGTGAGCGACCCCTTCAAAAATGGTTCGGTTACATTACTCTTTATAGAAAATTGCAAATGAGTACACTGTTCATTATATTTTTCAGTGAGCACCGACCTATTAGATATATAAGTAGGACCATAAATATGGAAAATAAAAAACTACTTTAAATCTGAACATCACTGAATACATACCGTCCTAATTGCTTGCACTTCATTACTAGTTGTTGTAACAATTTAGGCTGTGTATAGTCGCTGACAGCGATGCATTAGCGACAATATTTCCCACTATTTTGTACTTTTACACTATTTTGTATTCAGTACGTAAATAGAAACTATAATAACTGATTGGTTTTGTAAATTCCAAAATATGTACCTACTTATTTAATAACTAAAGAGCAAAACATTTAATTAAACATAGAACTTAAAATTCAAAATGATAATATAACTTCTATGTTCATATTCATTTAAAACCACTTCGAACTATTTAAAGTATGAACTAAAATAACAGAGATGCGCTGAAAATTTGGACTACCCTGTTGAATTTCTAGAGCGCAAACTTCATAACTTTGGCCGAGAGGTTCGAGTGGAATAATCAAATAAAACCTGACGGTGATGTTTGCTTAGTAAGTCTGTATACCGCTGACGATACCATTTGTATAATTTGGAATGAAGAACTGCGAGAATGACATTCATCTTTTAAGCTAAATATATCGAAAAGTGGACACTGCTATGTTCTGCTTACTTTAGGTGGCCATAGACACATGACTCGTGAACTTCCCGGTCGTTTGAATGTACTAAGTAGGTATAAAGTGAAAATTGAATCTTAGCAACCGCTGTTAATAGACAAATCGAGATCAGACTGCAATCCTTGGGAATAAGTTTTGTTTTAATAATAATCATATGGAGCATTCCAAGAAAGTCTGATACAGATGGCTGACGCAGATGGATACTGCATCTTATAACATAAAATAACCCTTCTGAATTAGAGCTTATTTAATTAGATTTTAATGATGAATCTCGAAAGTGCATGCGGCATGTTCATTTCGATTACTATTACTACGAGTTTACCGTCTAATGACTTAGGTTTAGGACTTTAATTCAATATCTTTCACTCATGATGATGAGAACTTCTAGTGGATTCCAGTAGTGAATATGAGGTTAATGTAGATCTGAACGTTTTACTTCGTGGCTTTAAAGTTTTAACTTCGGTATAGTCCAGTCGATTTAAAATTGACATACCTGCCCAAGTTATATACGCTGGTTATTTAACTTGAACCTAAACGAAGTTTTAAATATATTTTATTAACGTCTTCAGAATTGTAAAAATGTCATTTCTATATTTTGTCTACGGTATTATTTAATCTTTTTATTGTGTAATTTTGATATATACCCTGTGTAATTAAAATTTTAAACGTGTCCGTATCTATCTTCATATATCATGTACTTATCTAAAAGTTTGTTCATATTCGTAGAACTTACGTACAAAGTGAACTGGCAGTGTTCAGCAAGTCAAACTACACAGTAATATTATTTTTTAATCCGAACATATTGCAGGCGTCGTCCTATTTTGTGTCTGTTTACCAGGACACAGACTCAGTGAGTTTATTTGTTTATCTTTTCCTATCATAAAATCTAAGCGAAATGAATAATATCACACATTTGCTTTTATGTTCATCGCGCAAACAAGGAACTGAGCCATCCAACTGATCCAACGGTACCTACCGCTGTCTGTATAATACTAGGGGCTGTAACAACGCGTTGCTTGCCAAGATAGAAAGCAAACCAGCTTTTAGCTTTGATTAAACTCGTGAAAAGGGATTATCGTGTCGAAAATGTTTGACACGATAGTCGAGGTTGAATGCTTTTGATGGACTGCCATTAGATTTAACCACATAATTCGGAAGAGATCTAGGTTGCCAGCAACACTTATACCCGGAGCTGCTGGCGCATTTTGGTACCTTCCGATTATACCACCTTATTGCATCAATAACTAACTATTCATGAATTAACTACATGATGAAAGTTTGAAATAAATATAAAACGTCTATTGTAACATGTTGCGAATAAAATATTAAAGTTACATAAATTTCATTTTTCTTTTATACTATAAGTAGATAATTACAGTGTAGTGTAAAGGCGCCAATTTAATAATTAACTTCAAATTTATCACCCTGATACACCAGTATAGTTTTTTTAAGTATATTTATTACCTTTGATTGTGGTGACTTCAGCGAATCGATTCCCGTTAATCATTGCGAATCTGATATTAGCGCCAAGGTTTATATTAATTTTATTACATAGCTGGCAGACAAACAAATCTGCCATGTGATTGTTGATGGTGACCGCCAACAATATTGAAAAGACACTTACGACTTTCATTTCTCCAAATACTGCAAACGAAAAGCGATCAAAATTATAGACACATTAGATCAAATATGAATTATGAAAAATAGTACGCGGTTGATTTAAGTGTAGTGGATAATTGATAAATAATCTTGGATCTAACTCAACTATGAACGAAGGCTTCAACAAATGGATATAACCAGTGCTCTCTATATAAATTATACTTCTGGCCGATTCAATAATTATCATATAAAGGTATTGAATCCACATTGTAAAACTACTCTGTGATCTCTCTCTTCATTTCAAATCGTGGTGCGATTAAGATGTGTCAATAAGAATGGTGTGCTCCATACTCTGGATCTATTATTTCAATCCACCTCGTACAGTCTATCTGACCTCATATTGCAGTATTATGTTACGGGTAATAAGCTAGGATACTTTTAATCTCGAGAAATGGGTCTGTTCCCGCGGAATGGGAAATAATGTTAATATGGGTATTTTTTTAAAAGGGCAGTAATAAAAATTTTGATAACCTAGCTGCAACGATTCATAAAACTTTCCTAAAACAATAGTTACGTTGGCGTAACCAGCCAACGGATGATAAGTTATAAGAAGCCGTATTGGGGCGGCCTAGAATACTCCCCCCAATCCCATGCTGGTAGAAAAAGGGTGTCGTAACAGGCGACAGAAGCCAGCCTGCTTGGTGGTAGGGCTTCACGTAAGGATTATATTATCAGCATTATTATTAAGTAATTTATATATATCTTTCCGTGAAGCCTGCCTGGCTAGTTACCACCCTCCTGCTTGAGTCAGCCGCCAAACGACTCGTCGTGTTCCGGCTGGGGGCTTGAGAGCCAGTACATTCTTTCTTACCTTTTCCTCATTTCCTGTTCGACAACGCTTCAGTAATACCTTTGTCTTATTGATGTCCATGGGCGACGATGATCACATACCATCATGTGGCACGTCTGTTCGTTTGTCGGTTTTTAACATTAATAAAAAAAGCAATTAGTGTAAAGTTTCGTAGTTAAGCAAATGCAATGTACTATGTTAAAAGATTAATAAAGTCAATTCTCTCTGAATCTTGGGCCAGTCCGGTCGTCTTTAATTATTATTATTTATTTTGTTCTGAACAAAACAAAAAACATACGTATCAAAAAAAATTATTTAAATTCATTGAATTCATACGCATCTAATATTCGATTTTATTAAAAAGTGAATTTTTAGGTCTATTGAAAATATTTCGTGATTTGGTTAAATCATCGCTTTGGTATTGGAAAGTGGTCAAGGCCACACTTTTGTTTAAAATGAGTTAAATAGCTTAATAGAATAACAAAATAACGATTTTTATGATTGTGAATAAAGTTAACTACCTAATTACGTTGTTACAAAATATTCTAAATTGTGAACAAAGCCAAGGGCAAAACAGCGATTAGCTATAAAACTAGCAGAATTACAAGGTATTTAAATTCAACAACGAGGCAAGAAGCGTATATTCCTTATGTGGCTCATCAAAATCCGACTATCGGTTTGGAAGATATAATCAAATTCTTAATTTTCTGTTTACCCTTGCCATCTCAAAACATATGTGGGTTGACTGTTTTCACGTCTAAAGCGACGAAATTCAAACGCTGTATCGCAATTTTAAACAAATAATTATATAATAGCATAATATTAGACGATGTAGTCGTTATTGGCAATTAAATTCAAATTCATAACCTTTTCATCATTTAGTTATTATCATTATTCTGTAAATATACTTAAGCACGTAATTTTTGTATATACTACCGTTTCGAAAAAGTGATTTAACACTGAGGATAAAAAACGGCGAAACAAATTCCTCAGCACATCTTTTAAAACAATACATGGCAACTTTAAAGTAACGCTGACCCTGCGGGGAACTAGTTTGGACACTATTATTTCCAAGCGTCCTTGTTATTAATATCTATACCATATAACATCCTTTACCTAGAAGCTGTGCTTTAAAGCGTCGCTTAAAAGTTACAATAGATAACTCTGGTATAAACTTTGAAACCTTATTGTAAAAACGAACTCCAAGCCCTATAAAAGAACACTGAACCATTTGAAGGCGATATGAAGACGTAACCAAATTATGCCTATTTCTTGTTTCACGATTTTATCATTTTTCTGCTTGTACATTTAAATTTGTTTTAATAAATACTAAATTACTATAAATATATTGACTGGTTCCGGTGAATACACCTATTTTTTTTAATATTCCCTTAAAAGACTCACGTAACTTTAATCTATTATAGCTGATTGCTTTTCTGTAATACAAACATTAAATCAATGTTCACTGAATTACCTCATATTAGGCTCCCGTAAGACTTAAGACTATGAAGTTGGCAAAATAAACAAGTCTAGCTGTCTCTATGTTCATAATCAGTCTTATCTTTCTAATAGCGTAAAAAAACTTCTAAATTTTCTTGCGAGAACCGATATATGGGCGTCTCACTGAAGCTTACTATCTAAGGTGAAACTTAAAAAACGGTGAATTGTTTCAAAGTCAATAATTCATTATTTAATTTACGGGTTTTGCCTACTTTCTGAACATTTGGTTGTGCAAACTATACACTTCGTTTTTTTAGCATTCAAAACTGAATTGCTTATGGTAAACCAATGGATATATGGGGCAAAGCACTGTTTACATCGTCAAAATTTAATTTATTTCTCTTCTTGAATGTTAGAATTGACTTGAATATTAGAGATATGTCATCAGCAAAGAGTAGACTGCTAATAAAATACTGCAAGTCGTTAATATAAACTACAAAAAGGAACGGACCTAGAATAGCAGCTTATGGTACATCCATTACAATTGATGACCCTGATGATTTCGTATCATTTATGCTAAACTAACCCAGTGAATCCAACCCTTCAAATAGGATGCAATTAAATTGCACCGTACTTGACGCCGTAATGACTGAACTTAAGAAGTAGTGTTACGCGCTAAACACAAACGCTTTAGACCGATCGTAAAAAACACTTTTTGCGATGCCTCCCAGGCTTCAAATATGTGTTTAAGAGTAAGTAAGAGTGTTAAAAGCAACATACACTGATTTACATTGTATAAATATGCGCTTAGATAGGCTATTCTTTACCAAATTAGTACAATACTCCGAGGAATTGAATTCTTTGTCTTCTTATTTTACTTTGTTCTAAATAAGTTCCGATTGTTGCCGCTACTATAAACTCGTACAAAATGATGCAATTGACAGCGAAATACGTATACACTAACAATTAATCATTATAATTACAGGTTAACCAGGTTGATGAGATCAATTGTGCCACGTCTTTCTATAAACTTTTGAACTAAACGTTGAACTACTTGTAATATCTCAAGAAGGTAGTATTAATAAAAAAAAACATTTAAATAAAACAGGTACATTTTATTGAAAAAAAATATGTACACAGCAAAACAAATAAATAATCTTATATTGTATATTAGTCTATAAAACATTAATTTCATTGAAATAAAATACTATACATAACTACATTTAGATTATGTACATAATACCGTCTGACAGGGAAATGCTATCTGATTATTTATAACAATATCCCATATAACATTTAATATTATGTTGATATCTGGAGCTAGAACAAATTAAATGGGATCTCTAAGGTTAAAATACGATAATATAAAAACAGTAAGCTATGATAAATCAATGATATAAATATATCGGACACATCCGAAGATCACCGATTAAATTTAGACATCGATAATATTTACTAACAACGAATATCGATAACAAATTGCCTAATCGTTATGTATGACGCGACCAACCTGACCTATAGTTAACGATCTACCTACGATTTTTGAAAAACTTTTATTACCTATATATTATTTGAATAGTGTGATAAGAAGCATTTTAGAAATGTTTAGAAAATAATCTCCCTTGTACCATAAATCATAAACTTATCAATTAAGTGACACTTACAGTGAGAATCTTAACGTTAGAACAGAAAATGATAACATCAGTGACAGCCTGACCGCTCGCGATACACACCGATATCGATTCTTCTTTCAATTATCTAAAAACTATGTACGTTTATCACAAATTTATTATTCACTTTTGTTCGATGATTCGATGACTTTTCTGGCCTTACCCTACAGATTTTGTGATGGATTATAACATTTGTAATAAAAATATAATAGGCCACAGCGTTTTGTACAGTACCGTAAATAGGTTTATCGATCTCCGAAGAAAATTAGAATAACGTGCCAACCAAAAATATACTTTAATTCAAAATGTATTTCCACAAACCCATATGACACACCGCAAACAATACATAGTGATGTGAAGTCCAAAGTAAAAATGTAACCCGTCCGGTTGCCAGGCCATTGTTATTGTCAATTACCTCGTCCATAAAATCTACGCTTTAATATGCTCAATATTTTGACTAGAAACCATGATATTACAAAACGTAAAAATGTACATGATATATAGCAAATTTCTTATCAATATACAGTTCACTAAATTGTACAATACATCGATGAAATAGTAGTATTATATTATACATTTGTAACACAAACTATTAGAATTTCATACACCGGACGAATGAAATGACGCTTTTGTTGTTTTGACGTTAATACATAAAACGTATATGTCCTAAGTTGAAATTATTCCCACAGTTTGTGCTACGAACCACACTTTATATATTTTGATAACGAGAGAAATCTACTCCACATTTATATATGTTTAAACTAATAAATCAATATAAAACAACAGTGATTCAATCACAGTTACTAAATCTAAAATACTATCTATATTATTTATCTAAAATTGTAAAAATGATAATCTGTTGCAAAATTTCAGGATATACTTTCATGGTACGCAAATTGAAATTACTTTTCACAAAAACACATAGGAACGTGGGACGAAAGGAATTTCGATTAAAATATTTTTTTTTTACATAAAAGTTATTAAACACGTATTGTCATTACATTATCTCAAGTAATATACAGAAAAGTTATGGATGACAGAATCGTTCAGGATTTCAAAACCCGTATACTATATTTTTCGTAACTTTAAATCTGTAAACTTTAACACAATCTGCCCCAAGGACTACCTCATGGTATGTCGACACTCCTCATGAACGTTCAATATCTTAATTGCGAAAGATTAAAAGTATTTTTTCAGTAGATTAATGACCGTGTTATTGATGCAAAGTCATCCTCTGTTAAACCTAACATAAACACATCTGTGAGTTCATGACATCCTGACACCCTGACAGCACCCAGTCTCGTTTGTCATTGAAACAGAGGAGGTATAGAGTAATTATTTTTATAACTAAGTGAAATCCTGGAAGTATCATCTGTATGAATCCGTTAGACAGTCTGTCGTATGAATCCCAGTTAACGGAATTGGTTCGTATATGTCATCGCGAGCTACGCAGTCGATTCCCGTCGAGTTTAGAGGGATTTTTCTTGTGATGCTTGTCTTTGCTTCTCAATTTATCGACTTTCTTGCTTTTCCGGGTAGTGTCAGCAACATCGGTACCCGCGTGTGCCATGTCGCCGATACCGTCGGCAGCCACGTCACTCTCACTCTTCTTGTCGAGTTCTGCCATTGCCTCTTGTATAGCGTTTTCCAGGAGAGTGTTCATTTTTCTGCTCCTAGATAAAATATAAGTGTTTTTGAACCAATGCATATTTTGTTACAAAACTGGTAATCAAGCATTCAAAACTAACTCTTTACATTAAAAACAGCTATCGGACACATTACATGATTAATCTTTCGGTTGGGTTAATTTTACATAAAGAATGAACAGAACAAAATTATAAATGTAATTATTGATGGAACGGCAAAACCCTAGTAGCACGAATGCAATAATTTTACGTCACTTACGTAATCACACTTATTTCAAAAATGGAACAATGAATATTAACAAAATAGGAACTGCACGTGATCAGACATAAACTGGATGCGCACACAGATGATGCGTCATCGGTTTGACGGTGTAACGTGTGCCTGGCGACTACTGACCACTGCTTAGTAATACACTGGACTGGCTTTTCTATACAAAAGTAACACCGACTGGAAATAATTTAACGGGCATTTTCAGAGCGAAATTTACTTAATCGTCTTGTTACCTTCGACTGATTTTGCAATACATACGATAATCCGTGCAAACCTCCGAAGCGAGATGCACAGAACATAAACTTTTTCGCAGCGTGGTAATGTCTGCTGAGCATTCAAATCACGAGCAATATATCGGGACTATATTATTTTGCCACGTACATATTATAGTTATGTCAACTTATAAAGCTTCCGAAAGATGAACGACATCTTCAAATTTTATGTATAAAGAGACACGGATACGTAGTTACGTGGCCAAAACGCATCGCTAACCTAATGGATCTCAATCAGGAGTAAACCGTTTTACTGAAACATTTGTCCAGTCCAGCGCATTACACACGAGGTGAGTGCGAGACTCACTTCCGGTGCTTGGTGCGCGCGGCGTGATGCGCTTCGAGCCCCTCGGAGAGGGTGAGCAGGCGGGCGGCGGGCACGCGACCGA